>OY829527.1:9104838-9502807 GCA_963691665.1 Clepsis dumicolana | reverse complement strand
AACCATTTGTTGTTGCTATCTGATATATAGTATGTAACTCAGAATCATAATGCTCTTTCGACAGAGGTACAGTTAGTAGTCTATGTACATAACAATGGAAAGCAGCCAGTTTATGCTGCCATGGGTGAGTAGAATTTGCAGGTATGACAGTATCTGTGTACGTAGGCTTACGTAAATTTGAAACTGGTGCCTATTATTTACTCTTGTAATAGTTAAATCCAGAAAATTTAATGAACGATTTTCCTCTAATTCTCGTTTGAACTTTATTTTTGGATGTTTGTTATTGAGAGCACTAATAAACAAATCTAGCTGCCTCATACTCCCCTTCCAACATAAAATTAAATCATCAACATACCTATAATAATATACTAAATTGCTGTTCCCCACTATATATTGTTTTTCAAAGTTATCCATAAAAACGTCAGCCATTAAAGGACTAAGAGGTGACCCCATTGCTAAACCATCACTCTGCAAATAATATTGACCATTAAATCTGAAATAATTTTGTTTCATGCATAAAGTTACTAATTCTATTAACTCACAAACCTCCCCCGGATGTAAACGCTTCCTTTCTAAGTGACATCTAAGAATATTTAAGGTTTCACTATATGGTACGTTGGTAAACAAACTATCCACATCTAAAGAAAGTAATGTTGAGTTTGGCGGTATATTAATGTCTTTAATTTTATTTACTAAATCTGAACTATTCTTTAAACTATATATTGGCTTAAAAGAAGATTTTTCCCGAACAATGCTATTTAACTTCCTCGCTACTTTATACGCTGGAGCACTCACGTATGAAACAACAGGGCGAACAGGAACACCATCCTTGTGAATTTTAGGTAAACCATATAAAATTGGTGCCTGCGGATTCATAGGAATCACATTGCTCCTCTTTTGTTCGGTGTCAAAGGTAAATGCAGAATTTTTCAGAAGGTTTTTTAGGTCTTTATGAAACGCGGCGGTGGGATCCCTACGTAAATTCAAAAAACCCTCTCCTTGAATGATGTCATTTACTTTATCATTATATTGACCCCTTTCTAAAACAACAATACAATTGCCCTTATCGGCCTTAGAAATTACCAAATCATTGTCATGGACCTTTTGCTGAATAGAACGTAATGAATGCAAGTCACCAACATCCGAAATACCCCCAGAAGAAGTTGTATTTTTTAATGAATTAGCAACCAAAACCTTAGTATCAAAGTCACCGCGATTACAAACAATCGCAACCTCAGAATCTACCGCCAAACCCTCCACTAATTTCTGACTAAATTTAGAGGGTAAGTTATATTTCAAACCTTTTTCCAATAACTGCACTTCACCTTCTACAAATTCGACATTAGTGAGATTTTTAACTCGAGGGTAGAAACCGTTACCGTTACTTGACTCACTATTACTGTTGTTCAAAAGAGACTGAGTTCCATTTCGCGTAAGCCTACGCAATTTATTTTATTTTTTTTTTTTTTTTTTTTTTATAGTACAGCAACGGTTAATAGTCTGGTTCAAAAGAAGCAGGGACGGATAGTGAATAGCATGCTTTACTCTGCGTTGCCATCTCAGCCTACTAACAAATTTAGATCTAGTATTACTTATGTTGGCCGGTTGTCTGACAAGATTTATAATATTTTAAAATCAAATAACATCAATGTTGCCTTTAAGACTACTAATTCTTTACGTTCTAGACTTTGTAATAACAAAGAAAAGGTGGATAAAGGGAACAGGTCGGGCGTATATAAACTCACTTGTGGCGACTGTAGTCAAGTATACATTGGACAAACCGGTCGAAGCTTTGATACTAGATTTAAAGAGCATGTCTCGTCATATAGGCATGATCATCCAGAGAAATCAAACTTTGCCAAGCATTTATTAGAAACGAATCATTCGTTGTTAGACTCAGATACGTACGAAATTTTACATTATTGTGATAAGGGTTTGCGGCTATCGGTTTTAGAACAATTGGAAATAATTAGGTACAACAACATGGGGTCTATTATTAATGAACAAGTTAATTTGGTTTCTTCGCCTTTGTTACGACTTGGTTCTAATTTTAATAATGTGTCATAGTAATAATGAGAACATGACTTCTCTTTTTACCGTACTCGGTTAAAAATAACGGGGTACCTGGCGTAGATTAAAAATAAAAATAAAAAGGGTAGTTTGGAATTCATTTCTTAAAAAAGGGTAGTTTAGGACTTACATAAAAGGGTAGTTTGGAATTTATAAAATATTAGTGGGTACGTTGGTTTTGTCATTAACTAAGTTGAGTACATGGTTTACATATGTCAGTAGTGGAAGTGGTGGCATGTTGAGCGGTTGTTGTTGTGCTTCGTAAATGGCCTCGTGGAGAGTGCCGAAACGCGTCAGCGTTTAGTATAGTGGTGGTGGTGATAGTTGGGTCTGTGTGGCATGTGTTGATTCGTGTAGCAGTGGAGGTGGAGGTGTTGCATGGAAACATACATTTGCCGCACAGATATAACTATTTGTCATTAGTGGTCGCGGGTGAGCAAAGTAATTGTTTTTTAGTTCATAAATATGGACCTCCGCAAAGTAACGCCTGATTCAATAAATTATTTATTAAAATACTGTGGCAACAAATGTGTCATTTCGATTTCCTCAATTTTCATTTTTTTACTGGACTAGCTATAAAAGGGAAATTCAAATAGACATAATCATAAAAAATATCTTACTTTTATTTTGATATTAAAATGCACATAAAGCCCTTTGGTATAAAAACATCCAGAACAGCACTCACTCACAGCATTTTCTTTTTCCTCACTTTATTTCCCGCTGTCGTCATTTCAACTTCACTAGATTCAGTCGTAACTGTAACATCACTATCACTGGCTTCAGTCGTAAAATCTTCAATGACCCTCAAATCTTCAGTCGTAGCTCCATTCCTATCATCAAACTCCTCAGATTCGTAATCCTCTATGTTAACTCTTGTCTTCGGATCATGCACGTTAAGCAAATCACTCATAGCACCTATCATCTCAACGACATCGTCATTCGGTTCTATGACGTCCGTGTCATTCCCGAAGTCAGCTACCAAACGCTCTCTCATGAAGAAATTGGTTCCGAAGTTCTCGTAAATCGTCTGATGGTTCTCAATTTCGTCTTCGCAGCAGCGGTGGAAGAAGAGACCAATGACAGGGCGTCCGTGGATGCAACTGAGGACTATGAAGAGGATGATGATCAGAAGAACGCAGAAGGTGAGAAATCTCCACCACATTTTTTTGTTTTTCCAGTCATCTCAATCCACAGCGACTGCTTTTGCGTCGTGGAGAATACGGACTGACGTAGGAAAATTATCGTTGACGATCGAAGCTTCCTTAATGGCTGTGGAATCGTGCGCCGCATTAATTGTTAGAACAATGTGTCACTGATAGGTGTCGGTATAATTATGTACGGGACTCATATTTGTTGACACTGTTTAAATTACTTTTTTCATTAGAACAGTCGTGATCTCATTTAAAAGGGAATTAAAAAGATAACACATAATTAAACAGTTTACAGTGCTAAATGAAAAAAAAAAAGTTACGGCTTTTTTTTGCAGATTCTCTGATCACAATTTTGACGAAAAAAAAAAACTACGTGCAATTTAAAACCTACCAAACCAGAAACCGCCTACCTACCTTGTTATCCGTCTGTCTGTGTAAGCTTTAAAATTACATTGATGGATGAAGAGACCCCCAAAAATAATCCATTTCGGAATAGAAAAAATTAAATCGCAATCAAATAATATTCCATTCTTTCCAAATCCTTGTTCCTACTTCATTTCTGGATGGGTAGTGACCCGTTAAAATAAAGGGATTAAAATAACGACAGTTAGTATTCGATTTTTAAAACGCCAAAGGCGTCAGAATCAGACCCTTTTCGCGTTTCAATTAAGCAGAATTTCTCTTTTGATCCATTCAGAGGTTTTTTTTTGTGGGTTTCGACCAGATTAACCTAACTTGACCTTCATTTTATATTTTAAAATTCGAGTGTCTGTTCTCTATTCCATTTATTCATTTGGACAAAGCAGTACTGGCTTAACACATTATCACTGCTACAGCTGTACGTGAAAGTGATAAAAAAGAATTCGCTGGCGTTGTTTTTAAATTTGGAATTGAATTCCATTTCTTTAAATCGATTTTATTTTTATTAAGCCCAGAAAAGTCCACTACCCAGTATTTTTAGGTACGTATGCTGAGCTGTCGTAATTACATGAACTTTAAAAACCTCTATCGACGTTTCTCTTTTAACTCCAATTTACCCGCAATCCGTTTATTTCACTCAAATTTCTATATTTCTTTCAAGTAACTCTGTCCGTCTGTTTTGTGTTTACTTTTTCACGGCAAAAGCGCCCTACCGATCTTGATGAAATTTCGCAAGAAGCTAGTTTAAGCATTAACGAATAGCAATATTTTAAACATGAAATTACAGTGAGATTTCATCATAGTACTCAGTCAAGTAGGTACTTACGGCCTGAAATTTTCGGACTAATCACTTCGCTACCGCTGAATAGTGTCTTCTCCCAGAGGAAGGACTACGGATTAGTCCTAATTACATGTCGATACTTGACCGACATACGTCACTGATCCGTTTATTAACCGACTTCAAAAAAAGGAGGACGTTCTCAGTTCGTCGGATTTTTTTTTTATTAGGAATTGATAAAGACAACTTTTTCTTTGGAATTGTACCTTTAGGTCTCGCAGATTAGCGATAACTTATTTACACACAGTCAAAGTCACGGGCAGCAAGTAGTTAGCAATAAATAAATAAATAAATAAATAAATGTCATGGGACAATTTGACACCAATTGACCTAGTCCCAAACTAGGCAAAGCCTGTACTATATAATTCCCGCTTCCGCAAGCTTTCTTTAACATCCGATTCTCGGATTCATTTTTTTCTCTCTCCTTGAATCAGAATACGTCTTCTAATCCATTTAATAAAGCGTCAGCAAAATCTCGATAAAACACTTTTATCTCTGAAGGTTTGATCTACGCAACGCAAAGGTTTTAGGAGTATTTAATCAATTGGATTATTATGATTTACGTGATTGACGAACTTGCGTAGCCATCGCAGGCTACATCTTCACTTTTTCATCATCATCATCATCATATACATACATACTTACTTAGATCATTGGACATACTTACATCATGAGACAATTTTTACACCAATTGATCTAGTCCTAACTAGGCAAAGCCTGTATTATGGGTACTAGACAACGGATAAACATACTTATATAGATAAATACCTACATACCTACCTATTTTTGTTTTTATTTTTATGAAACATTCATAGCAAGTAGGTATGAAATTCAACATTACAATGACAATGCACAGAAAAATCAGTTAAGCAAGTCAAGCAGCTCACACAAGCTACTCATAGATGGCGCTGAGGAGAGATCTCAAAAATAAAAATATGACACAATGCATTGCGAATTTGTTAGGTTCAGCCAGTTAAGTATGGCTTAATTGATGAAGCGTGGTACGGATTACCGAGGTTGCTGGTTCGAGTCCAGCTGCTTAACTGATTTTTATTTGCATTGTCATTGTATGTTGAATCATCACATCAGCTGGAGGACGTCCACTGCTGGACATAAGCCTTCCCCAAGGGATCTCCACGACGACCGGTCTTGTGCTATCCGCAGTCAATGGCTTCCCGCGATCTTTACCAAATCGCCCACCTTACGGGAGGCCTACCAATACTTCGCCTACCTGTACAAGGTCGCCACTCTAAAACCTTGCGGCCCCAACGGCCATCAGTTCTATTAGCAATGTTCACCCACTGTCACTTAAGGGCGCCCTAGGTGTGAATGACCTTCGATCTGTAACTCTTCACTTTTCCATGTTTTATATGTCACATCGTGTTGACAACAACCGTGTTTACCAATATAGTGTTTAAGTTTATCTTCACGAGTCACCGAAACCAAGATAAACCCTATCAAACTTTGTTATTTGCCATTAAAAATATATATGTCGGAGAATCGATACACTAGTCGGTGTTGATCATAGTCTAAAGTTATAAATTACCTTCATTTGTTATGATTTTAACGAAACGTCAAGCGGTGACAGCTGTCAAATAAATACTGCTTGGGAGTGGTCTGTGCTTGGTTCATTTGTGGGTAGTTGGTATAAGGTCGAAATGACATTTAGTAACTATGAAAAGAAAAGGGCATTCTTGATCGGGGGGTCGGACTGATCACAAGTTGGTAATGTAATCCGTTTGCATCGGCTTGGTGCTTTGAGTTTTAATGAGAATTGTTAGTGATTTAATGAACTAAGTGCCTGTGCCCCAAGTACAGAGTCTTATTTTGAGTCTTAAATGATATCTTGGCAATAGATCACGTGAATGGACGCAAGCACAGAACTCTCCAACGTTTCCAATATGGTACTTGCATTTCGCGTTAATAGTAACGAGTTAACTGTGATATCAATTGTAATTAATTTAGACCTCGTATGGTGTTATTATTGAAAAGATTATACCTCATTGAGTTTCTTGCCGGTATCTTCTCAATAGAGGTTATTTCCGAACCGTGCGGTAAAGTCATTGATGTAGGCCTTAATCAAATAAAGACTGGCTTAGAAGTGAAACATGATGTGTCTGCAGTTATTTCTACCACCTCAATCGACCTTGAGGATGAGTAAAGCTCATGACCAAGCTCTACTACGTGTAAAACCCATTTCATCCTGACACAGCTAGCTAGCAAACCAAGTTCGCTGGTGTGTGCGAGGTCTCGTCCCAGTCCCAGTCTCCGAGTTATATATCATGGGACAATTGACACCAATTGACCTAGTTCCAAACTAGGCACAGAATGGTCCCTATTTCACGAACATTACAATTGTCCGTTTACAATGACAATTCGAAGTACATATCTTTGCCAGTATGGAGCGCGCTAAAACAAAAGCTATTCAAGTCAGCAATTGACAAGGAATTGTCATTGAAAACTGATAATTGTAAAATTCAACATACAATGACAATGCAAAGAAAAATCCAAATCAAATCAAAAATCAATCAACCAAATCATTTAATTGTAAAATTGGTGAAACAGGGGCCTGTACAGTCAAGGAAATTAATTCCCTACCCATTTCGTTGATAAGATAAGATAAGATTCATTTTATTGTCAGAAACTTTGTACATCAGATCATATTGTCATCATATAAAAGGTCCAACAGCTTGTCCTTTTCGGACGTACAATAGTATGTAAGCAAATATATTAAAACAATCTTAACTAGGCATCTAAACTTCTAAAATATTCATTTAAATTATAGAAACTTTTCATTGACAGCCATTTCTTGAGCTTTGAATCCAATTCCCTCTTGCGATTTAATGTGTTCAGGCAAATGATTAAATATTTTAATTCCAGATACATACGCGCTCTTCCTAAGTATAAAGCTGGAAGTTCTAACAGTACACACGTCATATTTATATTGAGATCGGATATTTTGTTTAGAGACACCTTTTTTTTTTATAAAAATGCCATTTCGGTCACAAATTTGCAGTATATAGATACATGTCAGAGTTCATATTTTGTTCTCTCTAAAAACATCTCTTAAGGATTGCGTATTCCTAAGGTTAAATATGATTCGCAGACATCTTTTTTGAAGAAGAAAAGTGGATTCAATGTTCACTGAATTTCCCCAAAATATTATATCATACGTAAGGACGGGGTAAACATTTCCATAATAAACCTTCATTGCAACATTAATAGAAGTTATATTAGTCAATATGGATAGAGTGTAGCAGGATTTGGCTAGTTTCTTATTTACTTCCAATTAAGGTTGCTATCAATTGTGACTCCTAGAAAGTTTGTTTTATTCACTTGTTCAATTATTTTACTGTTCGTAACAACATTTAAACTCTTTTGCACCTGCTTATAATTAATAAATTGTACAATTTTAGTCTTATCTAGATTCACACTTAAATTTAACATGGAAAACCAATGAATTACATTTTCCAAGGTATTTTGTAACTCGTTTGCTATATCAGAGCCCTTCTCTCCAGATACAAAAATAGTGGCATCATCAGCAAACATAACACACAAATGGTTACTTACTAAGGGGAACTCATTTACGTACACCAAAAACAACAGTGGCCCCAAGACACTACCTTGTGGTACCCCTTGCAGATTTGTATTATATTTAGACTGTACTCTTGTAATTGCTTTTATAGTCCTGTTATACGTGTCCAATATCGTAGCCTGAGTTCTATTTGTAAGATAAGTTTCTACTAATTTCAAGGCAACTCCTCGAATCCCGAGATGCTCTAGTTGTCTCAATAAGATTTTATGTGACACGCAGTCAAACGCCTTAGCCATATCTATAAACAGTCCAACAGAAGCTTTTTTCTTATCCATATTTGCTGTAAAATTTTGAATATGGCTAATGTTGTGTTTTTCTTTTTTATCACTTTTTTAAACCAAACTGATTAACATTTAAAACTTGAAATTTGTCAAAGAACGACATCAAGCGACTCGATATAACCTTCTCAAATATTTTTGAAAAATTAGACAGTAATGCAATGGGTCTATGATTATTTATGTGGCTTTATTAATGCCGTTTTTAGGTCGTCAGGAAAGACTCCATTTTCCAAAGTCAAATTGATGATGTGAGGTAACTAGTTTGTTAAGTAGGAATTCTAAATTTACAAGGAAAATATCAAGATTACTGTTATGTGTTCTATATACACATATTATTAGATAGTTGAGTTCACATACTTCAGCCCCGCAATACTCAAAATGACTTTCTGCCGACATCTTAGCTACCCACTCCAAATCACGGCACTCAACTGAGTGTATCACATAGATTGCAACGCCGCCTCGTTTTTTACGTTTGCGACAGAAATGAGCAACATTTTTATATCCCTCAATCTGTAATACTTCGACTTCCTCATCTTTTAAAAACGTCTCAGAAAAACAACAAATATCTACACATTGCTCATGAAGCACTATTTCCAACTGGTCTAGTTTTGATTTTATATTTTGTGTATTTAGATGTTTACGTTTACGTTTTACGTGTTTACGTTATTGTTTACAAAAAACGTGTGATTAATTTTGTTGTACTTGTAAGTTAGCTTTTTTTTGCTCAGGATGTATTCTGTGATAAGTCTTTGACGTGAGTGTGTTGCACAATTTTTTGTTGGGTGTTTTTTTACATACATGTGCTTTGTAATATTGTTTTTGTATCCAATGCGTACAATTTCCCTCAGCAATCACCCAGCCATACGCTTGCTTTTTTGCATGGTATTACCATATTTAAATGTCACGTATGCTGCATGTATAGACTCCGAACAAGCCATACGAATCTTTTCATTAATGCTATGAATATTTAAGTATTTATTATGTTTTATCTCACCAATCAAGACATTTCTATTTGAAAGCAAAGACAGATTTCCGCGAAGAATGGATTCAAAACTAGTTGGGTTCAAATCATTTGATCCACCAATGATCACCACATAATCCGACATTGTGAAGCCTTTACACATATTTTCACATGTTAATAAAACTTGTTCTATACGTGCATAAGGTTTGACGATAGCTGTTACTTTATAATTGTCACCCAATAAATCTTGCAGCACCATGCGAAGTCCCTTGCCGTATTGATCACTAAAAATGATCACATTATGCTTTTTAGTTGGTAACGTATTTCCTTTATTTGTCTTAATGGTCTCTGACTTTACTGTATCCGTCTCTGTAACTGCTGTCTCACTATACATATCAGTCTGTTTGTTCTCCTTCGCTTTCATAGTCTCTAAGGTATTTTTGTCCTTCTCCAGGTCAGGATCAGATTTAGAACTTGTGGCATCATTTTCGTCTTTTATGTTTAAGTTTTCGCTACTTCCAATAAGCGATTCGCTTTCGACATTTCCAGTATCCGTCTTGTCTGTCTTTGGTCCGTCTCTCGCCTCAATAGTATCTGAGGTGTTTTTCTGCTTCCTTTCTACGGCATCAAATTCCAAATTTATATTATCGTTTCCGGCCACTGTAATCTCATTATTTCCAATAGGTGACCCGTCGTTGAGTTCGATTTCGGCTGATTCTAAAGTTTCCGCGTCGGTAAAAATATCCTTGTCTTATTCATACTTCTGCGTCCTTTAGTATTTTTGTCGGAGTTGACTTACATATATATGTCAGTTTTTCGGTTTTCTTTTCAAAAGCTAATATTTGTTTTTTTAGACATGCATTTTCCAAGCTCAAGTTTTCAATTTCTTGTTCAGCTGATTGTAATTGAGTCTCTAATTGGATCACTTTAAATTGTAATTCTTCTAATTCTTCTTTCATACTATGCCCAGTTTCAGGACAGCTGCGGTTTAAAATTGAGTAGTCTTCATTGCTGTCATTGTCCGAGGGTAGCGATTCAAAGGAGTTTTCTGTAGGTATATTTGATTTACTTTTTATGCGCTCGGTCACATAGTTTGTGGGAGTATGTAAATTACGTGCATTGTTTATTGTCGTTCTGGATGGTTACGTTGGCAAGGACTTTGAGTCATCGAGGATAAGTACACACTTATTGCATTTCCAATTTTTGGATTCCTTTACTCGCATTAGGTTGAATAATTGTTCGGAAACCTTTGTGCATTTCACATGAAATATTTTTTGGCATCGCGAGCAGTTGAGAAAGCGCCTGTCTAAAATAACTTTTTTACATTTTGCGCAGTTAGTCATGGTGTCCTCTTTACTCCTGTGCGTATTTGTCCTCTTCGGTCGTGTGTCAGCGGCCGCGCTCTGCAACTTTGTAGCAAGCGTATGCTATGACTCACCACCCGCTCGCTAGTTACCCGCGTGTGTGGAATATTAGTCGCTTAGTAATAAATAGTTAAAATGTTTTTTGCCACAACTTCCAAACTACACGGATTTTTTTTATACGGTTTTCACCGCTGTGTTCTTCGTTTCACTAGCTTCACAACAATATATCACACAATGATAGAGGTTAATATTTTGCACGATTATTAATTTAAAAACAACAGAGGTGACAATAACGTGACTGCCTTGCACCTTTGCGGTCGACCAAAAAAAATTTTGAAATGTTGTTAGACATTCGCTATGCATTAAGGTCGAAAATGTCAACGTAAACGCGACATGTCAAAGCAACGTCTAGCTCTTAATGGTGACAGATTGCTATACGATATTAAACCTTAGGTGGGTTGGAAATTAAATTCCTTGACTGTACTATGGGTACTAGACAACGGATAAACTACGTATTATAGATTAGATAAATACATACTTATATACATATCAAATATCCAAGAGCCGAGAACAAACATTCGTATTCATCATACAAACATCTGCCGGTGTCAAACACGGGACAACAGAACTGGAAGTACCCTTTAGGTTTTCAGGGAACGGCAATTTGCATGGAAACAACCTTTTTAATGACTGTATCTTTTGATCGCGTTGACTTAGAAGGTTAATTTTTTCACAGCTTCAAGCGACCGCAGGTTTGAGTATTTGATATTAATTTCAGCATGCTACCTCCACGCGTTCCAGAGAAAAAGGGTTTTGACAGACAGACAGACACACAGACGGACAACCAAGTGATCCTTTAAGGGTTCCGTTTTTTTCCTTTTAAGGTACGGAACCCTAAAACCTTTCGTTTCACACAGATGTCTCTGCCCGCCCTCCAAAGTGAGTAAGTCGTACTGCGTTCGAGTTTAATGAAATACCGTCGGACAATTTGTATGCTGATGCCGCGTACTCCGCCACCGCGCACATAAGAGATGCGCAGTAAACTGGAAGGAATAAATAATATTAATAAATAACGTTTGTTTACATAATAAAAGCAATTTACAATGACATTAAATCCAAACTAAAACGAATTAAACTAAAACTAATATATTTAAAACAAATGTACGATGTACTAAAACTACAAATTAAAAAAGAATACTAAAACTAATTTTAAAAATTAAATACCTACCAAACCTGCGCGAGGGTCGCCTGTTGCCTCTTTCAGGCGTTTGCTCAGCTCCTTGTGGAGCTCGAGCGCACCCTTACCCCAAGGACCCAGCGTCTAGACGCCAAACGGCAAGAACTCGCATTGGGCGCCGAGACAACTGTATTTGCTGACCTTGAGGCGCTCCCGGGCGTCCGCCGCCGCTCCTGCCCGTTTGCTGGTTAGAAAACTAAAACTTAAAACTACGTTAAATCTAAATAAGGCCCCCGTGGCATGGTGCCCAAAAGGCTGACAGCGTTGCCTCGCTGAATAGCGATGCTGATTCTTTGAGAGAGAAAACTGCCAGCCCTTTGGTCACAAGTTGCATCGACTAAGCGTTTTTCCAACTCTGAAATAAGCTTGTAAGCGCCGACCCCGTGGACCCAAGGTTTCAAATCCGACAGCAACGAAATTATAGTTCGGACCGAGAGTCTTACATTTAGGCATAAATAACGTCACTTAGACAAAGTGAAATAAAACGGGTCACTCGCGTATGTAAGTCGAGTTTTGCCACTTTTGCCCGACTTTTTTCGGACTAATTCGTAGTCTTTCCTCTGGGAGTCCTTCCTCTAGTAGAAGTAGTAGTTTCATGCAAAAAAACGTCACTCAAGAAGTGTTGTGGCTGTAATTCAGCGCTACTCTTATATGCTGAGCTGCAATCTATGTTGCCATAGACAGACACACTGCCACACAGATGCACCATGTCAAATTTATATAAATATAACATAGAGTCAGGCTACTGAAAGTCAGGTTTGCAAAAAGCCAGCGATTTTTAAAAACCTTGAGTTGGCAACACTTTGCATATAGTGAATTTGTAGTTTTGATACTTTTAACATTTTTCACTTTCATTATAACTAGTAGTTTCAATTTTAATACAATCAACTTGCAAGACCTTCTTCCGAAAATCGAGCAAACTTTAATAGTAAAAGGAGTCTCAAGAGATAAAATAGACTGACCAGCGATTGATGTTTAGACGAAATGCATATTAAACATACAATGACAATGCAAAGAAAAATTCGTTAAGCAGCTGGACTTGAACCAGCAACCTCGGTAATCCGTACCACGCTCCACCAATTAAGCTATACTTAACGTTGGTGTACCTAACGAATTTTTCAATGCCTTGTGTCATATTTTATTTGGAAGATCTCTCCTCAGCGCCATCTATGAGTAGCTTAATCAAGCAGCTCACCCACTACGGAACTTCTACAGTTACGCATTAGTGACAAGAGATGGAGCTATTTTCTGAATCAATGAAAATAATCGATTTATTGATTATTTTTGTTTTTATTTTTATGAAACATTCATAGAATGAAATTCAACATACAATGACAATGCAAAGAAAAGTTGAAAAAGAAGAAGAAGTTGAGAAGTGGGTGAGCTGCTTGATTAAGCTACTCATAGATGGCGCTGAGGAGAGATCTTCCAAATAAAATATGACACAAGGCATTGAAAAATTCGTTAGGTACACCAACGTTAAGTATAGCTTAATTGGTGGAGCGTGGTACGGATTACCGAGGTTGCTGGTTCAAGTCCAGCTGCTTAACGAATTTTTCTTTGCATTGTCATTGTATGTTGAATTTCATTCTATGAATGTTTCATAAAAATAAAAACAAAAATAATCAATAAATCGATTATTTTAATTGAAATGCATATTAGACCAATTGCTACATCGACCATTTGGTTTTTAGACGAAATGATATTAACCCTTAAAAATAGTCATGACACTTCCAGTATTCATATCTTGGCAGTCTGCATACTTCAATACGGTCACCCACAAACTAATATAAGCCCGCAAGTTCTTTGTTTATTACTACGAGTATCACGGTAAAGTCATACTAATGAGAAAGCATTCGTTACCAAAATATGTAAATCTGAGGCCCGAGTACTAATATTCGAATCCTGCGTAATGTAATGTTATCGTATCGGAATCGAGAAATTCCAAATTTAGCCCCAAATACGATTAGGTTCTGTTCCAAACGTCATGCTGTTTTCTCGATGACGTTACTACTCGAACGCAGGATTCGAATATTCGTAGACCCACTCGGGCCTCTGTGGGTTCCTCATACCTACTAATTATTTCACAGAGTAAAAATTATGTTACTTAGTGAATTGCGCATTAAAATAGTCGCAGTTGCATAAAATAGTGGTCGTAATGTCACTTTCGTAGAGCTTTTTGAAGGCAGTCTTCAAATGACGGCTAAAGTAAGTCAAAAATCCGCTATAGGAGTCGAGTGAGGTGTATTTGTCATTATCCACCAAATGACAGAAAGGCTACCTATACCTATAGAACGATACCGTGACTGACTGACTAACAGACAACGCACAGCGTAAACCACTGGCCCTAGAAACTTGAAATTTGGTAAACACCTTGAGTATCCTAGAGGTGCACTAAGAAGGGACTTTTCGAAATTACCACGGGATAAGGAACTAGCCCATTTTGAAATATTTGACGGGGAATATTGTTGGAAATTAACACTTGACACTACCGATGCTAGCGGATTTTTGTCACAATAGCTCTCATTGGGTCTTTATTTTTTCTTTTTATGAATGGTTGATTACACTAGGCGCCCTAGTGTAACTTTTGACGCAAGAAAACTTCTTGATCGCGTTCGCGTTTACGTGTATCACTATGGGCAATTTATAGCAGCGCCACTAGTGGGCACGTTCGACAAAAAACCACTCTCACACTATTGGACACGTTGTTGCGACGTGAAATTTAGGTTCAGTCGAGGAAATTAATTCCTTACTCACCATAGAACATTTTAATAGTAAACGTCATAATGATTTTCCTTGTCAAACTGTGCGATATCACTATGACGTTTACTGTGAAAAGGTTCCATGGTGGGTCAGGAATTAACTTCCTCGACCATACATTAAGGCTCCGTTTAGCCGGCCTTAATCCCACAATGCATGGATTGGAAAAGTTTTAGGTCCACATAGATATACATACGAGTACATACACAAACATACATATGTTGATAGCGACAGTTCCTATTGATACGGTATCGGATAAGTTTTATCTTTATTTCCGATGCAGCAGGCAGGCAGGCGTGCCTTGAATACGAATTTTCCGCTATGGCAGCAAAGAACAGGCATGAACAATAAATACTGTATGTTCCTGGAATACTTGCTTTTTAATTTTTATCATTGACCGAGCGAACGTAGTGACTAGTGAGCGAAGCGTCTTCAATTCAGTGTGGACAAAAATGCTTTCGTATTTCTGTCCGGCTTTCTCCTCTACAGGCCGCATTTCTAAGCCGATTCTCGTGAAATTTTGTGAGCAGGTTTTCTTTAAAGAAAGAAAAAACTAAAATGTTCCAAAATTACCCTGTCTACTAGCTCACAGAGTCACTAGTTTAACCATTGTTCCAGGGTTAAAAGAAGAAATCATCATGTCAGCCGAAAGACGCCCACTGCTGGCCGGCGGCCTCCCCCGCGGCTCTCCACTCGGACCGGTCTCGTGCTTTCCGCATACACCGCGATCCCGCGATCTTTACCAGAGGAGAAGAAATAGGGTGCCTGGTATTGATTCAAACTTTATTCAATTCAATGTTATCCTTAAGCCACTGATAATACAGTCTAATGTTGGTGAAAGTGACATTTTTGTTGAAACAAGCGCCTCTATTGGTGGGGCTTCCAGCTGTCAATCCTTGGAATCTCCAAGCGGTGTCGGTATGTCTTGCTACGAACAGGCCGCCGTAACTCGGACAGGTGGTGATATCTGTCAAATTACAAAAATTACGAAATCAAAATATTGTAGTTACAATATTTTCTTATTAAATTTTAAATATGCATTATATGTCTCTCTCTCAATTAAATTAGAATCATTAATTCTTGAATGCTTTTTTCGAAATTGAATTGTTACAGACTTTTCTTATTTACCCGACTGCCCAAAGAGATTTGCATTTTTTTCGAGCGTATGTATGTATATATTATATGTATGTCCAATTCTTTAGCACGCTCTACAGCCTAAACCTTTGACGTATTTCAACGTATGAGGTGTCATTGGATTCGTCTCAGTTGCGAGAGTGACACTGGGTATATTGTTCCTCGGAATTGCAGTCGGATTTTCTGTTTTTGATTTTAAGTTGGTTAGGTTATTTCAGATAAGGACATCAACATTTCTCCAACTACACTCGAATCAACTTGCCGTACTTTTATCGTCTGACGTAAATATTAACACAGAGCTAGTGTCAGACCCAGGTCGCTTCAGGGCCTAAAATTTCATGCCTTCAAAACAAAGACGTTGTTTGCCATTTATGACATTGATTTTTTTTTAAAGTCGTCCACTCGTTTACGACCTATTCGAACGCCTTCTTCAAAAGGTTCTACTATGTAACGACAAAACAGAACCATAACGAATCTTTCATATGCAGTGTAGCCGTTCAAAAAGTCACAAAGGCTACCATTATCCAGCACGTAAAAACTGAACATCAAAAAATATACAAACCATCCCCAAATACAGCACAGAACGTGCCTAAAGCTTCAGTATTCTTTTTGCACGTTGCTGACTCTTTGTCGAAGTATATCGGCGTGAGGCGGCCGGTTACATGCCAACCTGTCGTCTAAAAAACAAAGAATACAACAGTTCTAACAAAGAGTGTAAAAAGTGTGTGATGTGAAACTTTTTTTTATAATACGAGGAAGGCAAACGAACAAGTGGGTCACCTGATGGTAAGTGATCACCCCTGCCCATAGACACCCGCAACCCCGGAGGGTTTGCAGATGCGTTGCCAACCTAGAGAGCTAAGATGAAATGCCTCTTGTGCCCGTAATTACGCCAGCTGTCTTACTCTCCACACCGGAACACCACAGTGCAATCACTGCTGCTTAGCGGCAGGATTAGCGAGTAAAATGGTGGTAGCGATCCGGACGGACCTCGCACAAGGTCCTACCACCCGCCACTATCCGCAAACTACGCAAGCATTCATCAATTTGTATGGAAACCGACCGTGTAACATTTTGCGTAGGCTTTTCGATATCACGAGTGTAATTTTGTGAGGGAAACCTCGTTAACAACTCCAACTTTTTTGTTGGTGTTCTTACAGTTATTTGTTGAACGATGAGGTTTGATTTTAAAACCTGATATCGCACGTGGAAACCGGTCCGGAGCTGGAACGCGTAGGTAATGAGGTTCTCAGACCTTCTAACCTAATACTATGAATGACCTTAGCTGTATAGCATATTTAAATGCAATACTTACGGCAGTTTGAATAGCTTCAACTTCATCGTCACTCTTCAACTGTACCGGTTGTATATCATCGTTGTAAGTTATTGGTTCAGCTAGAACGATCACAGCCAGGTCATTGTCAACTTTTCCTTCAGTAGCCGTGAAATTTTCATGAAGCATGATGGAATTCACCTGGAAATGTCAATTTTTATATCAATATTACTTATCATCATCACCAATAATGGGAAGGTTAGGTCATTGAGATGATAAAAGACAAGAGTTTGATTCCATACCAAGGACGATAAAACCAAGAGGACTGCCAAATGAGCCTGCAGTAACTAGTTTTACTATAGAGAGGCCTCTGTACCATTAATTTTGTATGACACTTAGATCTCTGGCTAACACAATAGCGCTATCTATGAACTGAAAGAAAAAATAATTTAGATGGCGCTATTGTGTTAGCCAGAGGTCTAAATGTCATACCAAATTAATGGTACAAAGACCCCTCCGTAGTAAAACAAGCTACAGCAGGCTTATTATTTCAAAGGAACGCGATATCGTATAGACACTGGCAGTCCTCTTGGTTTTATGGTCCTTGTTCCATACGTAATAAACAGAATTACATGTCGAATTTGATAATTTTAAATAAGGTCGGTATTAAACGAACTTAAACCCTAATAGACATATCAGATGGAAAGCATGATGACACTTGCAACAGCAAAAAAAACTTTCGCGCGTTGCCGACTCAATCAGTGCAAAACATTCATTGACTCTTCCGAAAAAAAGTGTACTTAATCCGTCGCTTACTAAAACGACAATGATAATAAAAAAAATCACCAATCCCAGTAAACCAAAATGCTTTCATACAACATTAACTAGACTTACCATGTAGTTACCAAAGTCTAGTTTTTAAGTACTGTTATCTTAATTCTAAGTTAATATACTAATACTTACCAATTTGTCACTAATGTAGACTGTCAATCTGACAAATGTTCTATTTTTGGAAGAGCGGGGTCTCCTGCTACAGGTAATCTATTTACCTACTAGAAGACCTCAACCATAACATGTTAATGATACAGTTATAAGAATAAATGATTATTATTATTATGATTATTGTAACTTACCCGTAAAACTTTTTCGCTTGGTCCCGTTTCTTGCAAAGACCGCTTGCCGAGGATAACCAGAATGTTTTCAGAGTCCACGGTCACATTTTCTTTCAAAACGCATCGTGCAGCTGAGAGCAAAAAATTATGATTTATGATACAAGAAGATTTATTGTAACTACCGATGAAACTACCGTGAGATTCAGTCACAGTGAATGAAACAGATCACTCACTAATCCTTAGTCTTCCCTACTTTTGACAATAATAATAAAAGCGAGGGTTGTTGTGCATCGCCGTCAGCTGTGCCGGCAGCTCCGCGATCAGAGCGCCTGGTGTAATCGCCGACCATGCCAAGAAATACGTCTCGATCGCGTTCGCGTTCAACAATTCTCATACTATTTGACAGTTTAACGCAAACGCGATCGAGACGTATTTTGCGCTTTTTGATTACACTAAGGGCACAGAGCCGTGGCGCGCAGTTTGCGTTTTTGCTGCCATCGAAGTACAGTGAGGTTTCTTTGTGTAATTCATCTGTGGTTACTTATTGTAAGAGCTAATGTAACTTGTTTTTAGAAAAAAAAAATTGTGCCAGGTTTCTTGCGACACATTCTTCTTGGCAATCATAGTATTTCCGAAAGCGCTGGTAGACTAAAAAAAAACGTGTGAAAGAGCATTCAACTGCCTGTTTGCTGAATAAAATTTTGAATTTTGAATTTTGAAGCGTGTGCTCTCAGAGGAAGGACTACGGATTAGTCCGAAACATACTCTATACTCGACTGACATACGTAAGTGATCCGTTTATTGTACTAGATACAATATTTCCTCTTAAAACAACGTAACTTCTCTCATACATTACAAAAATCACGCCAGCTAAGTCAAGCAACGGTAATACGTATTCTAATTCCAGGCACTCCATTATCACGATCAGCGTCGAGTGCCATCCGCAGTTTCCTCTTACATTAAGATAAAATAACTTTTATAAAAATAAGGGTTCCTTTGATAAATATTTAACATACTCGACCGAGCGAGCGAAGCGTCTCAGTGGCGCCTTCGACAAAAATGGTTTCGTATGTCTGTCTGTCCGGCTGTTTTCCTCTCTACATGTCGTAATTTCTCAACCGATTTTCGTGAAATTTTGTGAGCAGCAGTTTCGCTAATACCTATACTTAATGTTTTTCTGTCGATTCGTTTTTTGAAATTTTTTACAGAAAAAAAAAACGAAAAATGTTCAAAATGTCCATCTTGGTGAAATTTTGATCTGGTTCGAGAGTTATATAGGATTTTTCTTGACGATTCGTTTTATTTAAAAAATAAAATAAAAACTGAAATTGTTCTAAAATGAGGTCGCTAAGTCTACAGCTCACAGAGCCACTAGCCACTATGTGCAATTTAATGTAATTTTATATTGAAATAAATAATCTAATCTAATCTAATCTAATCTAGTTTTTACAAGTATTTATTTTGTTTCACCGTCCTAGTGTATATCTGTCTGTCTGTGGGTAATCAAATTTTTCAAGTTAAATTTGACCCATTTCCAGTAGTCAGATTGACTTACAATTTGGTACGGATGTCAACAAAAGGTAGCCATTTTGTAAAAACCTCAAGTGCCTCAAGCCTTACTCAAAAAGTATTCCTTTTTACCCGAATTTCACAGTAATTTTTATTACGACACTCAATCATCGCGAAAACTTACGCAGATGGAAAATAAAAAAGCCCATCAAATTAAAAAGTACAGCTCATTAATTTTCCTGCCTCAAAGTAGAGTATCAGCGAGCATCATCTGGCGATCTCTTAAAAAAACCGCATTGCCAACATCGTTAAAATAAAATACAGATTCGCAAGCATCCCTAAGGACGACAACATTTCACATGTCAAGTACCGAGCGTCATATTTTATTTCCAACTCCTTCCAACCAAGTTTATTTGCCAACGCTACGACGCCTAAGTACTCCTCACCAGACACCCGAGCCATTCTAACCTCAACCTTAAAACCAAGTGAGCCTACGTTTGTGGAGTTTCAAAAGTGCATTATAACTTTGTGAATTCGAAGGTGTAGATGCATTACATAAGGTCGTACTCAAAAGGAGCTCGCAAATCATGCAATTTTCAGTCAAACGGATTTTGAAACAAATATGGACATTATTTTGATTTTCGTGGGGTTTCGTTCCATTTTTTTTTTGAATAATGCGTTCTTACTCGAATAGACTTGTGCATGCTAAAGGTATGAGGGGCTTGATTTATTAAAGCACGATTTACGTTCGAAGTCTACGATACTTTAGGTGCCGGTCGGGGCAAATATTTTGTATGATGAATACCAATGTTTGCTCTCGGGTCTTGGACTTTAATTAGGTTTACATAACACCTGATCTTCGACGCTGACGAAACTCTGATGTCACTCCCTGGCGCGTCACTGACGTGCCGTGGCGACCCGTGGTCCGCCTTTCCACACCCCGCGCGCCCCGCGCTAACCCCCACTCGCATCCCTAACGCACACAGCCGCAAGGTTGTTTACTGCACACATGCGTCATTGTAGTTTCTTTTTATCCATGCTCAAGGAGGGTTTATGTTTTTCGAGCGTATGTTATGTATTGTATGTATGTCTAATTCTTTTGCACGCTCTGTGGCCTAAACCGTTTGACGGATTTCAACGTATGAGGTGTCATTGGATTCGTCTGTTACATAAAGAATATTGCTTTTTTATAAGTCAAGGAAGGCTAACGAGCAAGTGGGTCACCTGATGGTAATTAATCACCACTGCCCGTAGATGCCCACAACCCCGGAAATTTTGTAGATGCATTGCCAACCTAGAGAACTAAAATGAAATGCCTCTTGTGCCCCTAATTACACCGGTTGTCTTACTCTCCACATCGGAACACAACAGTGCAAGCCAAGCACTGCTGCGGCAGGATTAGCGAGTAAGATGGTGGTAGCAATCCGGATGGACCTCGCACAAGATCCTGCCACCCGTAAAAATTGTTTACCAGAATTGCAGTCAGGTTTTTAATTTTAAGTTGGTCAGGTTACGTTGGACAGAGCCAGGTGACTCTGCTTTGGGCGACGCGCCGCTCGAGCATAAAAACCCTAACCAGTACAGTAACCACACATTCAATCACCGCCACAAAAACCACCAAACCACTTTAATCACTAACCAAAGGAGCTTATTTGAAATGCCAGCAACACCTCTCAGGAAAACTGCTTTTACGCCCCATAAAACATGAAATTTAAATGCTTCTTTTGATAAATCAAATCCGTAGCTACTGGCATTTTAGGCCCGGTTTTATTTTATTGCTTGTTCTCTTATAGCTGAACTATTAAATTAATTAATTGCAGTTTTAGAGGTCTCTTAATATAACACGCTTATGACTATGTATACAATAACAATAAACAATAAATATCATGGGACAATTTGACACCAATTGACCTAGTGCCAAACTAGGCAAAGCCTGTACTATGGGTACCAGACAACGGATAAACATACTTATATACATATTAAACACCCAAGACCCGAGAACAAAAATAATACAGTCTTTCTTGTAACTAAAATCGTTGGCATGGTTCCTAAGACCAGATCTATGTATGTCTTATAGTTACAGACTTGCCCATACTGACTGATCCAAATGTGCCACCCTGTTTATGTGGATCGCTCTTACTTAAGATTGGGGGGAGGCTATATTATGTTCAACAGTAGACGACTTCCGACTGAAATCATGATAATTTTAATACAGATAATTTAGGTATTTGTTTTACATCATAAAAGCAATTTACAATAACATTAAATCCAAGCTAAAAATAATTAAACTAAAATTGAAAACTTTATTAAATCTAAATAAGGCCCCCGTGGCATGGTGCCCAAAAGGCTGGCAGTGTTGCCTCATTGGATGCGATGCCGATTCTTTAAGAAAGAAAACTGCCAGCCCTTTGGTCACAAGTTGCATCGATAGGGTTGCTAACCGTACTATAATAATACATAGTATTGTACTATATTTTGACTCTGTGTACTTATAGATTATGTTTAATTATCTTGCTTACCAGTAAGAACAACTCTGTCGGACAGCAAAGCTCCGTCGCAAATGTATTCAAACTGCTTGTTGTCGTTGTTTTTTATAAACACAGTCGCTATCCACGGGAACACCGAGGATATTCCATTGGTCTCGTTCACCTGCAATTTAAAACACTTATAAAATCCATTCAGTTTATAAATGGCGTGTTTTTGTTAACGTGGATTTTCCTTTGTTGTTTAGATTTTAATTTTATTTTTATTTTAACCTGTGAGACATATTTATTTTGGGCTTTGTTTTCACCTTATCATCATTGCCAGTCTTTTTGACGTCCCACTGCTGGGCACAGAACAGTATTAGTCCTACGCAAATTGGGTCTTTTTTATGTAGTGTAAGTATCTATCAAAACCCATTTCGAGATTCGAGATTAATGCGTTCTGATATTTTCTTTGAGTACCTAGTTTTTATTCTTAAAATGACGTAGGTAGTTAATTTAATATATTAATAACTACAGGTATAGAGAAAAAGGTTTTTTCCATTGGTCAGGCGAAAATCAATTTTATGTCAAGGTCATAAACACTGTAAATACATTTCGCAATTCAACTATAATGACTTTTATTTTCCCTTTACAGCCATTCACAACTATGACGTAGCGGTCCGAATTGTACTTCATTGACATGAGTACAAGAATTCATCACTATTTACCCGCGTTTTATTCTACTGAATTCGATTTGGACTAGTAACTTGACATAAACAGGCGAGTGTGAGTAACATTGACAGTTCAGTGACAGTTTTACGATTCACCATAGATTAAAAACGAACGAAAGCAGGGTCTCAACATACGCATACTGACAAATTTATCGATGACGCAGCTGTGTGGAAGAGCTAGATACAACTTACTCTGCGTTATCAGCCTAAATAATTTCAATAGTAAATTTAAAAATAAAGAATGATTTATATAAGAAAATAGCGAAACCGATTTCTTATAATTGATTTTTCTGTACAGTAAAAATATAATAAAAAGCATGGATATTTTTTTAGACAACCCTAATTAACATCGAATTCAATCAATTTAACGACACAAACTCGAATGAGACTCAAGTGCGTGAAAGTTAGCACATGAAGCAACCCCAAATTGAAATTTCAACACGTTTAATATTCATAGTTTCGCGAGGGATTCTCAAGGGACGTTCTTTGCCCGTTTTTACGATCCTGTAAGACAACAATAGCCGTTTCAGGATATTTACTGCCATAAACGGCCACTTCAGGATTGCAAGTAATCTTGATTTTAATTTTAATGCCTTTTGGGCCGTACATGCAAAAATACCCGGCAATTTTGTTTGGAGATGAGATTTATTTGAACTACACTTTACGAGCAAAAGTTACTTTAGTTACGTGTCACTTGAGTCAACCTGGGTTATATGGTTAACCCACGAACTCGAGGTTAATTTGACGTATTTGAACTGTCTGGAGTAGAGTTAAATCAGAGTGTATAAAATTTCATACAAAGTGTAAACATTATTTTTATTTTTGCTCAGATATATGAATGATTCATTATTTTGAAGACTATACACCAGAACATTAAAACCTATGAATATTTGCATTTCTGGTTTTTAAATAGGCCAATTATAAAGGACTTTTGAATCGAGCTGCTTCGAATTTGTGCTTTGACTGTCGTAAGTAAAAAAATAAGCCAATGTTGTTTTTAGGGTTCCGTACCTCAAAAGGAAAAAACGCAACCCTTATAGGATAACTTTGTTGTCTGTCTGTCTGTCTGTCTGTCAAGACCCTTTTTCTCTGGAACACGTTGAGGTAGCATACTGAAAATAATATCAAATACTCAAGCCTGCGGTCCCTTCAAGCCGTGAAATCAACCTTCTAAGTCAACGCAATCAAAAGATACAGTCATTAAAAAGGTCGTTTCCATACAAATTGCCTTACTTTGAAAACCTAAAGGATACTTCCAGTTGTCCTAGAAACTTGAAATTCGATATGAAGGTAGCTCTTATAGCACAATCACTCAGAAAAGTCTCAAAATCATAAATTTCTGTCTGTCTGTGTATGTCACAAACCATTATAGACTGTTCCCCTACTCGCCACTAGATGGCAGTAAAATCCTAAGCAAAATATAGGAACAGGGCTTTCCTACTACTGGACAACTTAAAACACTGGGGAAAAGCAGGGAAATCTTTGTACGGAACGGCGCGTTCGCGGGTCCGACTCGCACTTGGCCGGTTTTTTTAATGAAAGATAACTTCTGCAGCCCGTAAAAATACTGAATAAGATTATAAAAAAGCAATAAAGTAAGTCAAAAGGAAAAAATAAACTCAACCTTTAAAAAAAGAACAGAGAGTAAGTGGTTCCGATTTAAAAATACAATTTCTAAGTATTGTATCGTACCGTGGCGGAGTTTAAGATACAAGTTTATTTCAGTAGGATTATCCTAAGACGGAAATTGAAAGACAACTTATGAAAAAATATTTTCCCTGTTTTGTTTCATAATGTTTAAAGAAAATAGCCGCTTCTTCTTTGTTAAGTTAGAAATAAAATTCACTTAGCATGATTCGGATTCTTAGTGAAGGAGATGAGGGGAAACTTTCATGGATATTTTCTTGTAATACTAGGATCATCATCATCATCATCATGTCAGCCGAAAGACGTCCACACTGCTGGACATAGACTCCCCCAAGGCTCTCCACTGAGACCGGTCTTGTGCTTTCCGCATCCACCGCGGTCCCGCGATCTTTACCAGCTCGTCGCTCCATCTTGTTGGAGGCCTACCGACAGCTCATCTCTCGGTCCGTGGACGCCTTTCGAGAACCTTCTGACCCATCGGCCATCAATACTGATACTCGTGTTTAATTTAAATATTGTCATCTGGAATACAATTACATCCCTCAAATCTAGCTCTAGTCAAATTTGTCTAATGCTCTATGGAATTATATCCGGTCACGTACTGTACCATTATAGTCGCTAAATACCATTTGTACTACAATACAATCGTGACATCTTTCTTTTTAGCCGCTTTTTTGCGGGTTGTAATAAATCGAGTTGTTTTCAAACAATACGTCAGAGGCGTGTGTGGCTAACAAAAGTTTTTCCACTAATTACGTAGCCTTGAGTGGCCGTGAGGCCGCCATTACTGCGCCAACGTCGTGCGCAGTGGATGCGGTATTGATAAAAGTCTTAATAGTAGTGTTTAGTCTTTCAAGTTCACCAATTTGGTAAAGGCGATCTGTATGTTTTAAAATTTAAATCAAATCCCTCTGGGTTGGCAACGCATATGCAAAACCCCGGGGTTGCATGTATCTATGGGCAGTTGTGATTACTTACCATCAGGTGCCCACTTCCTTTTCGTATCATCACCAGCCTTTTTTTACGTCCCATTGCCGGGCTTGGGCTATAGTTCCCAGGCGGGCCCAGTGCAGATTGGAAACTTCACACACATCATTGAATTGCTTTGCAGGAGTGTACAGGTTTCCTCACGATGTTTTCCTTCACCGAAAAGCTCATGATAAATTACAAATGTAATTCCGCACATTAATTCCGAAAAACTCAGAGGTGCCGGCCAGGGTTTGAACCCACGACCCTCTGCTTGAGAGGTCATAGGTCAAACAACTAGGCTATCACAATATCCCGGAATAAATCCCGGTAGCCTTTTGCCATAACCATTCGTTTTCAGTTTCTGTCCTTTATAGACAAAGTCGACGGAGCCCCGCTACGCGGGACTCCCATTTCTAAACTGTTTGCATTTCGGGCATCCGAAGCTACTTAATCAGCCTACTGATTGAGACTAAGAATTAAAATTAAAAAAAAATACCGGTTTGGGGAAAAAGGCTATGCGCGAAGATTATTGCGTAGGATAAAATTAACTACTATGAAAATCTACGACCGGTAAAAAAAAATGGGGAAAACCTTTAAAGGGAAAAGAAAAAAAGGTATAAGTACATCGGGTGTAAATTAAGAATAGGAAAAAACGCGACTGGAACTTACGCTACAGGCAAATTTTGATTTTGGGAAAAATGATCTAACCCCTCTTCAATGACGAAAAACATTGTATGTTTGTTATGTATGTAGGAGCAGAAAGTTTGCACTCTTCGAATTCGGGCTTCTTCTAGAGCCTCCTTCATAATTCCTGACCTACCTTTAATACTCCATGAAATGTAAAAATAAATGAAAATAATCGATTTATTGATTATTTTTGTTTTTATTTTTATGAAACATTCATAGAATGAAATTCAACCAACCAACCAAGCAACTCAACGCAAGCAAGCCGTACGGATTACCGAGGTTGCTGGTTCAAGTCCAGCTGCTTAACGGATTTTTCTTTGCATTGTCATTGTATGTTATTATTATTATTATTTTTTAGTATTTTTGTATTATTATGTATCTGTTATCGAGTTTCATTGAAATTATGTGTTTTTTTTAATGCTTTTTATGTATTTTTTTTTTCTTTTTTTGTTAGTAACCTGCTATAAATTCGTGACCTAAAACCTTTTTAATTAGCACCACCTGCTTTAATATGTTCTTACCTTTATTTAATTATGGTTGCCTGGTAGAGATCGCTCTGTAGCGATAAGGCCGCCCATTGCTACCTTGTATTTTCTTTGTGCCTTATTTCTTGTTTTGACTGTTATGTGGTGTTCAATAAAGAGTTATTGTATTGTATTGTATTGTATGTTCCATGAAATGTGTTTCTAAACTTCACGCATCCGCCACTCCTTTCCCACATCCCGCCGCCAGGCGCCTTTTGTGGAGTGATGGATGGCCAGCAATCGCTTGACGTGCTATCAGTACCACTATTTACTTGTTATACTCAACGTGTGCTTAGCTGCTATAATATACCGTAATAACTACAACGATAACCAAATCAGAAAAGTTGAAAAACCCCCGACATTGTCATTTCAAAGTTTAATGTAACTTAGGTGAAAACCATCTAGATTCAACTAGCTTTCAATTAAAAAATTGCATCGAAATCGGTTCATCCGTTTGGGAATATGATGCCACAGATAGATACACAGATACACATGTCAAACTTATAACACCTCTCTTTTTTGTCGGGGTTTAAAAAGCAGTTTAAAGGTTAGACCGCACTAGGCGTAACTACGCGGACGCGACGCGATGGTGCCTACATGCCTAATATAAGTAAAACGTCAAAGTACCCAATGCTGTCCCAATATTCGTCACCATCAATCTTAACCAACCCCTCTGTTTTTTTTCATTCCAAAGTCCAGTATCACCTATGTTGATGAAATTTTACTAGACTTATTTCGATTGAACTAGTTTTCGATAAAAAAAAACCGTATCCCAATCGGTTTATCCCTTCAAGAGCTGCGACGCCACTAACAGATACTCATATCAGACTTACAAAACCCCTCTTTCTGTTGGGGGTTAAAAAAAGGAAAGAGAACTAAAGAGTCATAATTGTTTGAAATTACTGTACAACACTTTAATTGACTACATTACCTAATTAACAGGGTTTTTATTTATTACAACAAAACAAACAAAAACAAAAAACAATAATAATAACAATAATTAAATTTAGAACCTAAAATGGAAAACGTAAGCTAATTAACTAATTTAGGGGAATACAGACACAAAAATATTTACTGACCATTTTGTGAAATTGACTAACAACAACTAACATTCTCTTGCATTAAGTTGCAAACCGTTGTTAACGTTTAAGAAACAAAGGGAAATAAATAAAATTGAGATATCATTGTCAAACACGATTATAGTTGTGTTAAAGTTTTTCCACGAACCAGGCAAAAATAACTCCTATGTCCATGTCATAAACACTTTGACATGTAAAAATATTTCTCAATTTAACTATAGCAAGCATCGATGTCAAGAGGCCTATATAAATGACCTGAGCCCATAGAAAATTGTTTTTCACTCTTAGAAATATATCTTTCCGTATTTTTGTGAGAAATGATTGATTTGAATCCACATCGGCTGCCCACAAGAAGAGAATGGACACACGAATGTTGAAAACGACGAGTAATTTTTTTTTTGTAAAACTAACGTAACATAATGATAAATCAATATTTCTAGAGATGCACTCCATACATGTAACAGAAGCTGAATTTTTGTTTCAGCAATCATCAACGTGTGGCACATAATATTTCGACAGTGTTCTTTTAAAAACACTTTGAGGTTTCTAAGCAATTTGTTTGATTACCTACAGTCAAGTTCTCCAATATCTGTACAGCCAACAGTTCATAAATATCTATGCACGGACCTTATGTAACTGGAAATAAGGTCTGTGTACAGATATTTTTGAACTGTTGACTGTATAGATATTGGAGAACTCGACTGTACCTTCTAAACAGTAGTTACAAAAAATTAGAAAAAAAACTGAAGGTAATGCTTAATAAATACTTTCTAAGAAATTTATTTTCAACATAATCGGATATACCGTTTTTGAGTTATAGTCAAAAAACTGCGATTATCAACAAAAGTACGTAGTAAGTGCCATGAGGCTCTTTTGCTGGTGCAGTTTTTCACATCGTATTTTTACATTTTGATACTGCAGTAAGTGTTTTAATTGTGTATAAGTGTCAGTGCATTACACTTTTTTGTTTTCAGTGCATTTCTTTGTAGTAGATATTACGATTACGGAACCCTACGTACACACTAAGCATAGTCCGACATGCCCTTGCCCGGTTTTCCCGTTTCCCGTGTTAGTTGTATCGTGTCTATCTGTCTGTATTCAAATCTGCAAGTTATATTCGAGACCAGTTTTGGAAATTTGGTACAAATAAACGTACCAACGGTCAACGAAAAGTAGAGTCGGCAAAGAGCTAGATTTTTACAAAAGCGTCGTTTTAGAAGGCTGTGTGTCCCTAAACAAATGCGTAGAAAGCCATTATTACTTGGTTCCTTTTGCATAAAACATTTCAGCATTTATTATTAAGGCAACGAAATACGAAGAGGCTTAAATGTAATGACATTTTTATACTAATGCTAAGTTGGTTACGCAGAACTGCATCGGGATAGAAGGAAAGACTACTTGGGGGGTTAACATATAGCCTTTAGCATTTTACTTTCATTAAAATTTAACTTTTAAAAAAATCGTGGTAGCCTAGTGGTTTTGACCTATGGCCTCTCAAGCAGGGGATCGTGGGTGCGTTATTCGTAATCTACGTATTTTCCTATTTAATCCTCTTTTAATAGTGATTCTGCAATTCGGACACATACAACTGATCGAAGATCTTAAAAATCGGTCCGCCCGTTTTTGGCCTTTAATGTAACTAACATGACTTTCTTTTATTTAGATACAATACTTAGATGAGATAATATACAAGATCAGCACATTTTGTTAATCATACGTTATCTCACTCATTTAGTAATTAATAACTAGTATTTAGTATTGAAGTGTTCACTCACTGTTTTAAATCATCTTAATACCTAGCTATAATTAGTTCGGAATCTAAGATTACCTCAACAGATGGCACGACAGCTTCTGTAGTTGTAGGAATGTATATAGGTGGAGTAAATTCAACATCTTCGTTGGTTGTGTCTTTGTACAAGTCAATATAGTCAATTCCAAGATAGTCCGTTGTATTGTCATCGACGACAACGTCATCAAACTCGTACTCTGCAGCAAAGATTTCATTTTCCTGTACGTTTTGGTTTTCAATAACTTTTGTATCTTCTCTTGTAGTTTCAGTTGGATTTAAAACGTTAAAATTTTCACTTGTGTTGATTTCAAAATAGGTCACGTTAATTGGTGACTCAAACGTAATTTTGTAATTATCAGCCACTGTTTCTGGTATCTTTTTGAAAACGTTGCCTTCATTTTGAGTTTTGTTTATAACCGTGTCTGTTATGTTTAAAGGTGGTCCATATGTGATATTAATATGATCTATACCAACTGTAGCGAAGTGTACATTATCGTAGCCAGTATTTTCACTGCTTATTTCAGGTAATATAGCTTTGTTATTTAAATATTCTTCGGAAAGAGCCATTTTAATAGAATCGTCAAGAGTCATTAAAACGTCATCTGTGTTATCATTAACTGTATTATAATTTGAATTGTCAGTAGTTGGTACTATCTCGGCATCATTTAAATCAATAGACATTTCAGTGTTAAGCTTGATGTTCTCAATTTCAATTTGTTTATCTGTCATTTCGGATTCATTATGTTTGAAATCGAAAGTCACGTCTATAGAAATATTGCTTAAGACTTTATTCGTGTCGTTCACTTCAATACTACTTCTGTCAATTGTGTTCGATATGTTTTTATCCTCATTATTAAAAGTATTATAATTTCCAAATAAAACGTCGTTTACCGTAAACGTTTGAACATTAATTTCTGTTTTATTTTCATCGTTCTTCGTTAAGCTTGATTCCTTTTTTATTTTAAACGTATTCTCTATTAAACGCGAAATATCACTAAAAATATCCCCAACGGCACCTATCACGTCGGGCACTTCTATAGCTTTAGCTGTATTATTTTTCTTATCATCATTAAGTTGATCACCGATCCAATCACCGACACACTTGATAAAATCATCACAATCACAATTCACTTCTCTAGCATTAAACAAGAACGCGCATATCAATATCAAACTTACTTTAACAAACATTGTTAAAAACGTCTTAACTCTGTCTCGAATCACGAATGAATGTCACATGATGTTTAGTCCGATGATGAGATAAGGTACACCGGTTAGACTTTAAGGGTAAAGATTTAGAGCTTATTTTTGAAAGTTTAAAAGCACAATGGTCACTGAGTCACCTTGAGACCGTGGCAACTGACTTTGATAGATTGACTGTTAGACAATTAAAGAAGATAATGACCAAATTTATGAAAGCTTGTAGTAGAGATGCCTGCTGTAGTTTTCTGTTTTTTTTTTAATTTTTTTTTTAATTGATGTATATTTGTGTAGGTCAAATCTTGGAAGCGAAATTTGACCCACTTTTAAGACTTGACTCGAAATTTGATATGGTTATGTAAATCGGATGACAATATAAAATACAGTCAACAAACAGAACATTCGGCTCAAAAAGTGTTTTCATTTTTAACAATTTCGTTTTTCGGTTTAATGTTTTACTACACTCTTGTTCAGTCCTTAACAATGCCTAGTGAAATTTTCAAACGTTCGCTTTACATAAAATAACATTATTAAACATTACAATTCATTAATATACGTAATATCATTAAAGTTATAAATATTTTGTAATTATTCGACTTGCATATAGCACTTTGATTTTTAAACAGAAATGTTGCCAGTCACAACACAACCGCAACAATACATTCTGGAAAACCTAGAATAATCAATTCAAATTATGTAGTCTGTTCACGCAGAGCAATCAAACCCATTGACGTAACCAACACTGCAGCGGCCTCTCAGACTATAACCCGCCATTGTAATTACGAGTGATGCAAAGAAGATGTTTCCTCACGATTGTTATCAATTGACCAATAAAAAGGTGTTGGTTACGTAAACTAAGCTTACCCACGTTAAAAGTTAGAGTTGCATTTGGTAAAGTATGTTAGTTTGAGAATTGGGTAAACGAAGTAATTTGGACCAATTACACTAACTTTAAGTTAACCTTATTAGCTGACATTAATTTGAAACCAGGTCATTTTAGTTTTGTATTTACATCTATTTATAAGCAAAATCATTTTTATGACCTACATGATTTTTTACTGACATTACACATACATAACTTCGAGTCACTACGAGTAAGTCTAATTGGCCTTGATTCCACAATCACTGTAACTAGGTCAAACTGAACTTGCAAGATTTTATTATAGGCACCCAGGACAGGTGAACGTAAATAAAAGCTGGTAAAAATATTGACGTCATCACTGAACATGTTAATAGTTTCAACATGATGGCACCACCTGGCCAAGGCTGAAAACAGAAGATATTTAGGACATCAATGTGACTTGGCTGCGTCCCGAAGATATTCGTGCATGGTGTCCGGCTCTGTTGCCGTTGTCCGCTGCGTACTAATTGTAATACAATTGACATAAATAATGTTTTATTTATTTGACATGATGACATGAAATGTATATTTCATCAATTTTTGTTATTTAACATTTGGAGACCATATACATCTCCAGTTTATGTATATGTATTATTATACTTATTATTTGACCGTGGAGGCGTTTTACACCTCTGCTGATTTAAAATTTAGTTTAAATTGACCCTAGAGACTATACCATCTCTAAGCCATTTAGATTAAGTATTATATTATAGTATTAATTCTGGGACCCTATACATCCCTTTGTTATTTAATTTTTCACAGATATTTGACCTGGAGACCCTATACATCTCCTGCTCAATTAAAATGTGCCAGTAAAGTAAAGTGTTCTTGTTTTGCTGTTCTAATAATTACTTTTTACACTTGTTTCTAAAATGCGGTTTTTTTTCTCTCTTAATCTTTTAATGACAGAGTGAGGTTTCTTTGTGTAATTTGTCTGTGGTTACGTATTGTAAGAGCTAATGTAACTTGTTTTTAGAAAAAATTACTTTGTGCCAAATTTCTTGCGGCGCATTCTCCTTGGCAATCATGGTCTTTCCGAAAGCGCTGGTAGACTCAAAAAAATGACGTGTAAAAGAGCATTCAACTGCCTATTTGCTGAATAAAATTTTGAATTTTGAATTTTGAATAAATTTAATGATGTCACGATAATTGATAATGAACCGATACTGCACCATCATCATCATTATCATCACCAGCCTATTTTACGTCCCACTGCTGGGCACAGGCCTCCTCTCAGAGTGAGAGGGCTTGGGCTATAGTTCCCACGCGGGCCCAGTGCGGATTGGGAACTTCACCCACTGCAACAAATAAACTATATAACTACTTACTGCTTCGTATTTATTCTCAACTTCACCACTATGTGTTTCACTATTGTCTTCCTTGACACAATCATCAGCTTTAAAAACCATTTCAACATCTTTTGAGTCAGTTGTAGTCAGCTTTCTTTCATCAACCAAATCGCCAACAAAACCTTTAGTGGTTATTTCGAAATCGAACGTACTATTGTAAATAGCTTTCTTAATCTCATAGCTTATTTTCATTTCTTCAATAGGTATTTGCCTTTTTCTTCTCTGATTTTCAGCAGCATCATTGAGAAAGTCATCGAAGCTCAAACCATAATCGTCAACTGTAGATGCGTCTTGATAATCAATAACATCAGTTGTGGTGTAAATAATTTCTGTTGTGAAATCGCTTTCGTCAATAAAAACAGGATTGAGTTCAGAAATCGTTGATATTCTTTTGATAGTTATATTGGCATTAATATAGTTATACACATCCGGCCAGAACTTTGCACTGTACAAGAACGCGGATATAATAAACAACATTACGAATAATATTAATAAAATCAGCAAACGTATTATTAACTTAATTAATTTCAGGTTCAGCTTCATCGTGATTTATTTTATTAATGTTTTTATTTTTATTCGTGGCTGTTTCTTTGAGTTTGCAATTGGTACTGAATAAAAATTGATTCTTCTTTTGTATAGGAACATTATCTTTCCATATTAAGCGGCTATGATATCTTTATTTGTAAACAATAGGCAATTTAACTAGCGTGATGTGTTTCTACCATTCGTGTCTAAGTAGGTAGGTACACACAGCTGATTTAATTATACTAACCGTGCCAGTATCATAAAACGTGGACGTTTTTAGGGTTCCGTACCTCAAAAGGAAAAACAGAACCATTACAGGATCACTTTGTTGTCCGTCTGTCTGTCTGTCAAGATACTTTTTTTCTGGAACGCGTGGAGGTAGCATGCTGAAATGAATATCGAATACTCAAGCCTTTGATCCCTTGAAGCTATGAAAAAGTCAACCCTCTAAGTCAACGCAATCAAAAGATACAGTCATTAAAAAGGCTATTTCCATACAAATTGCCGAAATCCAAAAACCTAAAGGATACTTCCAGTTGTCCTAGAAACTTGAAATTTGGTGTGAAGGTAGTTCTTATAGCACAACCACTCACAAAAGTCTCAAAATCTAATTTTTTTATGTCTGTCTGTAGATTTAGCAGACCAATATAAGTTGTCCCCACACTGCGTACATTTTGTACAGGGCTCTGCTAACACTGGACTTTCTAAAACACTAGAGAAAAGTGTTAAAAAATTTCCAAGGAACCCTCGTGCGCGAGCCCGACTCGCACTTTTTGGTTTGCTTTTTGGTTTAATTATGGAATATTTCATTGCGTCTTGCGAACATACAACCCCTGAAAAAGTGTCCTAATCCTAACTAATCCTAATCAAAACTAATATTATAATTGCGAAAGTAACTCTCTCTAGTAAGTCTCTCTGTCTCTCTGTCTGTCTGTTTGTTACCTCTTCACGCAAAAACCGCCCTACCGATCATGGTGAAACTTGACAAAAAGATAGCTTGAACATCCGGGAATATCGTAGGCTACTTTTTATTCCGGAAATCAGCATAAATCCCGCGGGATAACGATAATTAGAGAAAATGGAATTGCGTACCCCCGAGGAACCTTTTCACAACAAAATTTACAATGATTTCTTTGGCAGATGTATGGTACGTCAATGTGACATTTGCAGTGATACGGTTCCACAGTCATACGATCAACAACGATTCAGTTCGCGCAATTCCGTGGAACCTTCTCTTAATACATTTGATATTGAATTCTTTGTCGGATTTATGGTATGTCAATATGATATTTGTAGTGAAACGGTTCTGCAGCGAAAACGATCAATTGAATCTCTTTTTAATGGATATTCAGCTATTTTTAGAGACTTAAGAAAGAAAGAATATAGTAAAACAGCATAATGTATATTATCATGTCATTTATTCATTTAAAATTCACTGTTACACAATTAAAAACATTAGATCTTCTTCCAACACACAATACGAGCATTATTGATGCCACTGTTTAGTCTTGATGCTGCCATCCGCAATCGTGTAGCCGACATTGTAAATCCGATCCAGAGTGCAATTATAGGCATCGCACTAGTAAAATTACAGTAGTTTTCAAGCTCCTTAAAGAAATAACTACGGAGAGAGAGCAAAAAATACAATCATTCCAATAACAACAAACGTGATATGAAGTAAACGCTTCTGCCACTATGACATTTGTTTTAACCATAGATCTACAGTTTTAATCTTACTTACGTACATATGCATAAACTCTTTGGTGTTTACTAATAGTACCGCATTATTGTGTGTAGTAGGAACAAAGATAGCGGTGGATTTTAAACGTTACAGAAAAAAGGGCCTTTATTCAAGTAGAGGATCATTAGAGCATACGTAAATTTTATTTTCATAACCGTTTGATTCCTGTACTGCCGGGGCCCTCTTTCAGGCAGCCCCCCGCAACAAGAAGTGTAAAAAGGCATTGCCTCCAGAATATTCATTAGTAGCGGACGGAGCGGACCACTCACCTGCAGCAAGTAAAGAGCAGCAGCCGCAGCAGCAGGCGCAGCCCCCCGCCATAAAATGAACACAAACACTACTCTTTCCTCCAAGCCATTGATAAGTAGCAAACCACTACGCCGCCGAAAGGAAAGAGGGGGGGCTCGGCGGGCGCGGCAGATTTAAGAATTAATTGATATGGTACGAATTTGTCTATCCACTAAGTGATAGCGCAATATTCATGTACTACAATGGCACTGTTTAACGCCTGCCACAGAAAGGTAAATTAAAATTTTAGGCATGTCTGTTCACTTAGTAATAGCGCTTTGCCTGATTTTGAGGTAGTGCTGCTGTAAGTATTACCGCAGGCTGTCTAGCCATCAGGGCACTCAGAGGTAACCCTTGCGTTTGAAGCTAAAATATTGCTATGTATTTAATCGTTTCTGAAGCGGCACCCGTGGTGCCGGTCGCGGCTGCGGCTGCGGCTGCGGCGGCGGCGGCGGCGGTGGCGGCGGTGGTAGCGTTGGGGGGGGGGGGACTGGACTCTATTTCTATCTTCGAGTTTTCTTTCGTATCTCCTGATTTTCTTTCTGATGGATTCCTCATCCTCGTCTTTATCCTTCTTCTTCCTTTTTCCCATCGTTTTTCCTTATTAAAATTAATTTCACACCGCACCGAAAAGACAACAACAACACGTCGTGACGGGTGAAGAAAAAATAAACGGTCCCTTTTCAAAGTGAGAGAAAAAAAAATAGGTTTCGGTCCGAATCTATGATTTCTTGAAATATCGGAAATGAGTGAACGATGCCAATATGCCAATAAACCAACAAGTTTCTATGATACATTCTGCACAAGCAAACCGGAGACGGAAAATACGGAAGTTTTGTCTCGGTAGAAACTTTATCATTACGATTACGCCGAAAATTATAGGTTATGTTTGAGATAACACTTCAATAAAATTAATGTTTATGTGTCTTATTTGTGCATGAATAGAAAGATAACTTTAAAACATACCTCTGTTAACAGCCACAATTACAGAATTGCGATCATTTTGCAGCGTAGATACAGACCTCTAGGTAGCCGCCGGCGCAACAATGTACGCATGCGCCGAAATATACGAAAACACCAAGATAAATCTTGACAACGCTTTCTTCATTTGCCTAGGACACATTTTTACACAAAAATCACTTCTTTCTTATGTATTTTATAACTAAAACTATTCAAATCTAATTTAAAATAGGGAGTGATTGTGACTTATGTTGGCACAAAATCGGTTAATGACATCTGTAACTGGTGTTGCCGTAGACATTCTAAGGGAGTATTCGAGCTTCTTTTTTTAAAGCTTTGAAAATTGTGATGAATGTTGGATACAATTAGGGTTCTACATTTGGTTAATTAACAGGGAGAGAGATAAATGTTATATCCGCGGAATAGCAATAAACAAATTCTATGCGGACGAAGTCGCGGGCAAAAGCTAGTACATTATAAATACCAAAGTAGGTATTCATTTTTATCTTGTAATAACCTCATAGTCAATTTATTTATGATATTCAGATTTATTAACTGTTGGTACAGAAAAATTGCTGTTTTCATTGTACAAGCTGATACACAACTTGGTATTAAATATATATAGTAAGTGATGTTATTATAGTTTTCTGAACATAAAATTTCCAGACATGTTGCCTCAGGCCTCCAAATTACTTCAGATCAAAGTAAAAGTTCAAGCTGTTTTCTTAGATAAAGAATAAAGATAAAGATAATTTATTTGCATAAACATGAGTTAATATGACATTACAAAGTAGTTCTAATTGTTATAATAGAGTCCGTCATGTTTTGCCTTTCGGCGTACACATTATAATACAATATAGGTACACATTAGAAAATAACTACAGCAATTAGGCAGATAAATACTATCACTATCACAATTGATTATCCATGTCATTTAAGAATTCATTAATATTATAATAACATTTCTTGTGTAATAATTTCAACAGCTCTCGCTTAAATCCATTCATACTAGTGTTTGTAATTACCTTCGGTATCATATTATAGATTTTTGGTGCCATATCAATTCTATAATAATTAACTTTCAAAGCTACTTGATAAGTTCTATGTTTATACATTAATATTACGCAGTACGTATTAGTTTTCTTCTCCAAGTCTAGAAGTGACCTTTTAATCGTTTGCAAAGATTGTTGAAAAGTTTAACTTTCCTTAATGAAGTAGTTGCAAATTTTGTTTTGCCTCACCTATAATAGTAGGTAGAAATATTACTTACATAATGCTTGTATAATGGCCCACTGCTGGGCACAGGCCTCCCCTTAAAATGCGAAGGCGAGCCCCATGCAGATTGGGAACTTCGCATACACCATTGAATTGCTTCAAAAGAGTGTACAGGTTTCCTTACTATGTTAATTTTCCTTTAAAGAAAAGCTTATGATAAATTTTCAAATGTTATTTCGCACTTGAATTCCAAAAACTCACGAGGTGCGGGCCAGGGCTCGAACCCACGACCCTCTCCTGGCCTCTGTTTGCTTAGCTCAAACCACTAGGCTAAAACGGCTACCCCGAACTAAAACCATCAGAGGCCCAAGCGCGAATATTTGAATCCCGCGTGATGTAATTGTTGTCTTGTTACCATTGAGAAAATTCATACAAAATTTTGGTATCAAATACCGTCACGGAGGCGCTGTTCCAGACGTCATAAAAACACAAATGCTTGGGGCTCCGAAAAAGCTCCAGTCTCTCTCCTTTAAGGAGTACAATGCAATACAAATTTTCTTTATTGAAAACCACAAAACAGTACAAGGAGATTACAAGAAAAAAGGTACCTACCGGTATTTGGAGCCGCTTTAAAAAAACACTCGCTCTTTGAATTTGCAACAATTGACGACGCCTCGATTCGGCGTAATATTTGCGCTTATTATAGAGCTCATTACTGTAATATCGAGGCATAAAACGACAATAGTAGTTTATGCAACGGCTACATAATGAGGGTCCTTAAAACACGAGTGTGTTTTTATGAAACGAGGCGAAGCTGAGTTTCATAATAGGATCACACGAGTGTTTTAAGGCCTAATTATGCAGAGTTGCATTCGTTACTTTATCTACACACATATTTAAGTACTTTAAGATGGGTTCAGAAGCCGAAGGCATATCATACCCATACCTGTCACGAATTTGACTGTTTTTTTTTATTATAGACAAACATACCGAGCTGACGTTCCGCAGACTGTTTTTTTTTATTGTAAATTATCACATTATTTATACATGTCGGATTGAACTTGACTTATATACGTGAGTGATCCGTTTTATTTTACTGTGATTGTAAATTACGTTGGTTTTCAAATTTGAAACACCGAATTCGATATTCGATGTCGTAATGATTTGGTGGTCATTTGGTGGTCATTTGGTGGTCATTTGGTGGTCATTTGGTGGTCATTTGGTGATGGTCATTTTCTACGGTTTCTGACGCATTATAAAAGACTTATGATATGTGTGTAGATAAAGCAAATAGCGGCCTCTCGTAGTACAGTCAGCGTCATATATATGGTGACATCCAAAGTGAGTGAGTGAAAGTGAAGTGACTTTGGATGTCACCATATATATGACGCTGACTGTATACTACACTAGACCGACTAAAGGCATTGCGTTACCATCGTAGTGCATTTTCCCCGTTATTGGTAGCGTTCCGGCTTCATTGCCAAAGGAGTGACGTACAGACAAATTTGGGGACTAAAATTGTTAGTGCCTGAAGTGAGTAAAGATATCATGTTAGTTAACGTACCTATACTACTTGATCTGTTTTCACCCCTCTCCCCCCTCGGTGGTCATCCGTCCTATGACAAGACCCCCTCCCTCCCCCTTTAAAACCTGTCACCTAAAATAGGTAAGTACGTTCCCTTACGTTCTTAGTAAATTGAATTTTATAAAATAACCGGTTACATGGTTGGTCCTCACGTTACTTCTATAGGGGTTGTTTGAAGTTAACTGTCAAAATAAATAGTGGTCATAATCACTGTCATTGGCTCAAGCCTTATTGCCGCCATTATTGTTGTATAATATAAGAGTGGTCGATTCGGTCGCTTATCATTGTCGGAGCGGTGGCAAAATATACTACAAATAGGGGTATTTCACCAATTTTACAATTGTCAGTTTTCAATGACAATTCGGTGTCAACTGCTAGACTTGAAAAGCTTTTGTTTTAGTGCGCTTTATATTGTCAAAGAAATGTAGTTCGAATTGTCGTATAAAACTGACAATATTGTAAAGATGGTGAAACAGGGGCCGGTTTATAATAATGCAATAATTATTATCATTGCTTGTAGTAGTTCAAAGACGAGTCCCTTACCTGTAAAAGATTATAATGCGTATCTGACAGTCTGTTTTCAATAGTATTTGGAGAGATTTTAGTTCATCAATATTCACAATTAGGTAACATTTGAATTTGAATTCCGTTTCTGAATCACCATTTTTTTTAAATTATTTATTAGCGCTGATTTTAGAAACCTATAGTCATTGGTAAATATCATGTCTACGTTATAAAAAAAAAAATTCACTTGGTTATTGATGAAGAAAGTGGACGATATAAAACTTCAACTCAAAACTCTTGAACTAAGTAAGTTTCCGATTTATTTACCCTTAAAGATCAACAGTTATTCTCATCATTATATCAGCTGGAAGACGTCCACTGCTAAACATGGACATAAGTCATTCTCTTACTCAGCTTATACCTATTACTGAATGGCATAATATCCACATAATTACCAGTACCTTATCCTCTTCATAGTTACAAGATCTTTAAGGCCTTGTAGACAGGTAAGCCACGAAACAAAATCTATCAAAAAACGCAAATAATTTCTCTTACACAAAACACCAAAAACATGTTAGATAACAGATAATTGTCTACTTAACTTCGAAACTCCATTATTAAGTTAACCCCAGCGATTATGTCAAAGGTCGCTGACACAACTGAGTATCAGATAGCCGTAACTGAAGTCCAATTAATGAACTCACCTTACCACTACAAAAAAGCAATATACCCATTTACGTACCCTTCAAAATCCACCATAATTTTTGAACTGCAGAGTCCAGTTGGTACTGGTTGTTGGGTGGCGCTTAGTGCTTTATAATGCGAAGTAGTTAGGCAGTGGGTAAAAGAAGTGATTATAGAGTACTAGAATGAGGAGAGAAAGCCTGAAACTTGAGCAGAGCTGGCACTTGATCTAAAGCCGGTAGTCTGGATGCGATTAGGATGATAGAAAACATACAAAATGATAAGGTATTACAGGGGTCATTAAGTGTTGTTTTGTTATTCTGTCCCGTCACTCGGGAGACAAGGGTGATACAGTTGCTTAGAAAAATGGTTGTCATGTATACTGCTTGCATGCTTACGAGATAGCCATATCTGAAGAAGAAGAAATAGGCTTATTAATGTTACAACTCCTCACTTTTGTTACATGACTGTGTACCCTAGAAAAATCGTTCTTTTAATTAGTGACCGGGGAGACGTCGCCATAGCAACGAGTAGCACTTAAAAGTTGATTAAACCACCACAGAATATCTAATACCTAGTAAAGCCGAACTATGTTTTTGTAAGGCCGGTCGTGAGGGTGCTATTATTTACCTAACCCTATAATATACCTACGCGGGATATTAGATATAAATAGACACGGGAAAATGATTGGACATTTGACACGATACGACAACTTCTTTAAGATCATTTTAGAAGGAGACATTGAAGGGAAGAGAGGAAGAGGTTGACCTAGGCGAAGCTACATGGAGCAGATAAAGGAGAAGGCCGGTGTCGTGTCGTATCAGGGGGTCAAGGAGCTGGCTCATAGAAGAGATGATTGGAAGGAACTCCACCGACAAGAGTGTAACTCTTAAGTTTAATGATTGTGATGGATTTTTGAGCTATTCTTCCAGTCAACGTACGTCGACGACATCGTAAAAGCATTTAAAGGGTCGAAATTCGCTGTAGTCGAGCAGCTTTTTTAACTCCAACATCACATTGTATCTGAGAATAAAATGGAGGAAAACCATTATCACTACTAAGTATTTTACGATGCGAACGTTTAGAGGTATTCTTCTGTAGTGCTTAGATGAAAGGTTGAGTTATTTGTTGCTTAATTTATAAGCGTAGAAACTGGTTTTGTTGTTTCTTAGCGTCTGGCTAAATCATAGTGAAATACAACGAATCCCTCACGTATATAAGTCGAGTTTAACCTGACATGTTTCTGACTAATTCGTAGTCTTTCCTCTGGGAGCGCACGACCCAGCGGCAGCGAGACGCACCCTGCGCGCCGCGGCTCTGTTCGCGCGACTACTAGGCGCAGCTGACAGCGGCACACAACCGCTCCGTCCGACAGTCCGTCCGTTCCGTTACGTTCCCGAGCCCGTTTTATTTTACTATGATTGAGTCTCACGGTAGTATCATGTTAATAGTCTTTCTAAACGTTTAGTTTTTTCACATAGGTACAATGTTTGCATTGTTTCTTAGTTATTTCTGGGATTGTGAATTACCTATCTGTACTTTTAGATACATAGCATAACATGCTTTATAGCATGTACGATCTCATTTAAATGTACCTACCCTACCATCTCTGTTAACTACATGAATGCAATAAACAAACAAATACTGCCACAGAAAAGAAATTTTTCTTAGTAAAACTAATTGCCTTAATGCTGGTCGTTACCTACGGTTTCTGAACGCTTTCTAGAGGACTTGTGAATATGTGTGCAGACTAGCTTATGACCCGCGGCTTTGCCCCCGTGAAATATGTCAAAATGGGCTAGTTCCCTATCCCGTGCGAATTTCGAAAGTTCCCTTCTTAGTGAGCCTCTAGGATACTCAAGGTACATGTTTGCTAAACTTCAAGTCTCTAGGTCTAGTGGCTTAGGCTGTGCGTCGTCTGTCAGTCAGTCAGTCACGGTAGTGTTTATAGGTAGGTATAGACAAACACTTGTTTTGCTGTTTGATTTGGAAACTCTACCAACCCAATATGCAAACATTATGGGTGTAAGTAAGTTCCTTATCAAAGAACCGATAGTATTACAGAGGGAATATTCTTTAAGCGGCGACTTGGTCCCAATTTAAATATTCCCGCTGGCTCGGGTTCCGGTTCCAAGGTTCGCTTTCAAAGCTCAGGGAAGATGGAGAGAGCTTTTAAAATTAAACTTTAATTGTTTCACAGCGGATTGGCAGAAACTTTCGAATGACGAAACGAGTGGCGGAGAGCGGGGGGCTTTGCTGAGCAGTGAGACAAGTTTATTAGGCTACAAACAAAAACATGTGTGGTACTGAGAAAACTTTAAACCCATTAGACATAATGAGAACGGGATATTGACCGAGTTTATAGGTAGGCTTGATGAGCACTGTTTAAGGGACGGAATTTTTCCTGTGTTTTTCATATGTCTAAATGTAATTATTAATAGTGGAATTTGGAATTTAAGTATTTGATTTTCGATTTATGTAAAACTGCATCCAAAACCGTCCTGGTCGTTTAGGAGTTAAAGCGCTTAGTTGATGCAACTTGTGACCAAAAGGCTGGCAGTTTTCTCTCTCAAAGAATTAGCATCGCTATTCAGCGAGGCAACGCTGCCAGCCTTTTGGGCACTATGCCACGGGGGCCTTATTTAGATTTAATTTAGTTTTAAGTTGTAGTTTATTTAGTTTAAGCTTAGATTTAATGTCATTGTAAATTGCTTTTATTATGTAAATAAAGTTAATTCATTATGTTAGGAGTTACAATTCCCCAAGAAACAGATAATTCAAATTTGTGAGTCCCCTCTTTTTTCATTGGAGGATAAAAACTAAAGAAAAAATAAAAGAATATCCGTCTCCACACCGGGAATGGCATCTGGCGCGTCAGAGCCCGGTCAAGCAAACTCTATCCACTCGGATAATCATTTATTGGTTTCCGGTTTTATACCGGATCTTATTTTAGCCGGATAGGCGGGACCGTTCGCTTTAAAACAGCACCGACTCCACGATACCGTTATCCCGTATTTTAGAATAAAAATCCTCAGGGAATTTAAGATTTTTAAGCTTATCTTTGCGCTTTGGATAAATTAGCTATTGGTTTTTCTTCGATCGGTTGTTGCTATCCGATTTTGTATTTAAGATAACCTTGGCATTAATACTATAGCGAAGTCATTTGTTTTACTTTTGCGTAAGCATATTTACTTGCGAAGCGATTGGTGTATAGTAGAATACAGTTTAGGTAAAGAAATTTATTTAGTTGAAGTCATATTAACAATTTGCATAGCACGCTCACAAATACCTCCGAAGAGTGGCGTGCAGAAACGTAAAGTAAATACGAAGTGGTTCTATTTTGTACAAGTATACGAAAAGACATAAACAGGATTTATTAAAAGAGCGTCACAAAAATTGAGTACCCACCTATCTACTTTTTATAAAGTTTTCACTGAAGTTCTAGTTCTTTAAATTAAGACAAAACTTTTAGATCAGTTTTATAATCGTTAAAATTTTTTTTTCATGATTATCATTACATTATCTCTAGGAAATATGTAGAAAAAAACATATTTGCTTTTTTTTTTCAAACTTAGTTGTAGTTATTTATTTTTATATAAAATACTCGCTGTTGTCAGCGACTTCATCTGAATTGAATTCGGCTATCGTTATTCTGCGAAAACACTGCAATTTCTCTGGATCATAGTAAGCTATTCCGTGCGGTCGTTTCTGCGCGAGTGAGCAACAAACGTACAAGCATCAATGATATTATACATAATAAAAAGAGCTATTACATTATATCATCAGCAAGCCGAAAATGAAGCGCAGCAAAGGCTACTATTGTAGCCTCTTTGGCCTCATTCCCTCTCGAATAAGATCCGAACTTGCGCGTAAATGCCAACATGTTGGAAACAAATGTTTTTCGTAAGCATAATGCTAGATATTATTAAAATTTGTTATACGTGTAGTTAGGTTTTGTTAGAAAAATACTGACTGATATGATAAATGCTGTTGTAGACATAAAAGGAAAAAAAAGGAAAAGACGAGGAGATTGACTTAGGACTTTTGGCGCGTAAGGCTACCGATTGAAAAAGTGAAAATGAAACCAAATATTAGACCTGAAGATTCTTTTATTGTAGTGAAGCTTTTATCAGAAGTGGTAATCAAGAATTCTCGTGTGAAAATGGGATGAAAACGGTCAAAATATAGGCGTAGAGAACGAAGTCCGTCTACAACATCTACCGATGAAACTTCTTCAGTTGATTGCGAAAGTAAGAAGAAACGCACGTCTCAGAGGTCGAAATCGAAGTCTGCGAGTCATCACAAGACATCCGGTCGTCGGAACACGTCACATAATTCAGGCCATAGACGGCAAAAGAATGTGACCGTAACACCGGAGTTGGATGAGGACGGCTTAAGAAAACTGCGTGCGGCGAGAATATTGACACAACAAGCGATACCTGTGATAATCGGCGGGAACACCACTACTGGCAGACCCAACGGGACGTCTGCAAGTGGTATGGGGACAGTCAGTGGTGTGGAGACAGCGAATGGTACGGCGGCTTCGAGCGGTACGGCGGGTGTGAGCAGCACAGCGACTGCGAGCGGGATGGCGGCAACGAGCGGTATGACGGCTGCAAGCAGCATGGAGACTGTGAATGGTATGGCGGCTGTGGGCGGCATGGCAGCACCTAGCGGCACTGCCGGCGGGATGGGAGCAGCAAGCAATATTCCGATGATGCAGGTACAAGACGGGGCTGGGACAGCAGGTACTGTGAATAGCTCTAGTGCCTTATTCAACCTTAATGATGTTTCACAAATTATACAGTCTATTGTAAAGCCGAACACCCAGTCAATATTTCGTAACAATTTAAACATGATACCAGAGTTTGATCCCTCACAAAAGAATCATAATATTGATTCATGGCGAGCTAATGAATGAAAAAAGAGTGAAAAGAGTGATGAGTGTGCTGTAATTTACAAATGGGAGGAACCGCACACAATTCATTATGCACTGCCTAAACTAGTAGGATTTGCTAAGAAATGGTATAAGGGGCAGACTTCTGTACTGCATAGTTGGACACAGTGGCAGGAACTTTTGCGATAGTGTTAAGCACCGGCTCCGCTACGAGCCGGAGGAGGTGCGCGGGCGGACGACACGGCGACGTCACGACCATCGCGCCGGCTGCGTCGCCACCACTCGCCTTACGATCTCCACCCACCGCGGACACCTCCCAAATTAATTTATATTTTTATTATTAATTAGCGTTAAACTTGTATTTGTAAGGGCGATTAAACCAGCCCTATATTGATACAGTCCGCTTAGTTTTATTTAACGTCCCGTAGGACCCTAACAGATAGAGATATGGGATCCTTATGGGATAGAGGACCGCACTATACGGGCAGGTGCATCATCTGCTCGCTTTACAGAGCCCGAAGACTTGTTAAAATATCTCAAGGATGTATGTATAGAACACAAAGACATGAATAGGCAAACAAATCTAACTCGTATAATTTGTAACAAGTGCTCTGAACCTGGTCACAAAGCAATTCAATGTGGTAAAAACAATTATCAAAGTAGTCAAAACATATCATAAAACATAAAAACCAATTATTAGACCTGAGGATTATTTTATTGTAGTGAAGCTTTTAATAATAACCTATCTTTACTTATTAATATCATTGCCAAGCATACAAAGTTTCCCACTTGTGATATTAGTAAGATTTGTAATACGTAACAGTGTAATATTTGCTTCAGCTAAGATTATAAATAGCTATTTTCTTAGATCTTCGGCGTATATGTATTGTTTGGCGTTATTTTGATATTAGGTTCTCTCATCTTAGCTGAGGCAGTCCCTCACAAAGTCCCTTACACTTTCATGTAACCTAAATAAAACATAACATAAGATAAGATTTTCGTCACGTCTTAAGTCCGTAGAATACCCAAAATTATTTCAGCTCCGTGATTCCAAGCAAGTTTAAAGATTGTCAGCCCAATGGGTCGAAGATGGTGCCATCTTAGGTGAAAAAGGTAGAACCCAGTTCACTGGTTAAAGCACTCCAGTAGTTTTGTCCTTTGTAGTTCTTATCTCGCGTAAAGAGGTCGGAATATGAAACAAGATTAAAATGTAGGTAAGTTTGTAAAGAGATTACGACATGGAAATATATGCAAGGGCATGCAAACCTGCATAAGGTTTGTAAGTGTTTGGATGCTTATAATTTAGTTAGCTTTTGACGGTGAAATACTTAACTGCGATTGAAAATGCCTTAAATGTTTACACTTTTAGAGTTCCAAACCTCAAAAGGAAAAAAACCGAATCTTTATAGAACTAAATTCGTTGTCTGTCGGTCTGTCAAACTGACAATAGCAATTAAACTAAAACATAATTTGGCACCAAAAAAACTGCTATTTTGCAGAATTAAGGTAATGTATCTCTGCCCGACACTGTACCAATGGTTGACACCTTCAGTCTTAATACTTAGCAATAAAGGTGACCGTAGGGTGTCAATTACTGGACGTTTACCTTATTATCATATAAAAAAATGCTTGCAAAAGTAAGGTTAGGTATATCGTGTTTTGATTAACTGTTTACGATGATGAAACATTCTAAGTAAGTATTAATAAACATGGCTGGTGGTTAGGACCTTGTGCGAGGTCCGTCCGGATCGCTACCACCAACTTACTTGCTAATCCTGCCGCTACGTAACAGTGCTGCACTGTCGTGTTCCGGTGTGGAGAGTAAGATAACCGGTGTAAATACGGGCACAAGAAGGATTTCATCTTAGCTCTCTAGGTTGGCAAGGCATTTGCAAACTCACCGGGGTTAGGGGGTGATCACTCACCATCAGGTGACCCACTTGCTCGTTTGCATTGCCTGTCGTATAAAAAAAATATCGAATATCGATCTTTAAGTCGAATCAAGGTTAAGGTTAAAATACACGACGCTAGAGGTCAGCGAAAAGTTATAAATTATAAAAACATTTTATGACTTAATGTTACTGAATATTTTAAGAAGATGAGCTCGAAATAAAAATGTTTTTTAAGTAACTTGCTCGTGAAATTATTAGCAGTTGACCTTTTATGAATTTAGGGGCGATTTAATTATTCTGGCCAATTAATTTGTAAAGCCTTGTCTTAAATAATTATGCTTTCAATTTATGACGAAGTTTTTTTTTGTTCGTGTTAAGTTAGAGATGATACTGGTATGCAACTGTCATAATTATAAGTGAGGGCTTAAAACGCGAGTGGCTTGGTTAGCAATAGCCGCAGCCGAATATCCTAAGAAAGACGCCACGAGCAATTTAAGACCAATATACAACGTTGGAAACAATACTTTTTCTACGACTCATCATCATTATCATGTCAGCCGAAAGACGTCCACTGCTGGCCGGCGGCCTCCCCCGCGGCTCTCCACTCAGACCGGTCTTGTGCTTTCCGCATCCACCGCGGTCTCGCGATCTTTATCGTCGTCGCTCCATCTTGTTGGAGGCCTACCGACCGCTCGCCTCCCGGTCCGCGGACGCCATTCGAGAACTTTCTGACCCCACCGGCCATTAGTCCTGCGAGCAATGTGCCTCGCCCACTGCCACTTAAGTTTCGCAATTCTCAATTTCACAAGTTTTCTACGACCATTAATATTTCTTTTTATTGTAAGTAACACGACACGGTAAAGAGGGGAAAAAGAAAAAACACTTTTTTTAAAAAAAGGTCTCTAAACATATTGTTCTTTCCGTGTACCCTTCATATTATATATATGATTACAATATACAGGCTAGTTGCAATCAAGTCTCCCAAGTAGATATTGGAACAGCAAAATTCTCTATTGTTGCATTGGAATTTTCAATACCTCGTTCAGACAAGTTCAATATGAGACAGTTAATAGAAGGAGCTTTTACGAATTGGACATGATATGTGTCTGAAATTCGGTATATGAAATGAAATGTACTTGCGCTAGAGCGAGGTCATTGATCGCAATGGTGACAGATGACAGATCACATTTTTTTTTAATGATTCGCGGTTGCATCAACATAAAATGAAACTCTTCCGTTACTGAGTTACTGACAGACAACGCACAGCCGAAACCCTTGGCCCTAGAAGGCTGAAAGATTTTTTTTTTTCAAACCGATTTTGTCATAAGTTATGCTAATTTCAGAAGCATTTGAAGCATTTGAGTGTAACTGGTGGCATGTTGAACGGTTGCTGTGATGGTTCGACAGTGGCCTCGTGGAGAGTGCCGAAACGTTTAGTTTAGTGTAGTGGTGGTGGTGATAGTTGGGTCTGTGTGGCATGTGCTGATTCGTGTGGCAATGGAGGCGGAGGTGCTGCATGGAAACGTACATTTACCGCACAGACATAACTATTTTTCACTTGCGGTCGCAAAGTTATTCTTTTTAGTGAAATAAACGGATCACTCGCGTATGTCAGTCGAGTATAGCTCGACATACGCTGACATACGTGAGTGATCCGTTTATTTCACTATGATTGAGTCTCACGGTAGTTTTATGTTAATTCTTTTTAGTTCATAAATATGGACCTCCGCCGCAAAGTAACGTCTGATTCAATAAGTCATTTTAATACAATTATATAATTAACCAAGTACCTAGTTCTTAAGAGTCGAAAACTCTTAAACGCTAATTAAAACAAATTTAGTGCTTACTTTTTTCTTATTCATAAAAATATGTCCCAAAATTTAACCCCCAATATTAAAAGTTGTATAATCTCATTCAAGATTTGGGAACCACTTCGTCCCTTTTGCACATGCAAAAAATGGCTTTTGCAGCTGGTGATAAAGTGGATATTCGCAGGACAAAAGCGATATGCTTGGGTCTCAAACGAAACCTTCGAATTACTCGTAACCTTTCCTTAAACGTTAAAAATTAAACCATAACTCGGTAACAGGAAAGCCGCGGAATGACTCCTAAAATTGAGTGTTAGTAAAATGAAGGAAACTTAAACTTTTCTAATTTTCCGTTCCATAAGGCAAGCGAGGAAGGGTTGTTTTATTAACGCCTAAAAAGGTTCGGACCCCTAAAGTGCTGATCCGATAGTGATAGGGTCCCGTGGGGTACCGTAGGATTTATGCGGGGTCCCGTTCGAATTGTAGGCAAATTAACTTGCAGCTAGCTGTGAGATGTGTACGTATTGAACGTTTATCTATACCTATAAAACAGAACCTATAAACTATATCTGGATTCATGTTAAAAGTACATCTGAATAGAGTATAATTCATCTGTGGTTATGTATTGTAAGAGCTTCTGTAACATGTTTTTAGAAAAAATAACTATGTGCCAAGTTTCTTGGGGCGCATTCTTCTTGTAATGCAGTATCTGAAATCAAAAGCTTTTGACTAGTGTGTATTGCCAGTGATGACATACGGATGGCGGTCGTATGTCACAGGCATTTCACTTGAAATGTACTACAGACAGCAGCAATAGTTGCTAAGCTACCGAAGCGGTAACAATGACCTAAGCACGACCCTTTTTACTAAGTTTGGTAACAAAATTAAATATTCCATAGACTCTATGCATGTATCACAAAATGAAAACACAACAATCTACTTATGTAAATTGCTTTGCAATCTTTCTTCATTATATTAAAAAAAAACAACGTGATGTCTGTTGTTAGATACCCGGCCATTTAGCCATTTTTTCTCTTTGCTAAAAGCGCTAATATTTTCGAGTAAAGTCTAGTAAATTGGTCCTTCGAATAGGTCGGCTTATGCGCCATAAGTTGGGCGGACGTGACGTCATTAGCGCTACGTGGTCGCTTACGGCTGCTCCGGAGTGCGATGTTAGGACAAAAGCTTTGCGCTGTGACACATAATGTCCAAGAATATCAGAACCTAGTTTATATGAAGGCAAATGAACAACTAATCCAGTTAGGTTTTTAGTGGGAGAGCCATATGATACTGTATCTATTTGCTGCCGTACGAAGGGCTGGCTGGAATGATGATATCCGCAGTAGAACTGGGGTTACCGACATAGCCCGAAGAATTGCGAAACTTAAGTGGCAGTGGGCGGGGCACATAGCTCGCAGAACTGATGGCCGATGGGGTCAGAAGGTTCTCGAATGGCGTCCACGGACCGGGAGACGAGCTATCGGTAGGCCTCCAACAAGATAGAGCGACGACCTAGTAAAGATCGCGGGACCGCGGTGGATGCGGAAGGCACAGGACCAGTCAGAGTGGTGAGCCGTGGGGGAGGCCTATGTCCAGCAGTGGACGTCAATCGGCTGACATGATGATGACGAAGGGCTGGCTCGTTTGGGGAAGTACCACCCTCTAGCTGAAAATCGGCGTGAAGCAACAGGCAGTGAGAGAGCCGGAAGCCCTCCCCCCCTCCCCCCATCCTTCCTCTATTCCTTTTCCACCTTAACGGCCGGCAACGGATTAGTGACTCTTGGTGCTGCTGGTTCTCATGGGTGGCGGTGATCGCTTACAATCAGCATCAGTATGAGAGAGACAGAGAAACATTTATTCACATACATTCGACACATACAGAAAGATGAAATAGGTACATTTAAAGGAATAGAATACAATGGAACACATAGCTATATTATTTAACAATACAATATGTTTGCACCGAACGATGTGAAATGGGCCCCACTCAGCATAATGTTGCGGCAAGCCGCAACGCTGTTTTTCTGCAGGGCCCATTTTAACCTAAAACTAGACACAAAGGGCATACACAAACATACACAAACACAAACTCAAACCGTGACGACACGAACGCCAGCGGGAAACAGTTTAGGTACAAAAAATAACAAATACAGGAAATATGTATGGCAACACTTGATCAATTCAACCGTATTTTAACAGTTAAAACCGAAACAAGTCAGGCCAGATAATTATTGTGGTCATGAAGTATGTCCAACTTGGACAAAGAGATCAACCGTCGAATAACGCCGCTGGGCAGCATTCGGTATCTTTTCGTCCCAAAATACCGCAGTGTCTCAAGACAAAAGTCTTTAGACAGTGTGTGTTACCAGTGATGACGAATGGAACTGAGACGTGGTCCCTTACAGGCCTCATAAGAAGGCCTGAGGTCGCCCAAAGGGCAATCGAAATATGCTTGGAGTATCCCTGCGAGATCGAATCAAAAATGAGAAGATCCGTAGAAGAACAAAAGTTATCGTATGGCTCAGCAAATTGCACACCTTAAGTAGCAGTGGGCGGGCCACATTGCTCCCATAACTGATGGCCGTTAGGGCCGTAAGGTTCTAGAGTACCGCGTACCAGGAGACGCAGTGTAGTAAGCCTCCCGCAAGGTGGACGGACAATCTGACAAGATCACGGGAAGCCATCGGTTGCATAGGTGGCCGTCACGTCACTTTCGTAGAATTGTTTGACATGAACTGTCAGAGAGTGGTCGATTGGGTCTTTTATGAATCTTCAATTCGGGCGTGATAGAAACATAATTATTAGGTATCTACTTCCTGTTTAGATGTAATCAATTGGCGCTCATTTGGGTCAGTCATATTCAGGCACCTATAGTAGATCAATGGATGAACAAAAAAAACTGCTTACTGGCTACTCTTGGCAACTGGCCAGTGACATCTGTGTATCTCTCTGATTTAAAAAGTTCAAAGGCTGCACTATATATGATGCTACTGGCAACTTCCGCAAAAAAAAATGTATTCGAATTTCAAATATCGCACGTAACGGACACGACGTGTGTGCAGCGGGAGCTGAATTAGGATCGCTAGACTCAGTTATTATGTGTAGACAAATTACAAAATAGCAAATTGCTGTATATATTGTGATTTTATGAATGAAAGGAGATTTTAGGAATGAAAGAAGACTGACTAAAATAATTTACGGAGCGAATGTGAGTGGCGGTGCCGATGCCGGTAGAGGACGCCCTAGGAGAACTTACGCCGACAATATCGGTGATATTCTTCGTAAAGGTCAGGTGCGTAGTACTCAGAACCGGCGAGCGTGTACGAAGAGATGTATGAATGTGGAGGAGGCTAAAGAGGTGTGCAAGGATCGTAGCAAGTGGCAAGCCATAGTTTCTGCCTACCCCCGTGGGAAAGAGGCGTGATTATATGTATGTAAGTATGTATGTGATTTTAAATTTCTGACTCTAAAATTATGCGTAAATATTATAGGCTTCCAATAATATTGCACATCACATTTTTTTATCTGCAATTTGCAAAGTTAAGTATGGCACTATACTCATGGTGAATATTGACACATTTGACTTTTCATTATTTATAAAACACAGCCTGTAATTCATTTTATTTTCTATGAAAACTAAGTTTTTTTAGTTAATTTGTTTCTTAATTCCTATGCAATTTAAATATCGTTGGACGTCTGCTATTAATCTTCAATTCTTCTGCAAACAAAAAATTAAATTAAAACTTCAACAATCCAGACAACAATATTCAATATCTATGGCAAAACGTCATACGCGACGCAAGCTGACAATCGGTGGCTAACGAGAAACTTCGCCTGTGATATTTGAATTTCGCATGCATTTTTGGACACTCGAATATTTCTCGGGTGCTAGAATAGACCCCTTTGCGACACGGATGGCAAAGATTTTAGCCGGCTTCTGAAAAATGAAATTCGTCTTTATTTCGACTCGTCTTAGATTTATTTTGTTTTACTTCCTTTTTGCATAAAAATCCTACACTTAATAATGTTTTGTTCGTACGGACTAAAATTGTTTTTTTTGTAGTTTTCATACGATAGGGAAGATAAAGGAGCAAGTGGGTCACCTGATGGTAAGTGATCACCACTGCCCATTAGACATTGCAGATTGCAGATGCTGAACACAGAGGGATAAGATCTTTTGTGTCCGTGATTTGCTCAAAAACTGACGTACGAAAGCACTTTGGTCCAACCTGAAACGTAGACGCTTCGCTCGCTCGGTCAATTACTACACCCGTTCTTAATCTTCGTATATTGATTCGTTTTATCTGACTAAAGGTCGTTCTGTTTCGGCTTGCGACTCAAAGCGTATCGCGTATCTCAATTACTTATCTTTGGGCTGATTGCATAAATTCCTGTGAAGTCTTTTAGTTTCTGTGAGGTCTTTTACATTCGGTGGACCCTAATGGTTCACACCATTGCCAATAGCGAATAAAAAATCTGCGTAATTAAACTCGGCGAAACGTTTATTATAAATTGAAATAGCTTAACCTTTTAAAAGCGAAACGTTGTTCGAGCAAAAGTACAAAATTTGTAGTGAAAATGCGGGTAGACAGACTAGAGCCGGTCTGCGAACATTAGTATCTACCCTCGCTTCGTCAGTTTGCCCGTGATCATGATGCATGCAACTGCATCGAAATATCGGGAGCTCATCAAACCTACAAGGTAATCGCGGTCAATATCCCGTTTTCATTATGTCTAAGTACCTAACTAGTAAACCTTGAATTTTTTTACCTTTACCTATAGAGTGAAGCTACGTGACTCCCTGTTTATCCAGTTTGACGACCAGATAGCCTAGTGGTTAGAGTCCCTGACTATGTAACTTGAAGTCCCGGGCTCGATCCACTTTCGGGGCAGATGTTTGTATGATGAATTACGAATGTTTGTTCCCAGACCTAGGATGTTTAATATGTCAATAAGTATGTACCTATTTATCTTTTTAAGTATGTTTCTTATCCGTTGTCTAGTACCCATAGTACAGGCTTTGCCTAGTTTGAGACTTTTTTTTTGAAAGGGGGAGGCGAATGAGCAAGCGGGTCACCTGATGGTAAGCGATCACCGGCACCCATGAAAACCAGCAACCCCAAGAGATACTAAGCCTTTAAGGAGGAAAGGGGGGGGGGGACTATGCCAATTGGTGTCAATTGTCCCATGATATTTGTTTATTTTATCTAGTTCGTGATTCTGGCCCCCGATGTTAAACTGTGAAGATAAGATTTAACTCTCGATTAGAACTTAAGCTAACACAAATTTCCGACGATCCGTTTGATTCCGGTTGGTTAAGCCTCGTGTGAACAGCCGCAACACAATGCTGAGTGGAACGCATGTCGCCTTTGTTTTGTTTTTGTTAATGAAACTGTACCTATAAGACACTATGTCATGAGAACGGGATATTGACCGCCACTACGTAGTAGGTTTGATGAGCCCCGATATTTGGACATTTTCGACGCAGTTACATGCATCATGATCACGGGCAAACTGACGAAACGGGTAGATGTTATTGTTGGGCAGCTCTGTCTACCCGGATTCTTTAATGTAATCGCGGTCAATATCCCGTTCTCATTATGTATTATGTAATTAACCGCGAGTCAATTACAACTGTTAATGAAACTGTGTTTATGTTTTTTTAATGCCTACAAGAGGGTGTTTCGTTTTAGTTGCACCGAACACGAGTTTTCACCAGAATCGAGTAGTATTATATTAAGTAGAATCCCTAAAGTTAATTTACCTAATGCCGATAGGTGTACCTAAGGACATTTATTTTTAATTTCATCTAAATTCAGAGTACAGTCAGCAGCAGAAGTAGCTAACCAACCGAAGCGGTCACAGTGATCTCAGCACGGCTTTATTGTTTTGGACATAAGAGCTTTTCTAGATCATTGTGACCGCTTCGGTTGCTTAGCCACTTCTGCTGCTGACCCTAATGGATAAAAATACCTAATCGACGATTTCATCATCATCATCATATTTACGTCCCACTGCTGGGCACAGGCCTCCTCTCAGAATGAGAGGGCTTGGGCTATAGCTCCCACGCGAGCCCAGTGCGGATTGGAAACTTCACACGCACCATTGAATTGCTTCGCAGGAGTGTGCAGGTTTCCTCATCGACGATTTACCTAAAGCTAATTAACCTAAAGTTGACGAAATACCTAATTTAAAACACCTGTTTTCTCGGTTTTAGACACAATGAAAACGGGATATTGACCGCGATTACCTTATAGGTTTGAGGTTATTATGTCTAACACCTGTTTTGTTGGTTTCACCTTAACCACCGACAGACGCACGAAAGCATTTTTTTCCGAGCTGAAACGGAGACGCTTCGCTTGCTCGGTCACTTCGTCCCCCGCCGCTTTATTTAAAATTAAAATGAATTTATGAAATCACTGGTCAGTAGGTTAACGAAATTGCTCCGCCGACTGCATAACTCCAACTATTAGCAAATGCACCGTCAATATCGAACGAGGCTATTCAGTTCCTGCACGATCCTGGATTCAGGATATGCTACGTGGGTGAATACAACAGACCTTTATCGGGATAGAAGGAAAGAGCGTAATGTACCTGGCGTGCCGACAAGAAAGGCTGAGAAGTGTACTCTAATGTTATACCGACAAACGTTTCACATTTCTAAAATTTCAAACTGAAACGTAAATATACAGAAAAACCAGAAAAATTAAGACTCGAACTGGGATTCGAACCCAGGACCTCCACCATACCGTGGTGCGCTACCACTGCGCCATCTAACGGATCGAATGACCGAAAAAACAAAAAATACAAAAAGTTGGTTAAACGTTTCACAACTGATTCGTTTCGCAAAATGTTCATTTCACAACTCGCATTTTTTTCTGAAACTGTCAATATTTCAGGATTTTTATAAAACAAACCTAACCTAACCTGTAGGATTTTACAAGATGGTCCTATACTGGCATATGTCAGTAGTGTAAAACGTTTAAGATACTAAAGTATTTCATTTTTGTCGACCAATAATTACTTTTTTTTTCGTTCAATCGCTGTTACGATACCTATTCCTTCTCATTTCGCTTTAGAAAATTTTATAGTGCCGAGGCAGGCCTACCTTTATTAACCGACTTCAAAAAAAGGAGGAGGTTCTCAATTCGTCGGTTTTTTCATTATTGGTTAAATATTAAACCTTTATTTCAAACTAGCTGTTGCCCTAGATTTCGGCTATCGCTATCCCGCGGAAACTATATAATTTTCCCGAATAAAACGTAGCCTATGTTATTCCTCAATATTCAAACTATCTTCTTACCAAATTTCATCTAGATTGGTGCAGTGGTTTTCCCGTGAAGAGGTAACAAACAGAAAGATAGAGAGAGACAGAGTTACTTTCGCATTTATAATATTAGTTAGGATTAGGATTAGGATAATGAACGGGATATTACTTAGAATCGAAAACGAGCATGAATTGGTTCCTTATTGTTCAACAAATTTAGCCGTTAATCGAGGTATATCCTCACTAAGTTACACTCGTGACAATCATCATCATCATCAGCCTATTTACGTCCCACTGCTGGGCACAGGCCTCCTCTCAGAATGAGAGGGCTTGGGCTATAGCTCCCACGCGGGCCCAGTGCGGATTGGGAACTTCACACACACCATTGAATTACTTCGCAGGAGTGCGCAGGTTTCCTCACGATGTTTTCCTTCATAGAAAAACTCATGATAAATTACAAATGTAATTTCGCACATAAATTCCGAAAAACTCAGAGGTGCGAGCCGGGGTTTGAACCCACGACCCTCTGCTTGAGAGGCGATAGGTCAAACCACTAGGCTATCACGGCTTTTTTTACAACAGTTTTAAATGAATCGCGGTTAATTGCATCAGACATACCTAATGAAAACGGGATATTACCCTCCCCTCTACCCTCGTTTCGTCAGTTTGCCCGTGATCATGGTGCATGCAACTGCACCGAAATATCGGGAGCTCATCAAACCTATAAGGTAATCGCAGTCAATATCCCGTTTTCGTTATTGTCTTACATTCGTGACGTCAAAATAGCTACGCAAAATGCTACACTCTCGGTTCTCATACAATTCGGTGAGCTTTTTCCTTCTATTCTATCCCGTTTTAGTTCTGTGGGTATCCGGGAGACTTAACTTAGTTCAGGAAGTTATCTGGTGACGTCGCGATTGGTATTCAAATAGATGTGGAATCGTACATTACAGGTGGTCCAATTAGATGGGGTCAGTACGGCGATCTAAGAGACTATAAACTTTATAGTATAAAGGTTCTATAATTAATGGTTTCAGAAATCGATATAAAACATGACCGTTGAGGCGTTTTACACCTCTGCTGATTTTAAATTTAGTTTAAATTGACCCTAGAGACTATACATCTCTAAGCCATTTAGAATAAGTATTATATTATAGTATTAATTCTGGGGCCCTATACATCCCTTTGTAATTCAAATTTTCACAGATATTTCACCTGGAGACCCTATACATCTCCAGCTCAATTAAAACGTGCCAGTAAAGTAAAGTGTTCTGGTTTTGCTGTTCTAATAATTACTTTTTACACTTGTTTCTAAAATACGGTATTTTTTCTCTCTCTTAATTTTTTAATGATAGAGTGAGGTTTCTTTGTGTAATTTGTCTGTGGTTACGTATTGTAAGAGCTAATGTAACTTGTTTTTAGAAAAAATGACTTTGTGCCAAGTTTCTTGCGGCGCACTCTTCTTGGCAATCATGGTCTTTCCGAAAGCGCTGGTAGACTCAAAAAAATTACGTGTAAAAGAGCATTCAACTGCCTGTTTGCTGAATAAGATTTTCAATTTTGAATTTTGAATTAAAAATAGGCCACGCACCTGTTCAGTGCTGACAAAATGCGGTCCTCACTCATTAGCTGCCATTAGACAGACATAATGTCAACATCAAATAATACTGACTCACCGAATCACCTAATCACCTAAATGGTGGTCCGCGCGCGGTGAAATGCTGGCGTATCTGTCTATTTTTGTATATCAATGGTTTCAAAGAAAGAAAGAGTTCTGGCTTATTATAACATTGCGTCGTCGGCGGTTAATTAATGAATAGTGATACAGGCAAACATCGTAAGTACAGTCGGAGAATCAGTGCGTCTAGTGTAATCAACGACCAAAGAAAAAGTTTCGATCGCGTTTGCGTTACGGGTGTCAAATAGTATGAGAATTGTTTGTCAATAAGTGCCACTATAGCGCTGATAATGTGCCCAAAGTCATTCAGGCGTAAACGCGAACGCGATCGAGACGTTTTTTTTGGCCACTGATTACACTAGACGCTCTGAATGTGTAGTAAGTTGACACTACGTAAATTTGCAGTATTATAATTCCCGTCTGTGAAGGGGCGGGAGTTTGGGGACAAGTGATAGGCTCGAGTTATGAGTAAATACTGTCTATATTATATAAAAGCTTAGGTCTATTTATAATGTAATGTTGGGAGAGTGTGTGTGTGAGGTGCAGCTCACACTACACGTCGCTAAACGACTGTTTTTAAACCCCGACGAAAAAGAGGGGTGTTACAAGTTTGACCTGTGTATCTGTCTGTGGCATCGTAGCTCGCAAGCGGATTTACCGATTTCGATGCGGTTTTTTTGTTCGAAAGCTAGTTTAATCGAGATGGTTCTTAGCTAAGTTTCATTAAAATCGGTTCACCCGTTTCCGAAATATTGAACTTTGAAGTGACAATGTCGCGGGTTTTTCAACTTTTCTAAGTTGGTTAGGTTATTTACGTAGCAAGTTGACAAAAATTACATATTTACGTAATTTGTCACCTTGCTAAATAGTAATCCTATTTATAAACCTATTTTAACTAAAATACCGTTAAAGTAGTTCGTTAATTGTCCTTGTTTGTCACATTGACATTTTCGTTAGTAAGAATAAGACAAAACCTATTTTAGCTAATGATCCTAAACTCCACGTCTGTACGTGATGCCATCTGCAAACGAAAATTTTTGCAAAGTCTTGTACCGTTTCTTGTTACCAATTCCGAACGGCTGAAGTTTCAACAACACCCAAGTTTCAGCTAGTTTGGACAATGCGGAATACTTGTAGTTGCTGCTTGTAAGTTACAACTCGGTTTGCCACTTCTGCGGTGGTGCCATCTTGTGGAAATCTAGGTTTTGCGCGCGACTTTACCTCCAAAGATAAATAATAATTCTCCTGGCCGATTCCGGCTACGGCGACCGCTTCACCTCCTATTGTGTGCCCTCATGTGGCTCGCGTAAGCAATCTTCCTCAAGAACAGAGGGTCGAGCACGACTTTACGAATGCTGCGTAACGTAAAATCGAATAGTAAACGTTGTCGAGTTTGTATGACGTTTATAACAGCGCCCGCCCGTGAGCGTATTTGGAACTAAAATTTAGTATGAGGTTTCTCGATCTCGATACGATACTAACCGTAACGTTACGCAGCATTCGTAAAGTCGTGCTCGACCCTCTGGGTTTCCCAACCTTTTTTTTGTTGAGGCTCCCCGGAATATTTATAATATTTTCATGCCTATATTTATAATATTACATTAAAATGTTATGTTTGTTGGTGTTGTTTTTTTTTTGTTTTTTCTTGTCTATTTGCCATCTTAGCGGTATAAAAAAAAAAGAATCTCTCCATGCCCCCCTTGGGAGGCGTGCCCCCCTGGTTGGGAACTCCTCCCGCTCAAGAAGGTCCGTGCGCACAGTGAGCACGCGAGGATACCATTGTTGTAGTTATACCTTATTACGAATAAATGAGTATGAGTATGAGTACGTGATTTCCGCTGGTGGTCGAAGACATTATGAAGACCACAAAGATACTATGAAGGGGTACGTACCCTTTTACCTCATGCAAAGGTTTTGCTCTGTTTCCTCGTTGGATAGGTAATGACTGTAATCTGTGTTACATATTATAATAATCATAGAAACTTTTACTTACTAACACAAAAATACAAAATTAAGGTTATTACAGAAGGTAATAATTATTATTTGCGGCAAATTAAAAATGATATTCAGCGAGGGCGCTTATACCATGGGGGCCAAATAACACCAAAGTGGATCTGTGAGCAGTAGACCTTGCGACCTCTTTTTATAACATTTTTGTTTTTCATTTTAATTCCATAAAGCCCTATAATTATCGAAACTGATCTGATTGACTCATTTTTCAACATTTTAACGTTTTTTTTTTTCTTAAAAAAAAAATCCAAAAAACGAATCAACGATAAATTCTATTTAATTAGCGAACCTACTCACAAAATTTCACGAGAATCGGCTTAGAAATGCGACCTGTAGAGGCGAACCCCGGACAGACGGCTGACAGACATACGAAAGCATTTTTGTCTAAGCTGAAATGGAAACGCTTCGCTCGCTCAGTCAGTTATTAAATTACGTCATCGGTTTCTTATTTAGACTAAGAATAAAGAAAATGGTTTAAGTTCATCTGAATTGTAGAAACCAGATAAACTAGAATTTAAGATACACAGACAAACAAAATAAGTATGATTTACTATACTATGTTCAATAAAGTTGCTAGTGCATGAAATGAAAGTTGTGTTGTAGTAATATAGTTTCAAACGACGTCTGCAGTGCTGTCTGAGTCAAGGAAAATTTGGAAATATAGTAAAATGGGGTTCTTAACAAGACTCTTATCAACTCTTTTTATTAACTTATTTTTTATTTTTCTCTTATTTTTTATATTTACTTACTTTTTATTAACTTTTTATTAACTTAATATTAAACCTCTGAACAGTTTTTTCTGTTAATCCTTAATTTTTGGACAATGTACGTCTCGATGAACAGAGTCAGTACATGGCACAAACGTCGTCTATGATTTTTTTCTGCTGTTGGAATTATGTCATGTACCAAAGTTACTGAATGTCAAGTATCATTGCCAGGTAAAGGATTAAGTACACCCGTACATACCTATACTCAGGAACAATCTTCTCATCCTTCACAAACCCACAACAACCCCCCCCCCCCACACACACACACACCTTACTAATTAAGATATTAATAGATAGAGATTAAGATATTTAATAGATAGTTCTTATAAGAAATTGCTAATTCGTAAAACAACACCGGAAGGGAGGAGCGGAACCTCCTAACACAAGTATTTGTCATACTTACCAGGAGGGACCGGACATACATATTGTAACCCTTAGCATGATACCAAATAAAATATTTTGATTTTTTTGATTTTTTTTTGAGTCCTTCCTCAGATAGCGCACGGCCCAGCGGCAGCGAGATGCATTACTACGCGCCGCGGCTCTGCTTGCGCGACTTCTAGGCGCAGCTGACAGCGGCACACAACTACCCTCCGAATACTACGGACCTTCCTCCTTCGTCTTTATAGGGATAAGTCCGCCTTTGTACTTGTATCTCACTGTTTGTAACTTGTATTTATTTCTGTATTTTCTGTACAGTCAAGGAATTTAATTTCCAACCCACCTAAGGTTTAATTTCGTATAGCAAACTGTCACCATAAGAGCTAGACAGAACATGACGTTGCTTTGACATGTCGCGTTTGCGTTGACATTTTCGACCTTAATGCACAGCGAATGTCTAACAAACAACATTTCAACGAAATGGGTAGGGAATTAAATTCCTTGACTGTACAATAAAGCATTTACTTACTTACTTACTACGAATTAGTTCGTAACATGCCTGCGTTTTATTTCACTACACAATTTTTGCTTAATTAAGAACTAATTAACTTACCAAATGTTGATTCTATGTTTTGTGTAAGCTCTACTAATAATTAATGGTATTATTACGGGCTGAAACCAAGTTTTGTTTTGTTTAACTACTAAGTCAAGTTTAAATTAATTGGCTGTTTCAAGGGCACTCACCGTTCAGAGGGTCGAGCACGACTTTTCGAATGCTGCGTAATGTTACGGTTATCGTATCGAGATCGAGAAACCTCATACTAAATTTTAGTTCCTAATGCGCTCACGGGCGGGCGCTGTTCCAAACGTCATACAAACTCGATAAGGTTTACTATTCGATTTTACGTGACGTTACGGTTATCTTAAACATAATAAAACAAAAACGTCACTGACTGACTGATTTATCAACGCCCAGCCCAAACCCCTGGACCTAGAACCTGGACCTGGACCTTTGACGACCGGATGGCCTAGTGGTTAGCGACCCTGACTATGAAGCTTGAGGTCCCGGGTTCGAATCCCGGTCGGAGCAGATATTTGTATGATGAATACGAATGTTTGTTCTCGGGTCTTGGATGTTTAATATGTATATAAGTATGTATTTATCTATATAAATATGTTTATCCGTTGTCTAGTACCCATAGTACAGGCTTTGCCTAGTTTGGGACTAGGTCAATTGGTGTCAATTTGTCCCATGACATTTATTTATTATTTATTATTTATTTAGAAAGCTGAAATTTGGCATAGAGGTTCATTTTATAATGTACGCCCGGGATGAGGCGGGATTTTTCGAAATTCCCACGGGATAGAGAGTTCTGCCACGAGAGCGAAGCCGCGAACGAAAGCTAGTTTATTGAAATATCTGTAATAATAATAGGGGCGTGATGGTAAATGATAATCACTGCCCATTATCTCCAACCTAGTTAGCCCACTGTTGGGCACAGGCCTCCTCTCAGAATGAAAGAGCATGGGCTATAATTCTCACGCGGCCCCAGTGCGGATAAGGAACTTCACATACGCCATTGAACTTTTACCCAAAAGCTTCTTATATATTTTTTTATACAAGGAAGACTAACGATCACGTGGGTCGCCTGATGGTGAGTGATCACCAATGCCCATAGACAATCGCAACCCCGGGGAGTTTGCAGATGCGTTGCCAACCTGGAGAGCTAAGATGAAATGCCTCTTGTGCCTGTCTGTCTTACTCTCCACACCGGAACGCAACAGCGCAAGCCCTGCTGCTTAGCGGAAGGATTAGCGAGTAAGATGTAAAACGGCGCTTCTCAGTTAAATAATAATATGGAATGGCGCCAAAAATCTACAACAAATTGCCAAAAAGAATACTGCAACTGATTGACATTACACAATTCAAAGCAGCGCTCTGTGATTTTCTGACTACGAAAGCATATTACTCCATCCAAGAATATCTAGCGGACTCTTTAGGATTTTACTTTTTATGATAATTGTAACAACTTGCTAATCGTTTGTGTATTTACTCCCTATGCATGCTGCATGTAATCTGTGGCTATTTGTATGCCTTATGGCAAGACATAGTGATTCGAATTCATTATTGTAACATCTATTTATATGTACCTATGTTTAACAAATAAACTGTTTTTGAATTTGATTTTGAAGATGGTGGTAGCCATCCGGACGGACCTTGCACAAGGTCCTAACACCCGCAATGAAATACAAATGCCCAATGAAATACAATTGTAATTTCACACATAAATTCCGAAAAACTCAGAGGTTAGCCGGGGCTTGAACCTGCGACCCTTTGCTTGAGAGTCCACAGGTCAAACCGCTAGGCTACATCGAATGCCTGTAAACTCAACAAAAACTAGCATTGCTTTGCATCGAAAAGTAATTCCACGGGCACAATTTATCTGCCATGCGTAAACAGAACTTTACATTTTTGGCACATAAACCTATTTCACCGAAGCTTTTTCTGTGGCTCCCAATTTTTACAACACATCGAACTTTTGGCCAATATGTTCCGCAAATGCTATATATTTTTGTGGCGGCGCTAACACATACTATATTATATCACCACATCCCAGATGGAACAGACTATACGTTAAAATTAAAGCGCGCGTTTATTTACACCTCTTATTTTAGGAATTTAGGGTCTTGAGTCTGTTGTTTTTTAATCTTTAGTGTGTTCTAAAAGCCACTGTTAGAGGCTACTATACTTTACTCATCGACTAAAGAATCGATATTTCAATCTACAATCTCTTATCTCTTACAATCAATCTCTTATTCCATAGATACCCCTCCACTACCTGCAAGATAAAAACTTATCTGGAGATTGAAAAATTGACTCTTAAGTAGAATTTCATGAATGTGACCTAGTGATTTTATTATGCCGTGCTTTTTATACCACGTCGGCGGCAAACAAGTATGCAGTTCACCTAATACCTCCGAAACGTGCAACACCAGAATTATCACTCGCGCGTTGCCGATCCTGCAGAAACCTTTTCAAGACCTCCATGCTGTAACTATTTGAGAAAAATCATGACTTGAATTTAATTTAAAAATCTTTATCCTATTTAGAAAACAACTTTCAACCAAACAGTACGTGACCCTTATGGTTCCAACGTGTGTAGCATAACGTGAATATATAGGAGTTTTTCACTCCTACCAATGACTGCTCGGGTGGTGCAGTTGGTAGCGCAACGCCACGGCATGGCGGAGATCCTGGATTTAAAACCCAGTTTACTTTATTTATACAATACAACAATACAATACAATAACTCTTTATTGAACACCACATTATAGTCAAAACAAGAAAGAAGGCACAAAGAAAATACAAGGTAGCAATGGGCGGCCTTATTGCTACAGAGCGATCCCTACCAGGCAACCATAATGGAATAAAGGTAAGAACAGATTAAAGCAAGTGGTGCTATGTAAAAAAGTTTTAGGTAACGAATTTATAGCACTGCGTATTTACGTTTCAGTTTGAAATTTGAGAAATAATGTGTAGCTCATACTATCAAATCAGTATTACGCTGCGTTTTTTCATGCAAGAATTAGTGCAGCATCTTCTCTGTGACACCGCACAGTTTTTACAGCTCTTCACACACTTTTTACGACCAGCAGTTGGGCTATAAATTGAAAACGTCCAGTGTAAGTCGAGCTCCCTCACCCCCCTTTGGAGACAAGATAGCAGTCGACAAATGGTGGAGGCACTAGATTGATAGGTCTATGTTAAATGGCTGGCAGATGTGATTGAAAAGCAATATCAAGATGGTGCTGATAACGTGACAGATAAGGCGTTTTGTTTCGATAAAAGATCGGTTTTCAATTAGTAAATGGGCTGGTTTGATTTGAGATTAAGCACCGGTTTAATGTTTGTATGGGTGTTAATTTTTGTAAACTTAATATCTTTGAATGCAAGTGTCTGTCAAGGATTGTAAAATATTTTTAGTCTATACCTATAAAACAGTACCGTGACTGACTGACTGACAGACAGACTGACAGACAACGCACAGCCTAAACCACTGGACCTAAAGACTTGAAATTTGGCAAACATATACCTTGAGTATCCTAGGCGTGCACTAAGAAGGGATTTTTCGAAATTCCCATGGGATAGGGAACTAGCCCATTTTGAAATATTTCACGGGAGCAAAGCCGCGGGGCATAGCTAGTTTATGAATATATTATGGAGACTATTTTGGTCTAGCACCAGTTCTTGAGAGGAGGCAGGCAAAGTAAAAACGGCGGGACGGATTTGGATCAAATTTGAAATGGAGATAGCTTATATCCCAAATTGAAGTTACAGCTATATTTTATCCCTCAAAATTGGATAGTTCCCGCGGGATATCGATAGCCAAATCCTACGCAGACAAAGTCGCGGGCAACGGCTAGTAGGTACGATATAAAAAGTAAAAAAAACAACCGCACAATACAATTTATAATCTGAATGTAGTAATTGTTTAATTTTTGTATTTTTTCTCCATTTTTTTATTTATACGGTTTTCCTGTTAAAACCAATTATTGAACTTTTTAAATACTCAGTGAAACACACTAACTAAAAAAAAAAAGATTGGTAACCCCGGGAACCGAACCCGGATCCTTTACATTTCGTGTCACGTGCCGGAACGCTAGGTACACCACGTACACGTTACGACGTGCTACATGGATTAGCAATATTTTATTGGTTTTTTCTATGTTTCAGTAGCTCTTTGAAAACCTCACAATATTTATATTGATTTAAAATTTCGCGATTTCACACATTTTTTACGTTAATCACGGGACTTGACCACGTAAAAATATATAATTAAAAGTTCAATATTTCAAAAACGGTTTAACCTATTTTAATGAAACTTAGCTAAGAACCATTTTGATTAAACTAGCTTACGATTAAAAAAACCGCATCGAAATCGGTCCATCCACTTGGGAGCTATGATGCCACAGACAGATACACAGACACACATTTATTTTTACGTGATTAACATAAAAAACCTCACGGCATCAACCAGAAATCAGACTGTCATCGTCATCATCATCATCAGCAGCTTATTTACGTCCCACTGCTGGGCACAGGCCTCCTCTCAGAATGAGAGGGCTTGGGCTACAGTTCTCACGCAGGCCCAGTGCGGATTGGGAACTTCACACACACCATTGAATTGCTTCGCAGGAGTGTGCAGGTTTCCCCACGATGTTTTCCTTCACCGAAAGCTCACAATAAATTAAAAATGTAATTTCGCACATAAATAAAATTCTAGTTAGATAGGAGAGTTTTGACAGGCTGTCACAGTATCACAAATTCGTCAGAATAGGTAATAATTTGCATTTCTAAACACAATGCAAACACAAAAAAACAATGCCACGGCTTAAAACTTCACAAACCATACAGTTTAAAAAATAATATAGCCACGCCTCGCTAAATTATTACTAACTTTTGTAATTTTTTTGTACGCAAACGTCGCACTTAAAACCAATTGACGTGCCCTTTTTGTCCTGTGGACGTTCAAATCCATGAAAAAGTTGACAGCCATAATTCTAAGAGGATTCGTTTTTGCAGAGTAGTTATAGTCGGCCCGGGGAACCTTGATCCCTATGACACTGACAGTTATTCCCACGACACAACCTTGTAGTGGCGTTACTGTTATATTAGAATTGAATTGGAGGCATTTAAAAATGTAATTTATTAATTTTAGGTAGATGTATGCCATTACAATGATATTCCGTTGGAATTATAACAATTTTATTCTTAACTTTTACAAGAAATTATCTCAATCAGACTTTACGTTTACGTCCTGCAAAACTTACTTCGTTTGAAAGATATCGACTAGTGCGGAAAAGTATTGATGAACAAATGTCCTTAGACATAACGAAAACGGGATATTGACCGCGATTACCTTATAGGTTTGATGAGCCCCCGATATTTCGATGCAGTTGCATGCATCATGATCACGGGCAAACATCAATATCCCGTTTTCGTTATGTCTAATGCAATTAACCGCGAATCATTTAAAACTGCAAATGTCCTTAATCGAAACGAGTGTACAAAATACATTACATCAAAATTCAAAATACTATGAGTGTTCACAGGTCATGTTTCGATTGGGGAATTCGTTTGCAAAATATTTAGCTCTGAAGTGTTCAATTACAGAGCCCGGACAGGTCATAGCAAAACAATCGCAACACGGTAATAGAGTAAGAATAATAGAGTCGTATTATGCAGTATTAATTATTATATTTATCAATTACATCTTTAACGGTAACCCAAAATTCAGCATAATGTTGAATGTATTTCCATATTTATGGAAAGATTGCATTACTTTAACTGAAATACCCCAAAGATCCTGTGTTCTTTATTTTCAAAGATTTAAATGTTTCAATAATCTCTTCTGAGTTTGTGTGTTTAAAATTAAATTTCAAGTTACTTATCCTTTTGAACCACATTTAAGTATGAGCCAGCCAGCGCTGTGGATGACTTTAAGTCACGAGTTGTATCTACAGCTACATCAGAGAGTAAATCCTCAAAAGCACTGGCCACTTCTAAATCTGACGTAACTATTCTTTCATCTATCTTTAAATTATATTGGCTATTATGGGGCTTTGATTTACCTGTCTCTGAATTTATTACGTTCCATACTGCTTTTTTACTGCGTTCCATACTGTGTTAGTTTCTGAGCTGTCTTTGTTAGTTAATAGTGTTTGCATTGTCTGGTTATTGTTGATTATTGATTTGTTTTTAACTGTATGTGTCGAATTAGTTTCTAATAAATATATGTTTCTTTCTTTCTTTCTTTCTTTCTCTTTTCCTTAATTATCAGCGGATTTAACTTTATTACTAAGATATTCCGCTTTGGCGGTCACACAAACTTTTTTAAATAGTTTCGAATATCTTTTGACATTGTCTCTAAATGTGGGGTCGTTATTGTATTGTATTCGCACGACCGGATGGCCTAGTGGTTAGCGACCCTGACTATGAAACTTGAGGTCCCGGGTTCGAATCCCGGTCGGGGCAGATGTTTGTATGATGAATATGAACGTTTCTTCTCGGGTCTTGGATGTTTAATATGTATATAAGTATATATTTATCTACATAAGTATGTTTATCCGTTGTCTGGTACCCATAGTACAGGCTTTGCCTAGTTTGGGACTAGGTCAATTGGTGTCAATTTGTCCCATGATATTTATTATTTACTAGCTGACCCGGCGAACTTTGTTCCGCCTTAGACGCCATAAATGAGCAGATTTTTGATTTTTTCTTATTTTCCGCGCAATTTCCATAATTTTTTCTTTCATAAAAACCTTCTCCTGATAATAACGAACAGAACAAAAAAAGAATTAGCGAAATCGGTCCAGCCGTTCAGGCGTGATGCCGTGACCAAGGGAAATAGGGATTCATTTTTATATATATATATAGTTTATTATTATTGTAGCTTTTCATTTCATATAGTTCGTAAAGTTTAGTCCTACTCCTGTGAATCCCGACCGTGTCCCAGTCACTGAACCCTTCCTTACCATTTTTCTTAATAGTCTTAAGTTTTATAATGTTCCCAAACTCTCGATTTACTACAGTAGTCAGGTCCTTGTATAAGATGTTAGGATCATTCTTCTCCAAGTTTGGTTGAGGAACCTCACTGATAATACTTTCCTTTTAATCTTCCTATACGGTCTTCAGTTACCGGCCCATAGGTAATTAATTGCTCCTTCGTCTGCTTAGGCATTTTAAAAACAGCTTTTTGGCCGCTATGATCGGAACTGAGTCAGTTAACAATTTCTTTGTTCGTAGCTTCACACTTGCAAAAAATATTATCTAAACATGTGGCCGTGTTGGCCCTTAATCTAATCGGTTTAGTCGGTCTTTAGTGCTAGTTGTACGCATAAAAAACCGCAATCGATGTACAGGATAGCCGTTTGGTACACGTATACTTGTGGTCAAAACAGTTTTTTTTTCACCCAAGGAATAAAAAAAAATCTCTTAGGACTCCTCTCCTAAGAGATTTTTTTTTAGACGTCATCTTTTTTTTATGAAAAAAAAAAGTTCTGAAACCTATCATGACTGTGTGGTATCAAATGAAAGGGCTTTTGGAGACGATTATAAAAATACACCACATCGATACATTCCAGTCACTTGTTTTAAATTACAATAAAAATGATTTTCGAAACTGTTATGTACCTACAACAGGTTATAATAATAAATCACCAGTCAGTTACGGACCGCGGTGTTTCATTCACGCATCCTACCCGGCTTAACCTAAGGTAAAGGCGCCTATTACCGCGGCATTTTAAAATAAGCGTTTTATAAGCAAACCGATCGATTTCCTAAAAAATGTATTTAACTCGATCGTAGCTTATTTAGTTGACTAACGGACCTGGTAGCACTAATGTTTGTAAATGAAACAAATAGTTCGCAATTCGTCTGTTTCGGCGACGGCAGCGCAGGAAGAGGTCGCGCCATACTAACGCGTGACACCACATGTAAGAGATCTCGAATCTTATTTAGTAATTTACGTAATAATTACGGCAATTGAACTAATGTTATCGATTTTAAACTGTTGTTTATAGTTTTCGGCACGACTTCTGGCTACTCTTTATATATTTTTTTACCTGGAAATACGTTTAAAATGGAAAATAAAATACAGCGGCGATAAGGCTCCATTTTTTGCTATGGATTGTAATTCCGTGGTATACCACGTTAATAGTGAAAGTAGTTGTTTTGGTTTTTTATGCTTTATTTTTGGTATGTGTGATTGGTTAAATACTTTCTTACAGTTATTCGAATCTTGATCTATTCGCGCTATTAAAGAACTATTTCCGTGGCATGGAAAGTATTCAACAAACCCTTAATATTTGACAATAACTTCAGTACTGAATTTGTAGTTTCAATAGAAACCCTTATTTTGTCATCTTGTTTAAATATTGAGATAATCTCATATATTTACTTGCTAGTTATGTAATTTTGGTTTTATACTAAGGTTGTAATATATACTATTTATTTGTAATGAAAATACAACTGTATCCTATTATTTTTATGGGTCGGAATTAGGTTTCACACCACTCTAAATTAAGCCTATTACCGATAGTACGATCACATAACCCTCGGTAATAGAATGTATGGGAATCTATTACCGAGTGACGTTTTAGTCTTTTATTGAAATAAATCACATTTAGGGTACCGTAAGTACTTTTTTTTTGATAAAATTGATACTTTTACTCATCAGATGGAATATCTTTTTTTAGTACATACATAATTATGTATGTCATAAGCTGTACATACTGAAACGTATTATTTAGATATGTTTCTCATCTTAATATGTGTAAAGAAAAGAGACAAACAAGTATTACAGCAAAATTGGTAATTTATTGTGAATTGTGACAAACTGCAAACAAGATATAAATCCTGTAATCATTAATTTCACGTTCAATTTAGTTTTCTTAAAATAAAAACTTAATGTACAAAGACAGTATACAGAACCAAAGCCATTATTATTTTTTAACCCTCGGCATTAAGTTCCAAATCGTTAGTCGGGTTTCTATTACCGATGGTAGAAAATTTACGCTTATTGATACCCTCGTTAATGGAAGCTCAATTCGCAGTAATAGAATCAACATAACAATAAACATACACACTCATGTAAATACTATTATGCAACTGTTACATAATGAGTTACATAATGAAACGAGGCGAAGCCAAGTTCAACTGGAAGTTTATTTAGTTTTAGCTTAGATTTAATGTCATTGTAAATGGAAGTCTATTTTTAACTGAAAGTTCAATCAGTTGAACTATTGGGACAAAAATATTCCAGTTATTGTAACTTTGTAATTAACGATTACATTAAAGTTGAAATAATTAGAATTTAGAATATTTTGGCCCATTAGTTCAACTGATTGAACTTTCAGTTGAAATTAGTGGAATAGAGGCTGGCATGTTAGGTATATCCATTCTTACGTGCAAGATAAGAAAATACATTATAATGGAACATGAACCTCCTTTGAAGTCTGTCAGACACCTATACTGAACCAAATGAACTAAAATAAAATAAATTTGTTAAGTTTGTGTTTAAGTTATTTATTTTTGTTGCTATTGTTTGCGTGTAAACTAAGTAAAATAATGTGTTAAAAATAAACCAAACAGTTTTAAACATACAATAAATCCCTTTCGATTTTACATTGTATACCAATTCAACAGTAACAATTAGTGTATAACTGTTGTTTTTTGTATTCGTACTTTTTTATTAAAATTTTGTATTATTTCTTTTATAGTGAAATAAAAAGGGATCACTCACGTATGTAAGTCGAGTTTAGCCCGACATGTTTCGGACTAATTCGTAGTCCTTCCTCTGGGAGCGCACGACCCAGCGGCGGCGAGACGCACACTGCGCGGCTCTGTTTATATACGTGAGTGATCCGTTTTTATTTCACTATGATTGAGTCTCACGGTAGTTTCATGTTATTTCTTTTAATCTAAAAGGTGTAATGGTTTAATAAACTAAAAAGCAATAAAAAAACATTAGCATACCTATGAAACAGTAAAACAACAAACTTAAACTAACGTATTCTAAATTATGTAAGTATGACATTGTACAGAAAAAATAGTACACTTTGTCGTCATTTTGTAACGGCTACAAAAGCCGTTTCAAAAATTAAATCGACCTCTTGTTTTGATTTACCTACTTTATCTGTACATCGTTTAACTGTATTAGAAAGAAGGTGACAATCTTGACATGTCCGGATAGCCTAGTGTTTAGAGGCCCTGAGTATGAAGCTTGAGGTGACGATGAATTGACGTCGAGTTCGATCCCCAGTCGGGGTAGATGTTTGTATGAAGAATACGAATGTTTGTTCTCGGGTCTTGGATGTTTAATAATGTATATAAGTACGTATTTATCTATATAAGTATGTTTATCCGTTGTCTAGTTGGCTTTGCGTAGTTTGGGACTAGGTCAATTGGTGTCAATTGTCCCATGATATTTATTTTTTATTATTTATAATATAAATACGCTATGATGGGAGGATGGTGGAGCAGCTATAAACAGCAAGTTGTTTAATCTCATGTTCATTATGTTCAAGATAAAAACAAGGGATGGATTCAATATTGTGAACGACTGTAAGGGCACAGGCTCAGAAGATTCTCCACAAAATCACATCACTTTCGGTTTATCCGCTGCAATTTCTACGACTCCGTCCTGTTTGGTCCCGTGTTCGCTGGCAGTCTCTTTTATTTCCGACCTGGATGCAGAATAAGCTAATATTAATATAAAATGTGCATGTGTGAGTCTGCCTGTGGCATCATCACTCCTAAACAGATACGCAGATATTTGAGGCGCCTGGACTTGAGTAATGGAGGGATTAATGTTGTGTTGCCCAACTATTTGCCCGGAGACGCTGTCCAATTTTACAAATTTGTAGAGAGGTCCTTCATTGCTAGGGAAACTAGCACTGGAGGCAGTGCTTCGTAAACTATTAACGACCGGATACCCTAGCCTAGGATAGCCTAGTGGTTAGAGACCCTGACTATCAAGCTTGAGGTCCCGGGTTCAAATCCCGGTCGGGGCAGATGTTTGTATGATGAATATGAATGTTTGTTCTCGGGTCTTGGATGTTTAATATGTATATAAGTATGTATTTATCTATATAAGTATGTTTATCCGTTGTCTAGTGCCCATAGTACAGGCTTTGCCTAGTTTGGGACTAGGTCAATTGGTGTCAAATTGTCCCATGTTTTTTTTTTTTTTAATACCCAGAGTCTCCCCATGAGGCTGACATGGTCACACCAGGTGTACCAAAGCCTCAAAAAAGCCTCAAAAAAATCGGTTCAGCCGTTTTTGAGATATTACATTTTCAAATGAAAGTAACGGGGGATTTTGTCAAGTTCAAATCAAAAACTCGCGAGCCCGTTGATGTTTTCAGTATAAATTTCGGCAACCAGAATCCGCCGGATGCTCGTTGATATCTTTGATATGTAAAAAGTGACAAAAAAAAACTTTAAAACCAGCCAAGTGCGAGTGGGACTCGCGCACGAGGGTTCCGTAGAAAGACGCTTTTCCCCAGTGTGTTAAAAGTCCAGTGTTAGCAGAGCTCTGCTCCTAAGCAAAATGTACGCAGTGTGGGGTCAACTTATATTGGTCTGCGAAATCTACAGACAGACATAAAAATTTAAGATTTTGAGAATTTTTGGAATGGTTGTGCTATAAGAGCTACCTTCATACCAAATTTCAAGTTTCTAGGATATCTGGAAGTACCCCTTAGGTTTTTGGAAATCGGCAATTTGTATGGAAATAGATTTTTTAATGACTGTATCTTTTGATTGCGTTGACTTAGAAAGTTGATTTTTTCACGGATTCAAAGGACCTCAGGCATTTGAATTTCAGCATGATGCTACCTCCACGCGTTCCAGAGAAAAAGGGTTTTGACAGACAGACGGACAACAAAGTGATCCTATAAGGGTTCCGTTTTTTCCTTTTGAGGTACGGAACCCTAAAAACCTATAAAAAGAAAAACCTGGGCTTGGTCTTATAAAAGAACTATATTAACGGTTGCGCATTCGGGTGCCGTACCTACGGAGGGCCTACAAATACATAACCTAACCAACTTACAAAAGTTGAAAAACCCCTGACATTGTCATTTCAAAGTTCAATATTTCAAAAACGGGTCAAACCTATTTTAATGAAACTTAGCTAAGAACCATCTCGATTAAACGGGCTTTCGAATAAAAAAAACCGCATCGAAATCGGTCCATCCGTTTGAGAGCTATGATGCCACAGACAGATACACAGACACACAGGTCAAACTTATAACAGCCCTCTTTTTCGTCGGGGGTTAAAAAGACGGCACCCGACTGCGCAAAAGTTAATGAAAACCAAGTCGTCAACATAAATTATAAATTTATAAAAAAAAAAAAGCTGAAATTGAGCAAAGGGTCGTGGGGGTAGGGCCTGTCTGGTTTCGCTTCGCAAACCGGTACTCCCCTGCCTGGTTTGACTGGCGACGGGTCCAGGGCCACCAGAGGTGACGAGGGTGAGGCGGGGCACTTGCCCTGCTCTTCGCCGAGGTGTTGGGTTGTGTGCTTCCACTTCGCGAAACGTAAGCGTAAACGTCGCACCCTGTGTGCGCAGTCTAAGGTACCGCTCCTGTTTTCTCCACTCGTCTCGTGACCACCCTGAAGACGGGACCTCAGCAGGAAGCCGGCTAAGCAATAGCGTGTATCATACCCATATCTGTCACGAATTTGACGTTTTTTTTTAATCATAGACAAACATACCGAGCGGACGTTTTGTAAACTGTTTTTTTTTTATTGTAAAAAAAATAAATATCAAATTATTATTTATACATGTCGGACTGAACTCAACTTATATACGTAAGTGATCCGTTATATTTCACTATGATTGTAAATTACGTTGGTTTTCAAATTTGAAACATCGAACTCGATATCGAAAAGTCATTACGATATCGAATTCGATGTCGTAATGACTATTACTGTACTGGAGGTGGTGGTGGTGGTGCTGCGGCTGGCGCTGTCGGCGAGAAGGCGACGGCGTGCTGAAATGCTGGTCATTTTCTAAGGTTTCTGAACGCATTATAGAGGACTTATGATATGTGTGTAGATAAAAGTTGTAACATGTAAAATGGGGCCAAAGAATAATTGCATACAGCCAAGCCAGCTCGATTTACCGCAGTGCGTGTGTTAAGTTTTTTTTTCAATCATAAATTACGAATGACAGTTTGTATTTTTTGTAAATAAAATTATCACAGGGGTGCCGATTTCGTGTAATTTTACTCACGGTGAGCTAGAATTTGACATTATTTTTTAAATTCAAGATGGCGGATGACAGTTTGACATTTGTTTTCACTGAAAACGGTCGTGGGTGTCGATTTCGTGTAATTTGACTGCGGTGAGCTCAAATTTGATGTTATTTTTTGGATCCAAGATGGTGGATGACAGTTTGACATTTTTGTCACTAAAAATCGTCATGGGTATCGATTTCGAGTAATTTGGCAGCGGTGAGCTTAAATTTAAATTGTTTTGTTGCTCGTGACCTTTATAAGGTACCTCCAGTTCAATTTGATCACGTTGATGTCTCAAGATTGCTGAAAGATATTATAAAATTGCAACAGAATTTCAGTCGGATTGAGGAGCAATATGCTACAAAGGAGCAACATAATATGTTAAAGTTAGAAGTAGATTTGATAAAGAACAAGCAAAGTCTAGATGTATCTCAACAGCATTGTAATTTGAACAGAAAACGAGGAGCATTCGTAAACAATTATGAGTACCAGTTTAACAGTGGGCGTATCGGCCTACCGCCTATGTCTAATGATGGAAAAGTTGTGCAGAGGTGTGAACCGTCTTTTACACATAACAGTAGTCAAAACATATATCGAGATATTGTACAAATTCCACCAGAAAAAAATGCATCATTGAAATCATCATTTGCTCAAACAAAAACATCGGTTGTGAATAATGGAATTGTGACGGTAGACGAGAAACGGTGCAATAAAACAGTGATGAGTCAAGCGCTCGGGGCCAACGGTTTGTGTGCGCAGTTGCTAAAGCAATTTCGCCCTTATTGGCCTCCTCTATACCGCCGCATTCTGTGCATATGAGCGACATCGATGATTCTGAAGACAACGTAGTGTTTAAAAACAACTCCGCGGCTAGAATGATTGATAAAGATTTGACTTTTGCCGTTGTCGCTCGAGAAGGCGAATGGAAACAAGAAAACCGTGTTAGTAAATGGGCTTCAGATCAGAGATATAGGCTGAGGAACCAGTTTTTAAGTAACAGAGGAAATGTTGTTATGGGTGGCAATGAGAAATTTAAAGCCGCTGATACTAAACTACCTATTTATATCAGCAATGTGGCGAAGGACGTTTCCGTTAGTGATATCTCGCAGTACGTTAAAAATAAATCCGGTATAGATGTTACTGTGGAGCAAATGAAAATGAAACTGCAAAAAAATTATAATGCTTATAAAATATTTGTTTCTTCAAATAAGTTAGAGATGTTTTTGAAAAACGACTTTTGGCCGGAAAATGTAGCTTACCGATGTTTTATTGATTTTAATCAAAAACGGACGGGAAAAGTGCTGAAAACTGATGAGATCAAACAACGACCCTAATGAAAAATACGACCAAGTTAGTAACTTTTATTTGCAAAAATGTTGTGAGATCGGTCGAGTGCGTGAGAAGGTTGTGCGGGACGGCAGATCTGATAGCACTTCAAGAGACCTGGTTGCTACCACACGACTTGTCTTTCTTGAATAGCATTGACGATCGTTTTGCTGCGTTTGGTACTTCAGCTGTCAACAATTTACCCAAATCTGTAACAATAGACTAAGAGATATAAAATTTCCTTTGGAATTTGATGACTGTTCCAATAGAATGTGTAACAACAAGGGGCACACTGCCTTGATAGATGAACTATATGAAAACATTATTTTGACACTAACACAAGCATCCGAGAGTAGCTATAACGTTCGGATCGCGGGACGGGGTAAATATGTCACCGGGTGGAACAAACACGTCCGGGACGCTCACACGAGAGCTAGGGTTTGTTTCCGGACTTGGGTTCTACATGGTAAGCCGTCTTCTGGTCATATCTATCATAATATGTGTGAATCAAGGCGATTGTTTAAGGCGAAACTAAAATGGTGCCAAAAACATGAGCAGCAGATTAGGATGGATATTCTTGCACAACATCATTCTCGTAAAGATTTTAACAAATTTTGGAAATCAACGAATAAATTAAACCATAGGTCTGGGCTTCCGGTGAGCGTTGCGGGTGTGCATGATCCTGAAGAAGTCGCCGGTCTTTTTAAAAGTCATTTTAGAGTTGACTCTTCAATGGGGCCCGCGTTGCAGGAGGTCAGTGCTGCGGATCACCTCATTGAGCGCAGTGTCGTGTTTACTGCTGGGCAGGTATCTTCTGTGATCAAAAATATGGCTGGGGGCAAATCACCGGGGTGCGATGGCCTCAGCATTGAGCATCTGAGACACAGTGGTGAGCACTTGCCCAGGGTGTTGGCTACGTTTTTGACCCTATGTCTTGGCCATTCCTATTTACCTGAGGACCTTATGCGGACTGTAGTTGTTCCTATTGTGAAGAACAAGGCCGGTGACTCTTCGGACATGCCCATTTCTTTGGCCAATGTTATTGCTAAGGTGTTGGACGGCCTGCTTGACCGTCATTTGGATCAGCATATTAGTCTAAACGATGCACAGTTCCGTTTTGGACAGGGGTTGTCCACGGAGAGCGCTATCCTATGCCTCAAGCAGACCGTACAATACTATACATCCAGAAAAACACGCGTGTTTGCCTGCTACCTAGACTTGTCAAAAGCATTTGACCTTGTACCTTATGATATAATGTGGTATAAACTACGTAATGAAACGAGTTTACCAGAAGAAATAACATGCTTATTAAAGTACTGGTACAGTAATCAGAAAAATTGTGTTAGATGGGGTGGAGCACTCTCGGATAGCTATAAGCTGGAGTGTGGTGTGCGGCAGGGGGCTTACTTCACCGAAGCTGTTTAATCTTTATGTGAATAAGCTTATAGATGAGCTGAGCAGCGCTCGTGTCGGGTGTCACATAGATGGAGTTGCCGTCAACAATATAAGTTACGCTGACGACATGGTGCTGCTTAGCCCATCGATAGGCGCCCTGGGGGGACTGTTGAAAATATGTGAGTCGTATGCTGTGGCCCATGGACTCATGTACAATGTAAATAAGAGTGAAGTAATGGTCTTTAAGGCAGGTAGAAAAACTTACTTAACTATACCAATAGTAACACTTTATGGAGCGCCGCTTAAAACCGTCACTAAGTTCAAATACTTGGGTCACTGGGTCACTGACGATTTAATTGATGATATTGACATAGAGAGGGAACGTAGGTCCTTGGCTGTTAGGTGCAATATGTTGGCCCGCAGGTTCACACTGTGTACTAAACAAGTAAAGATTACGCTTTTTAAAGCGTTTTGCCAATCTTTTTATGTGTGTAGCCTGACTGGCTTTAGGCAGACGGCATACCACGGCCTACGGGTCCAATATAATAATGCATTCCGGGTGCTGATGGGGCTGCCGCGATTTTGTAGTGCCTCGGGTATGTTTGCGGAGGCACGCACAGACGGCTTCGCGGCCATAATGCGAAACAGATGTGAGAGATCGAATTTGACATTATTTTTTGAATCCAGGATGGCGGATGACAGTTTGCCATTTCTTTCACTAAAAATCGTCATGGGTATCGATTTCGAGTAATTTGGCAGCGGTGAGTTTGAATTTGACATTATTTTTTGAATCCAAGATGGCGGATGACAGGTTGTCATTTTTTTCACTAAAAATCGTCATGGGTATCGATTTCGTGTAATTTTGGTGCGGTGAGCTCAAATTTTACATTATTTTTTGAATTCAAGATGGCGGATGACAGTTTGTCATTTTTGTCACTAAAAATGGTCATGGGTATCGATTTCATGTAATTTGGCAGCGGTGAGATCGAATTCGACATAATTTTTGATCACATTTCTTCTTCTTCTTCTTTTCAGCACGTATTTGTCCACTGTTGGACGTATGCTTCTTGATGGGCTTTTCAATCCTGCCGGCTGGATGTTTTCCGGGTCCAGGTCGGCCCAGCAGCCCTCTTAATATCGTCCGACCATCGGGCGGGTGGTCGGCCCACGCCTCTGCTTCCTGTTCTTGGTCTCCAATGCAGGACTCTTTGGCTCCATCTACCATCACCTCTACGACACACATGCCCCGCCCATTGCCATTTAAGCTTCGCAACCTTGATCCCGACATCGGTTACTTTGGTGCGTTGCCGAATGTCTGCGTTTCTAATTTTGTCGCGCAGAGATATTCCGAGCATTGAGCGTTCCATTGCTCGTTGGGCCAGTCTCAGGCGATGAACTGTGCCGGCAGTCAATGTCCACGTTTTGAAAGCATATGTCAGGACGGGGAGAACACATTGGTTGTAGACCTTTGTTTTAAGGGACTGCGGAATTCTGGGATTGAACACATCCGCTAGTTTCCCGAAGGCAGCCCAAGCCAGCTGTATCCTCCTATCAATTTCCGACCTTAAGGGATCCTTCTCCAGTGTAATTTTTTGTCCTAGGTAGATGTATTCCTGAACATGTTCCACTATGCTGCCCTCAATTTGAAACTGTCCATCCACATTGATACCTCGGCTGCTCCAATCGAGGGTCTTAAAGATGTCTTCTAGTGCGTTAGTAAATAACTTCGGGGATATGACATCACCCTGCTGCACGCCGCGTTCAATTGGAACAGTCACTGTAGCTCCCTGGATTTGTACTGTCATTGTGGTGGATTTGTACAGATTTTTTAGTAGATGGATGTATCTGTAATCGACCCTGCACCTCTTAAGTGAATCCATCACAGCCCAATGTTCCACCGAACCGAACGCTTTTTCGTAATCAACGAAGAGAAGGTAAAGTGGACGACGATATTCCAGAGATTTTTGTATCACTTGCCGTACGGTGAATATGTGGTCAATTGTACTAAATCCACCTCTAAAGCCCGCTTGTTCTTTAGGTTGGTGATCATCAAGTCGCTTTGTGATGCGTGATGTAAGGACGCGAGAGAACACCTTATAGACCTGGCTTAGCAGAGCAATTGGTCTGTAGTTTTTCAAAGCTGTCTTTGACCCCTTCTTGTGGAACAGGACGACAATGCTGTCTCGCCATTTTGATGGAATTTCACCAGTAAAGAGCGCCTCATTGAATAGACCTCGGAGTTTCTTTAACACCACGCGTCCTCCTGCTTTAAGAAGCTCTGTCGTTATGACATCATCACCTGGGGCTTTGAGCCGTTTAAGCCTTTTCAGTGCTAGCTTTACCTCATAAGTACTGATCTCCGGTATATCCTCGGTGTAATGTCTCGTCAGAGGCGCTCGCTTATCAGTAGCATCGGTGACGTCTGGTTTGTCTATGTGTGACGAATACGGCCGGCCATAAAACTTGGCTACCACTTTCAGAAGTTCTTGGGTTTCTGCGACTATTTTCCCATTATCGTCCTCAAGCTTATTCAGCTGGCTACGCCCGTTCTGAGTGGCTCTGTTGAATATTTTTGGTCCACGGTGTCTCTCAATCAAAGTCTGAATCCTCTCAGTGTTCACATTTAACATCAAGTAATTGAACACTTTGGTTTTTGTTAACGTATTTCTTGATTTATCTACTTACTAAATTACTTTTTTTTTGCAAATGAGGTTTTTTTAATTTCCTCACATTATTTGCGAAAAGCACTATATATCCCTCGACGGAAACCAGAATTGCCTGACTCGCATTTTTGCAAGCCGAGCATCGCCATGCAATTACTTCGTCATGCAATTCCCTACTTTCCGGGCCTCGGCAATAATGTACTATTATTTATTCCGTAGTGAATTACCCATGTCTAAGTGTCGTTAAGCGCAGCGCCAGATCGATCGCGTACAGAAGTGTTAACGTATTGATATTTAAGTATGTTCATTTTTATTTTATTATTGTAAATATTATTATAGACTATTTCATTAATTACGTTAGTATAATTTTAAACATTATTGTAGATTAGTTAATAAGTTAAATTAGTTAATATATGATTAAAATTTAAATATTTGTAAATAATTAATTGATTTGAACATTATAATTTTATTAAAATGAGAAATAAATTATGTAACGAAGGTACAACGTTACAAGACGTACCTGGTATCGAGGTACTTGTTCGTCATGTTAGTCAAAGGTGCCTCCACCAGCAAGAACAGCGCCATACTCAGCATCAGTGTCACGACGATCATGCCAAAGCCTTCCACGAGCTGTTTTGAAATGGAAGTCATGTTAGAACGTCTCATCATCTCATCGGCAGAGGTCGGATTCATGGTGTCATTCATTAACTTACTAACACCATGTACAAAATTCACGTAATGTAAATGTGTCCCAGTACAACACGGCATTTTCGATAACAGCCATACGTCATAGCGCTGTCGTTCGATCAAACTTTGGACCAAACTAAAAATATCTGCTGTTCAAAATCATGTCATAAATAAATGAAAGTAACTGAAATTTTATTAGCAATAGAAGTTTTGGGTACTGAAAACATTTTTGTTTTGAACCATCATCAATATCTACCTATACTTAGCAGTCTTTTAGTATTTTTATTTTAGTCACTAGCTTTTACCCGCGGCTTCGCTCGCGTGAACCATAAGCATTTCAAAGAAGCAAGCAATCAAGTAAGCAAGCAAGCAAACGTGCAAGCGAACCTGCAAGCTTGCAAGCAATATTGCAAGCTTGTAAGCAATATTGCAAGCAAGCATGCAAGCTGGCACGCAAGCAAGTAAGCATCCAAGCAAGCATGCATGGAATAAAGCATGTAAGCAAGCATGTAAGTAAGCATTCAAGCAGGCACGCAAGCTGGCATGCAAGCATGCAAGCAAGCATGCACGCAATCATTCAAGCAAGCTATCAAGTAATCATTAAAATGGGAAGAGACTACAATTAAGGTTTTCTCTTTTCAGTTTTGCCATAGTAAAGGTAAGGTGAGGTTACTATAAAAAGTAGATACATGTTTTGTGGGATATAATTATGCTTTTATAATAAAGATTTATTGCCATTAGGGTACAAATGGAAAACCGACATTTCGAAATTTTACGTCACAAAATAGAAAAATTACGAACGAGGAAAATTGACTAACATGAATAAAATAGAAAATAGAACCATTGTGAAATTTGACACAGGCCGAAAGAAATGTGTTACTGTTCATATTTGTATTTAAGTACCTACACACAAAAATATGCCCGATTGTAACTAGTACACTCCACCAGAAATAATGTACAGCGTATAATAAACACTTACATCGAAAGGGAAACAGTAAATCAGGTGGGTCCTGGCGGCCATCTTCCTTCCAAAAATCAGAGGTACATGGATGAGGTAGATGCCGTAAGTTAAGCGGCTGAGCCTTTTGAACGGAGACCAACTGAAGAAGGAGGTGACGAGAGCTGTAACACATTAACATTTTTAAATTTATGATCAGCTTTTCGGTGAAAGAAAACATCGTGAGGAAACCTGCACACTCCTGCGAAGCAAATCAATAGTGTGTGTGAGGTTCCCAAGCCGCAGTGGGCCCGCTTAGCCAGTATTCAGAGAGGAGGCTTGTGCCCAGCAGTGGGACGTAAATAGGCTGATGATGATGATGAATCAATCACAAATGTTAAGTTCTTTAACCCTCCCTCAGATGCATTGGTAGGACGACTTTGGAAAGTCGGTGGGCAAGAACTGGATGCTGACAGTCCAGAAGAGTGACATGGAGTAAGTCGAAGGAGGCCTGCCATCAAACCAAACTAACCGAATTGGTTGTGGATGGCTTAAGATGATGATGATAACGGTTACTGACGAACTAGTACTGAAATCATTTGAGTATTTTATTGATGCTATCAGTAGTCCATATTAGGAGTTGTAGTGAAAGCATACGAATCTTAATTCATTGTTAATCAAACACAGAAAGAAATTTCAGATTTTGACGCATGCCATAAATTTAATAATAGTAACCACAAAATACTGCCATTTCGCATCTAGGCCTGCACCCCACTCCAAAACATATTTTGAGTTTGCAACAGAGAAGAAAGTATTGCCTGTCTGCGCACTTGTTGAGTAGAATAATAATAATTATTATCATAAAGCTAGGGTGTGACAATTTAATAAAAATAAATAAAAATACACTTACGAACGTCACCGTAAATGCAAAAGACGACGATACATAGCACACCAAAAGCGTAGACGGTCCTGTCAAGCATCTTGAAGATGCAAGCCAGAAGACCATAGATGCGGTACTGGTAGCACAAGGCTCCGGCGGCGAAGACCGAGAGCATCACTGTGAGGCCAACACAGACACCGAGGATGGACGTAGTCTGAAAATTTATAATATTTTAGTTACCTTGTAGTTTTTGTACTTGCACCGATAGCAATAATGACTAGAAAAGGTATAATCGACTTGGAATTGAGAAAAGTTTTCGATTGTTCACAATACTATAGAATAAATGAGAAAGTGACGTTGTTTGTTCGTTTGTTTGTTACGCCTTCACGCCGTATCTACGTAACCGATCTTCATGAAATTTGGCATGCACATAGCCTTCAACACGGAGACGGACATAGGCTACCTTTTATCCCGATACCTAAAGTAGTTAATGTTAGACAGTCAAATAATATCATCACTCGTAATCATCTTTATCATCATCATCACCATCATCGTCATCAGTAGCATTTGTTTCCTAATTAATATTTATTATTAATACATGGGTTAACTTCTATCCTAATTCCTTAAGAAGTTCCTGTGGGACAGCTAAATAAAAGATTTTGATCGATTAGACGGGAGGCACAGTATCTATCTGTTTGTGGTCGTATTGAAGTACACGTGTGATCGTAAGTGCTTGCATACTTGCTTACATATTTGCTTGCATGCTTGCATTCTTCAGGCTTATCAACCCATCATGATGCATTAACTGTACGGCTGCATGCATAATTGGTTGCATGCTTATATGCCTAGTTACATGCTTGCTTGCAAGCTTGGTTGCATTCATGTTCGCTTGCTTGCAAAATACGTGCACGCTTGCTTGCATTCTTGCTAGCTGGCGCTGTTGCATGCTTGCTTGCATGGTTGGTTGCTTTGTTTGCATGCTTGCTTGCATGCTGATTGCTTCTTTGAAATGCTTATGGTTCTTGCGAGCGAAGTCGAGGGTAAAAGCTAGTTAAGAAAATAAATATCAGTGTCTTGCAGGTCATTCATTCGTTAATTTCATGTAATCAGTACGATCTGTTGTTGTTTTCACATTAAACAAAAGTTTTTGAGAGACATAGGACCTTTCCCCTTGGAAGCGTTCCATGAAGATCCTATAATTTTATAGTTGATAATTATGATCAAAAGATTCTCACCTTGGACCATTTTTTTTTATAATCCGCTGGCTTGTACACAGACATGAGGTAACCCACCAGAAGTCCCGCACCATAAGGACCCATTCTAAGGTGCGTGTCTTAGTAAAGTTTTTCGTTTCTCTTAGATCGCCACCCAACCTAAAAAAACAGGTTAACCCAATTATACAACTGAACAAAAGCAGTAGTTTTATTGGCAACACTGAAAAATTAAAGAAGCTAATCAACGCGCGGTTTCCTCTCTGCCAAAAATATGACAGTACTGATAATTTCGCTCCAACACAACACAAGGAACTATCACCTATGACCCTACCTCCCTGGTTCGATCCCCGGCAGATGTTTGTATGATGAATACGAATGTTTGTTCTCGGGTCTGGGATGTCTAATATGTATATAAGTGTATATTTATCTATATAAGTATGTTTATCCGTTTTCTAGTGATTATTAGATATATTCTCAATAACATTCAACTTCTACTTGTAGTTTAAGTAAAGTGCCTTAGCTTTATAACTGACACACTCACTGACTGACTGGACCCCCACCCCCCAAAATAAACGACTTAGTTCAATCAATCATCATTATCATCATCAACAACATCTCAATTTGTTTTGTTGTAGAAGAACTGTAACTTGTATCTATTTACATTGTAAAGTTTTTGATGGGATTACAACTAACCCGAAATTTAAGTTAATAATTGCAGGCAAATCATACAAGTAGACGTTGATAGCTGGACCAAGTAACCCTAGGAAGACCACAATGGCTGTGGCCACGTTGCCAACCTTTGAGTTCTTCCGGTAAACGTACAAGAGAATCAATGTGACCACGTAGAGGTGAAAATCGCAGGGAATATACCAAGTGGCCGGGATGCACTGCAATACGATAATAATAAGAATAATCATGCGGGCCGCCACCCCCGCCGTCGCGACCGCTTGAGTCTGAGGGTCGAGCACGACTTTACGAATGCTGCGTAACGTTACGGTTATCGTATCGAGATCGAGAAACCTCATACTAAATTTTAGTTCCAAATACGCTCACGGGCGGGCGCTGTTCCAAACGTCATACAAACTCGACAACGTTTAATATTCGATTTTACGTTACGCAGCATTCGTAAAGTCGAGCTCGACCCTCTGCGGGGCAACCTGCCTTGCGACAGGCTCCCACTGTCGGCGGTGTAGTGCGCCGCATGCGAAGGTCGAATGTTATGAACGAAAACTGCATGCGCGCCTACTACGGGGCTACAGAAGGAAGAACTAACTGTGCGGCGTACCGTGATGCTGACTCTGTTTCAGGCCCTTGAACCAACTGCCGTTACCGCTCAATGACTACCGAATCAAGTACAAGCCATCAGACGGCTTAAGCAGTTGGACGACTCAACACTTGAACGGCTACGCCTGCCCCCATACTACGAAATTCGAAAATCGAAGTTCGTATCGTATCATCTCGCTCACTCTCGTTATAAATTATATTGGCTTGAGAGGGACGGCACGATACGAAGTTCGAATTTTGCACTTCGTAGTCGGGGGGCTGGAGCACGTACTCGTGCGGCACCCGCCTTGGCGAGAGAGCCGCCGACCCGGCCCCGGCGGCGTCGCGGGCTAGCTCCCCCGGATGACCGCCTGAGTATAATGAGCGTAAGTACCCAGGCTAATGAGCAACTGAGGAGAGCTTTGGAAGACGCGATTTTGCAATACGATTCCACTCCCGAATCTAGGCCACAACTACCACATTTGCCCACTAATAAATTAAGATTGCGTGCTTGCTCGCTTGCATGCTTGCTTGCATGCTTGCTTGCAATATTGCTTGCAAGCTTGCAGGTTCGCTTGCACGTTTGCTTGCTTGCTTGATTGCTTGCTTCTTTGAAATGCTTACGGTTCACGCGAGCGAAGCCACGGGTAAAAGCTAGTTTAATGTATATTTTGTTTCTCAGATATCTTCTGTGTACAGACACCGACTTGTTACACATTTATCATATGTATAGGTATTGATAGAAGATTGGGGGTGCGCAGATAATTTTTCGATAGAGTTATTAGTTTACGAAACATTTAGAAATTGACCCCACATTGCATACAATTTATGCATTAAACAAGCATGCCAGCAAGCAAGCGTGCAAGCAAACAATCCCAGTGTCATCCATTATTTAGAAATGTCTTAGAAACGTTATACATAGAAATGTCTTGCATGTAAGCGTTATGTTTGTACGATTTTATGAGCCCCTGAGCCCCCTTCTTATTAGATATTGGTTTATTTTTTTTTATTACTCTTTGTATAAATATTGTAAAAACTTACCCTAAGGTAAATATACAGTACGAATATTCGTACGAATGCCTACATAGTGAATTGTCTATGTGTAACTGTAAACCTTTGGATTTCATTGAGAGTTATAGGCACCTTGGGCTTACATTTTATTGTAATTTCAATTGGAAACCTCATGTAGACAGTGTCTGCAATAAACTGAGATCCGTATTATGTAAATCAAAAAACTTGAACTATATACTCAATAGGGCAACCATGCGCATATTGTATCCTGCATTAGCTGATTCAGTGATAAGCTATGGACTTGTTGCATACGGTCGTACCTTTCAAACTTGAATAGAATTTTAAATTTGCAATTAAGACTGTTTAAATTATTGTTAATGAAAAAGACAAAGAAAAACTTGAGGGAAATTACAATACATTATTTAAGAAATTTAATGTACTACCCGTGACTTTTAAGTGCAAAAGTCTGTTAGCAACTGATCAGTACAATTGCCCAGAATTTAAAGTTTGTAAGACGTGTGATCGCAATCTTAGGGTAACGTCGCGCAAGGGTATTTAGAACTAAGACCTTGTAATTACTACGGACAAAGAACGAGAGGGTATCTGATACCACGAATTTTTAATAAACTTATCTCTGAGACGGAGTGCGCCAGTAAGGCAATATTTAAAACAAAATTGAAGACGTGTTTGATAGATACCTTCCTTGAGGAAAATAGAAATAACTAAGTTATATACCTAATGTAATGAACTATAAGTATGGCTAAGTGTGGTGGGTTATTATAATATTTAGTGGTAATAAGTATGTAACGCCGTAAAAGTTACGGGTTACTTTTTCCTATTTTCGGCGCTGCCGTTCAGTTGTTCTTCTGCCAGTAACCGTTATTATCTTGCCTAAGATGCTATCTAGATCTTTTCATAGTATTTGGAGGCTTACCTCGTCGCTTTTCGTCCCATAGTTAACACGGAAAAGCGTCGCCAAACCGGCGCAGCCAATGCATGGTTTTGAGCACTCATCGGCGCCTTTAGACCATAGTATATTTATATCTGGGTGCATGGTACTGTAAGCCCTTTCTTTGAGTTCACTTTTCATACACTTTTCACTCGTATTTCATTCCTATTTGGATCTTAAATCTAGAGACCGTGTAGCACGCTGTCGTTGTGTTATTGCAAACTGTCAAAAGACGAAACGTCACTCTGACGTTTGACAGGAGTCTAAAGCGGGCGCTACACCGCGTACGCGCAAGCAGTTGTTTATCGATTTTTCCTTTTTGCAAGTCTAGTTATTAGTTTCACCTATAGCTTTCCTTAATTCAGCTTGAGGAATGGTTGCCTTAATTCGTAACGTAAGTATGTAATATCAGTTTTGTTGTCATTGGAAGACTAGGCATGTGCTAAGTACCGGTGAGGTGATTGGAATGCAGTTGGCGCATCCCTAGGGCGTCGGGTCGAATAGGTCATGGCGAGAGGACTGTGCCGAATTGATTTCGTGTTAGAGGATCGATTAATGTCGCGTCCAGGTCGATATTAACTAATATTGCCCAATAAGGTGTTTGTTATGTTTCCTGCACAAGGAGGAATTGTGAGTATTGTTGTAATATTTGCATTCGAACGTCGAATCGCAATGGTGTGACGACAATGTGTAAACGGGGTTTTTGCTTGGTTTCAGGTCTAAGGTCTTGCTATCCCAAGCACGTATACAGTCAGCGGTCCCGACTCTAAAGGCCAATATGTGTTAACGCGTTTCTTAAGAACCTATACAGTCAGCGGTCCCGACTCTAAAGGCCAATAGGTGTTAACGCGTCTCTTAAGATGTTGCTCACGGTCTAGGCGTAACATTTTAGTACCTCAGCGGTCCCGAGGTTAAAGGCCAACTTACTAAAATCTATCTGCCCGAAAGGTAAACCTGAACTTTGGTGAATGGTTGTGATCGGGTGACGTGTCTATCATTTTCTTTGACTGAAGTGTTAATTTGTTCATTTCAGGGCGTTTAAGGCTACCCTGAAAGTTTAAGGCTACCCTGAAAGTTTCCAGGCTACCCTGGGAGTTTAAGCCCACTCGGTAGGATGTACCGTAATTAGTGAAGCCGTAACGGCTGCGTGAAGGTGAAGCCACTCTAGGTCGTAAAGGCTCAGCGAGGGCTCATGGTCTTGCGACGGATGGAGGTGCTCCGTGAGGTCTGCTGCGGCTGGTGACGTGGTTGCGGACCAAGAACTCTCCGGGTGGTGGTGCGCACGCCTCCCGTGATGCTTCCGTGCTGCCGCGTCATTGGATAGCGCGTGATGTTGACCTTTTCTATTTCTAACGCTTACCTCTAAACGCTGTGCACTAAACTTATGTCATCTTCTGCCATCCTTAGACCACGTAGGTAATGAAAGCCTCCTACCTTTTATCGTGCCGAGCTCATTAGTGTCAAGTGCCTCTTTTGTTCCCCGATGCTAACCTCGTAGGTGACAATTGATTTGTAGGTACTGAGTGGTAACGGTTTGGGTAACTTTGACCCACTAGTTAATTAAGTGACTAGAGACTTAATAAATCGTTAACCGAGACTAATATCATAGGTAACAATTACCCTTTAAGGACATTGCGTAAAAATAGTTTGGGTAAGTTTGACCCCAATAAGTATTTATGAATATACGCATTAAATGGAACATTGTACCTTCGTTTAAGGTTATTGAGTAAAGGGGGGACGCCCTCAATACTATTGTTGTAAGGAGTTACTTAATTGTATTACACTTTTGAGAACCATCAAATCTTTTATTGAACTACAACACCATCACGGATCCTGTTTGCGGCCGGTCGCTTTTTTTTCTAAGGCGCCCAACTCTCCCGAGTGGCTGGTCCTCGAGCCAGACTGACCTCATGACCCCAGTCTCATGCCAGGGCAAAATAAAGTATTACAGTGGCGCCCAACGTGGGGCTCGAAGGATCTTTGGTGTGTTGTTAGTTCTCAGGTGCATAATAAGGCAGGTCTAAGGATTGGCATATATCTATATGGTTTCTTTAAAATATATACTGTGCTTTGGTGAATTTAAATCACTACCGGCAATTTTGCGAGTGAAACGTCTTTGCTCTATGTACTGCTTACTTTACTAAGCGAAAAGTATTACTTATTGTTCTTGGTGAATAAACGGCTTACTTTTCTAGACTTAAGCTAAAAACTTTAAACTTTTCTAAGCTTATGTTGCAAATGTTTTGCTATAAGAAGTGTTTACTATAAATTTACCTTATAGGGACGACCGTTTGGTCCCATAACCTGTTGCTGGCACTTAAGCCTTTTGACATTTACTTATACATAACTGATACCTACCTTGGTTCTTATACTCTGGTACAATGGATCTGGCGATCAAAATAGAATGGCTAACAAAGGAGGAGCTTGCGCACGAACTGACTAGGTTACAAATACCGTTTTCAACATCTGACTCATGCGATAACTTACGGAAGTTGTTTCGGCAAACTCGCTCTCTTATCCGGCGTGGCAGCCTCAAACCAGGTATCAGTGCTCCAGCGGACGCGGCTGGTGAACTGGAGCTGTGCCGCTCTGCAATTCAGGGTCTGCAGAAGGAGGTGGCCGAAGCTGTAACGTTCACGGAGGCTCGCAGAGAACGGTTGAAGGGTCGTGTCGAGTACTACCTGGGTCGTCTGAGTGGAATCACGGGCCAGGATGCCGAGGTACAATCCCTTAAAGGGATACTTGTTCGTAGTCTGTCTACTCTTGACCCCGCGGGGAACTCGTCTGACTCTGAAGTCGAGGTTTTCAGTTCTCCGAGTAAACCGCCGACTGCGGTGATGTGCCGAGCAGAGCCGCGCTATAACCTTGCTAGCTTAAATCTTAAATTCAAAGGGGATACGTGTGTGCGTGCTTTTACTACGCGCCTGGAGGAGCTCCGTCAGGCTCGCGAGATCCCTGAACGTGTCATTTTTAACGGATTTCCAGATATTCTGGACGGGCCAGCTCTCTTTTGGTTCCGTTCCCGTAAAGGTGACTTCACCTGCTACTCCGACCTTCTGACTGCTCTCAAAGCGGATTTTGATTTACCGGACTATGATTTTAAATTACTGGGCGAGATAAGGGCCCGAACCCAAGCTAAACACGAATCTATAGTGGTGTACCTGTCCGTTATGGGTGCGTTGTTCTCGCGGTTGACGGTACCACTGGCGGAAGCCGAACGTTTGGATATATTACTGCGTAACATTAGGCCGGAATATAGCCGTGAGCTGCCATTAATTGATGTACCCTCAATACAAACTTTGAAGTCACTGTGCATGCGCCTCGAGCTTGCAAGTTCGCGCTCAGGTAATTTTACCGAACCCTCTACGTCTGGTTATACGGTAGCTCCGGACGTGCAAGTGCGAACGCGCAATGCCCCTGCGTTCCGTAAGCAGGATTTAGGCTCTGTAGATAAGCCTGCGGGCCCGTATTGTTTCAGATGTAAGCATGCGGGTCATAAAACCAATCGCTGCCAGCGATCGCGCGACTTAGTCTGTTTCGTGTGCGGTCATCCAGGTGTACGTACACCGGAGTGTCCGAGTTGTAGGGGAGATAGCTCTGCGCCAAAAAACTAGGCAAGCAGGTCCCGCACAAATCTATCCCTGCGCGACCTGTCAAAACTTGTTTCGTCCCTCCTGCTGACGACTACCGTCCCTACTTGACTGTGCAAGTTCTTAACGTAAACGTTTGCGGCCTTCTGGATTGCGGCGCGGCGTGCTCTGTACTTGGAGCGAACGCACATGTCAAGTTTTTAAATATTAATATTAAGATGTTACCTTTTGACCGTCCGCGAGTGCTACGCGTCGCCGACGGCGTTGACTATGTGTGCCATTATTATATGAACCTGCCCATACAATATAAGGGCGAAGTTCAACTGGTGTTATTTCATGTCCAACCAGAGATCAAGCTGCCGATCCATTTTGGAATTAATTTCTGGAAGGCTTTTAACTTGGCTCCTGATGTGTTGGCATGCCTTCCGGCTGACGTCTATTCTAACGAAACTGTGATAGGTGGTATCGAGGAGAACGGTCTACGAAATTATGAGGAGCTCACCCCGCCGCAAAAACGGGAACTCGATGCCGTAAAATGCTTGTATGATCAGATTAATACCAATAAGGTCGGGCTAGGTTGCACGCCGCTTATACAACATGTTATCCATACTGGAGACGCGCGTCCTATCAAACAAAAGTATTACCGACTTAGTCCGGAGAAGCTTAAGTTCTTAGATGCTGAACTCGACCGCATGTTAAAAAATGACGTAGTAGAGCGATCGTTTGGCGAATGGAATTCACCTATCACTATGGTTCCCAAAGCAAACGGGGAAATGCGCCTTTGTTTAGATAGCCGCCGGCTCAATGCGGTGTCAAAAACCGACGCCTACCCTTTGCCTTACATTAACTACATCATCGATAACTTACGCGATGCTAAGTACCTTACTTCCCTCGATTTGAGTGCGGCTTATCACCAAATTCCCTTACAGCCTGACTCAAAGGAGAAGACGGCTTTTACGGTGCCGGGCCGAGGCCTCTTCCACTACAAGCGTATGTGTTTTGGTTTGGTGGGAGCGAGTGCTACAACGCAACGACTCATGGACAATTTGTTCGCCGCGGAGTTCGATAACAAGGTGTTTGCTTACACCGATGATATCGTGATCTGTACCTCTTCTTTTAAAGAACACGTCGACATTCTCCGTCGGGTTTTTGAAAAATTAAAAGCGGCTAATCTGACTATCAACATGCAGAAGTCTCAATTTTGTCGTAGCGAGCTGAAGTATTTAGGCTACATGGTGGACCGCTTTGGTCTACGCACCGATCCTTCCAAGGTAGAGGTGATCATGAACTTTCCGATCCCTCACGACGTGAAGGAGCTTAAGCGTTTCTTGGGAATGGCCGGCTGGTATAGGCGATTTATCAAAAACTTCTCTCAAGTGGCTCGGCCTTTGACTCGGTTGACAAGCAAGAAGCAGAGGTTTGATTGGTCGCCGGAAGCCAACGAGGCGTTTAATACACTCAAGTCTGCCCTTATCACGGCTCCTATTTTAAAATGCCCTGACTTTAGCCGCCCTTTCTACATTCACACGGACGGGAGTTCTTTCGCGATTGGCGGCATGCTGGCTCAGAGGATAGATGACGTTGACCATCCTGTGGCTTACTGCAGCCGGACTTTGAGTGCGCAGGAAGTTAACTACACAGCCACAGAACGGGAGCTTTTGGCCGTCATCTATGCTTTGGAGCAGTACCGACCTTATGTTGAGGGCTCAAAATGTTACATCGTTACTGACCACGCCTCTCTTAAGTGGTTTTATAAATTAAAAAACCCTACTGGTAGGCTCAATAGGTGGGCCTGTCGCTTGAGTCAGTTCGACTTCGAGATAATTCACCGCAAGGGTAAAGAACATGTAATTCCCGACACTCTCTTTCGAATTAAGGTAGGCTCTATATCTTTTGACCCAGTAGCTGTGTTAGATCCCTGGTATTCTAAATTGCTCAAAGGTTGTGAAGCCAATCCCAGGTTGTATCCTAACTTCACGGTTACTGATGGCAAACTATTTCGCCTCTCCAAAAATAAATATAGCCTCACCTCTAGATTTGAATGGAAACTCGTGGTCCCTAGCGAACATCGGGAGGAGATCTTGCGGCAGTACCATGACGAGCCGACTGCTGGCCATTTTGGCGTTGCCAAGACTCACAAGCGTATCAGTGCCGACTACTTCTGGCCGAACTTGCACCGCGATGTGGAAAAATACGTCGCCGCCTGCGAAGTGTGCAAATGTTACAAGCCTGCCAACACTGCTCGCGCTGGTCTTATGGGTATTCCTCGCCGTGTCACTAAACCTTGGGAAGCGATCTCCTGCGACATCCTTGGTCCATTTTCTCCTTCTTACGCTCGGAATCAATACTTCTTCGTCTGTGTTGACTATTTTAGTAAATTCTCACACCTGTTTCCGCTGCGCAACGTTACGGCTAAGTCGATCGTGAAGTGTTTGGAGAAGGGGGTGTTCTTGCGTGACGGGGTTTGTAAATATATTTACGTCGATAACGGACCACAATTTATCTCCCGGGATTTCCGGGATTTGATGAGTAAATACAACGTTCCGAATATATTTTACAATCCTCGTTACCACCCCCAAACGAACCAAACGGAGCGCTTAAACCGCGATATCGTACGTGCCATTGCGTCCTACGTGCGTTCTGATCATCGTAAATGGGATCAGAACATACCCGAGATTCAATGTGCCCTCAACACGGTAGTTCACGCAAGTACTAAGTTTACCCCGTTCTATCTTAATCACGGTAGGGAAATGGTGTTAGATAGAGCTCTGCTCAATCTCGATGTTCCTGTCGACCCGGTGTCGGTAGTTTTGGAGCGCGAGCCATTTTCTTCAAATTTATCCCAGCTGCGAAGTATTTTCTCTACAGTGCAAGGCCATCTACGAAAGGCCTACACTCGAAATGTAAAGTATTATAACCTGCGGAAGCGTCCCATCCAGTTTGAGGTTGGTCAAATCATTTACAAGCGGTGCTTTCCCTTGTCTGAGGCAGACAAATACTTCAGTGCTAAACTCTCACCTAATTATGAAAAGTGCGTGATCAGCGCGAAACGTGGCCCTTTGGTGTATTCCTTGAAGTCTATGGAAGGAAAACCTCTGGGGGAGTTTCATATCAAGGACTTACTTGAGCGAGGTGAAGATCGGCAGGGAGCCGGTTCTTCCCCGGTAGATTAGTTATTAGGCATAGCTCCGCGTTTCTTTACTTACTCAGTTCCTGGCGAAATGTGCTACGCGGACGATAAGTATCATCGCCGGTTCATAACATAGGTTTACTTTTGTGTTTTTTGTCTACCTTACATGTAAACTAATAGTCTGTAGGTACGTGTCAGTAGGCTTAGTAATCATATGACCGGACTTGTAGGTATTTTATCGGAGGGAGAAGATTCGTCCTGTCGGCTGGAAAAAATAGGAATGTTTGTCTTTATGGAAGCAATTATATCGTCCGGACTGTAGGAATTTGCATAGGTTGGAGAACATCTGTCCTGACTGTTGGAAACTCAATTGCTGCGTGTACTGAAAGATAGGTAAGTAAATGGGTACCCGGGTTTAGGTTAGTTCCGTAGGCTTAACTAGCAATAACGATAGGTTAATCGTGCTGTCTCAAGTGACTGTCCTAGTTTGCATTAAGAGTAGTGCGAATATAGTTAGCTAAGATTCCATTTGGTTAAGCTCTAGCCATAATTTATGGTGAGAGATGTAAGCATTCCTAACGTTTACATCTTCGTACTCTATTAAGTCTTGCGGAATGGACCCTCTGCTATCAGAGTAAGTCTTATTTCTTTGTTCCTTTTCATTGGATACTGTATCTTCTTTGATGTCCACACTATGCATCAAATTAAGTCTCAAGGGTCTAAGGTCGTGTGTCACGCCCCCTTGTCTTATGATAATTCTATTAGGTCGGGAATCACACCTAATCTGCCTGCGTTCAGGTTCTTACTACTTTTATATTTGACTTGGCTGTGTGTCACGCCCTATCTAACGGTTTTGCTGTAACCAAAACTATTCTAATCTCTAATTAACTTCACTGGTTAATCTCCCGATTATGATTTTGCTAGTTAGTGTAAGCGGTATGGTTGTAAATACGCGAGTAAGGTTCGAACAGGTTTTCACTGTTGAACGTGAATGCATTCGTAGTAGGTTTTCTTTAATTGTAGTCCAACAGGGTTAATTGGCTGGTAGTGTTCTAATAGATACGTCCTATTGAACACGAACGCTCCAATTTAGGTAAAGGACTTAAGGATTTAGTAAAGTAAGATATGGTGAAGGGTTCTATTTTTATTACTTCCAGTCCGGAAAATCTTGCTAGTTTGTAAGCTGTAGTAGGCAAGGGTCTGGATAACCACGTTTGCCGCTAGTGGCCCAGACCCGAACCTATGATTTCATTGACTGCTCCTCGAGGGCGCAGTCAATCCTAAGGCAATGTGGCCTCTGTTTTGTTCTTACACAGGTAGCTGTGTACAATAATTTTATTTCAGAATTCTCTAAATTCTGAAATAAAATTATTTCCCCAACTGAAACCCTACTGTAACGCCGTAAAAGTTACGGGTTACTTTTTCCTATTTTCGGCGCTGCCGTTCAGTTGTTCTTCTGCCAGTAACCGTTATTATCTTGCCTAAGATGCTATCTAGATCTTTTCATAGTATTTGGAGGCTTACCTCGTCGCTTTTCGTCCCATAGTTAACACGGAAAAGCGTCGCCAAACCGGCGCAGCCAATGCATGGTTTTGAGCACTCATCGGCGCCTTTAGACCATAGTATATTTATATCTGGGTGCATGGTACTGTAAGCCCTTTCTTTGAGTTCACTTTTCATACACTTTTCACTCGTATTTCATTCCTATTTGGATCTTAAATCTAGAGACCGTGTAGCACGCTGTCGTTGTGTTATTGCAAACTGTCAAAAGACGAAACGTCACTCTGACGTTTGACAGGAGTCTAAAGCGGGCGCTACACCGCGTACGCGCAAGCAGTTGTTTATCGATTTTTCCTTTTTGCAAGTCTAGTTATTAGTTTCACCTATAGCTTTCCTTAATTCAGCTTGAGGAATGGTTGCCTTAATTCGTAACGTAAGTATGTAATATCAGTTTTGTTGTCATTGGAAGACTAGGCATGTGCTAAGTACCGGTGAGGTGATTGGAATGCAGTTGGCGCATCCCTAGGGCGTCGGGTCGAATAGGTCATGGCGAGAGGACTGTGCCGAATTGATTTCGTGTTAGAGGATCGATTAATGTCGCGTCCAGGTCGATATTAACTAATATTGCCCAATAAGGTGTTTGTTATGTTTCCTGCACAAGGAGGAATTGTGAGTATTGTTGTAATATTTGCATTCGAACGTCGAATCGCAATGGTGTGACGACAATGTGTAAACGGGGTTTTTGCTTGGTTTCAGGTCTAAGGTCTTGCTATCCCAAGCACGTATACAGTCAGCGGTCCCGACTCTAAAGGCCAATATGTGTTAACGCGTTTCTTAAGAACCTATACAGTCAGCGGTCCCGACTCTAAAGGCCAATAGGTGTTAACGCGTCTCTTAAGATGTTGCTCACGGTCTAGGCGTAACATTTTAGTACCTCAGCGGTCCCGAGGTTAAAGGCCAACTTACTAAAATCTATCTGCCCGAAAGGTAAACCTGAACTTTGGTGAATGGTTGTGATCGGGTGACGTGTCTATCATTTTCTTTGACTGAAGTGTTAATTTGTTCATTTCAGGGCGTTTAAGGCTACCCTGAAAGTTTAAGGCTACCCTGAAAGTTTCCAGGCTACCCTGGGAGTTTAAGCCCACTCGGTAGGATGTACCGTAATTAGTGAAGCCGTAACGGCTGCGTGAAGGTGAAGCCACTCTAGGTCGTAAAGGCTCAGCGAGGGCTCATGGTCTTGCGACGGATGGAGGTGCTCCGTGAGGTCTGCTGCGGCTGGTGACGTGGTTGCGGACCAAGAACTCTCCGGGTGGTGGTGCGCACGCCTCCCGTGATGCTTCCGTGCTGCCGCGTCATTGGATAGCGCGTGATGTTGACCTTTTCTATTTCTAACGCTTACCTCTAAACGCTGTGCACTAAACTTATGTCATCTTCTGCCATCCTTAGACCACGTAGGTAATGAAAGCCTCCTACCTTTTATCGTGCCGAGCTCATTAGTGTCAAGTGCCTCTTTTGTTCCCCGATGCTAACCTCGTAGGTGACAATTGATTTGTAGGTACTGAGTGGTAACGGTTTGGGTAACTTTGACCCACTAGTTAATTAAGTGACTAGAGACTTAATAAATCGTTAACCGAGACTAATATCATAGGTAACAATTACCCTTTAAGGACATTGCGTAAAAATAGTTTGGGTAAGTTTGACCCCAATAAGTATTTATGAATATACGCATTAAATGGAACATTGTACCTTCGTTTAAGGTTATTGAGTAAAGGGGGGACGCCCTCAATACTATTGTTGTAAGGAGTTACTTAATTGTATTACACTTTTGAGAACCATCAAATCTTTTATTGAACTACGACACCATCACGGATCCTGTTTGCGGCCGGTCGCTTTTTTTTCTAAGGCGCCCAACTCTCCCGAGTGGCTGGTCCTCGAGCCAGACTGACCTCATGACCCCAGTCTCATGCCAGGGCAAAATAAAGTATTACAAGTATATTCAAATAAATATTAAAATAAGGAGTGCAGTATTCGCCAACAAACTGTACTGCAGTTTGGCGAAGTAATTAGGTTAAATAAATATGTATATGTTTGTTATAAAATAAATAAAAAATAAAAAAACAGACAGAATAATCATAATCTAAAAACCGCCTTCAAACATAAAATAATCCCCAAAAAGCCATGAGTTTTATGGCCTAGCAGAAATATGAAGTCGGTGCGATGCTAGCGAAATATTCTTGAAATGAAGCACCGACTTCGTAATATTTCTGCTAGGCCATAAAACTCATGGCTTTTTGGGGATTATTTTGTGGTTTTTTTCTGAGGTTTTTTTTTTTGAAGACGATTTTACTTTTTGTTAAAAGATTGTTTATTTCACAATTTTCAGCTAGGTTAATATTTAAAATATTATCCTCCAACTCCCAACCGTTAAAGAGTTGTACCTTCCATCATCACCTCATCAACATGAGATGATGACTACCAGACGCAAGTACTTGAATAGCTTTCGAAAATATATGAAACACATGATCCGTCCCTATAAAATTTAAGGGGTTGCCCTCGATTTCCCTGGGATCCCATCATCAGATCCTAAATTGGTGACAATGGGACCAACTAGAAAATATACCCTTTCAAACAAAAAAAGAATTGAGAACCGCCTCCTTTTTTTTCGAAGTCGGTTAAAAACGCCAAATACCGACGACATAGGGACGATATAGAGACGAGTGGTCGAAGGCCTATGAATGTTGGTCTTTTGAAGTCATTGTTTTGCTTAATTAAAACAGTAAAATAATGCTTGCGAAAATATATTTTTCTCAAACATGCTCGGAAACTCTCGCTTTCCATTTGAAAATAGAACCCGGGAAGCACCAAATTTTTTCATTCAAAATTTTAAACGAAGAATCCGTCGAAGAAGGTGAATGGAAATGGATGTCATTCCATTCTTTCCCGCGTTATTACCTTTTTAAGTTGTAACATGTAAAACTAAAGGGACCAAAGAATAATTGCATACAGCCAAGCCGGCCCGATTTACCGCAGTGCGTGTGTAGTGTAAGTTTCATTTCAATCATAAATTGCGAATGACAGTTTGTACTTTTTGTAAATAAAATGATCGCAGGGGTGACGATTTCGTGTAATTTTGATACGGTGAGCTCGAATTTGACATTATTTTTTGGATCCAAGATGGCGGATGACAGTTTGACATTTTTTTCACCGAAAACGGTCTTGGGTGTCGATTTCGTGTAATTTGGCTGCAGTGAGCTCAAATTTGAGATTATTTTTTGAATCCAAGATGGCGGATGACAGATTGACATTTTTTTCACTAAAAATGGTCATAGGTGTCAATTTCATGTAATTTTGGTGCGGTGAGCTCGAATTTGACATAATTTTTTGACTTCAAGATGGCGGATGACACTTTGTCATTTTTGTCACTAAAAATGGTCATGGGTATCGATTTCGAGTAATTGATCTGCGGTGAGCTCGAATTTGACATAATTTTTCGAATCCAAGATGGCGGATGACAGTTTGCCATTTTTGTCGCTAAAAATGGTCATGGGTGTCGATTTTATGCACTTTGGCAGCGGTGAGCTCGAATTTGACATATTTGTTGAACCCAACATGGCGGATGACAGTTTGACATTTTTGTGACTAAAAATAGTCATGGGTGTTGATTTCGTGTAATTTTTCAGCGGTATACTCGAATTTGACATAATTTTTAATCACATTTAACATCAAGTAATTGAACACTTTGGTTTTCGTTAACGTTTTTCGTGATTTATCTTTTAAATTACTTTTTTTTTCAAATGGGGTTTTTTCATTTCCTCACATTATTTGAGAAAAGCACTATAATTATATTCCTAGACAAAAACCGGAATTGCCTGACTCGCATTTCCAAATTTCAAACCACCATTTCAATCATCAACCACCTCTTCAGGCAATTCCCTACATTCCGGGCCTCGGCAATAATGCAATATTGCTAATTGTGTATAGGTACAAGTTATAGCATAATATTATTTTCTCGCTTTTTCGTTCACGCGGTCGCGGTTTTTCTTTCTTTCTTTTAACGCAGACGCGATCGAGACGTTTTCTCTGTCAAAATTTACACAAGAGCATCCCATCCGAATTCATGAAATGACGGTCCAAAGTAGCTACCTATAGTATTATTTGTATGAGAGGTAGCGCACTAAATCCCGAATACCACTTTCCGATATTTCCCCATCATTTCTCATGAAATTTCTCGCTGAGCATGCGGTGGCTAGGATACAAAGATTCCTACTCACCATGGAATCTGTATTGGCGTAGTTTCCGACCATTAGTAGGGACACCCACCAACTCTTCTCACAAGTTTGCTGTTCAAGTTTCATTAATTTTGGGTATAGAGGACCATTGTCTGTCTATAGTATTACGTAAGCTACATAGAAAATCATGACTGCGTGTGCTCCGAACAGTCTGTAAAAGAACACTTTTTTTTGGTAAGCACACAATGCAGTCCAGATAACAATGATGACGGAAGTGGGACATAATAATAATATTTCCCCATCATCCGTCAGCATCGTCCTGCCGGCTTCGTAAAGTGCCTTTTCACACTTCTCCTGAAGGAATCAATGTTGTAAGAGGGAGAGAACACCCAAGCTGGCAGGTCATTCCACATTTTGGCAGTTCTACTCAGAAATGTATTACCGAACCTTTTGGTTCGGGATCCGAATGGCTGGATCATGTGGTGATGACGACAAAAATTGAAAACAACTAGCTGTTTCCTCTGCGTAGCTTTCGTTTATCATTAATAATAATAATAATAATGATTTATTGTATATTTCAGATAACACAAGATCCATACATTTGTTAGTAATTCGCTTACACAAAAACGTTAGTTTATTAAAAACTGTAATTAAAAATAATGTAAGTAATGTAACATCGCAATTGAGAATAAATAAATATTTAAATTGAAAATTAAAATGACCACTAAAGTGCAATAATTTGATTAACATTAAAGGTAAGTATGTCAAAACATTATTAATTACTAAAAAAAAAACAAATCACAATCAAAATCAATGTCAGCTAATCATAATTAAATTAAAAATTACAATTAAAATCAAAGCTAAAATCGTTTTTTCTTTTATAATATCTTAGGCTAACTATAAAATCAACAGTTTAATTTCAAAAAATGTCAGTAACAATAAAAATTTCAATAGGTTTCATATTTTACATTCTAACTATGGTGAATCATACAACAGTGATTTACATAAGTGCAATCAAACCTGCTCGCTATCATCTTAAGGATGCCATTGGAGCTGGCCCGCAGCCTGCGTACCAGAGACGCGCATCGCTTGCGCATGATCGCGTAGAAGCAGTCTACCCGTGCGTCCGCAAACATCCCTGATGCACTGCAAAACCGAGGCAGCCCCAACAGCACCCTGAAGGCGTCATTAAATCGCATTGCACTCTCAGAGCATTGTACCGTTTCTGCGTTAAACCCGCCCACAGGCTATATGTATAAAGTGATGTATATTAGGCTCTAAATAGAGTGATTTTGACTTCAGCGGAACAATGCATAACCCTGCGAGCAATCATATTAGCTCGGACAGACAATGCTCTGCGCTCACGTTCCATGTCTGTGTCGTCTTTAAGGTCAGACGTCACTACATGACCCAGGTATTTAAACTGAGACACTATCTTTAGCGGTATCCCATTCAGAGTAATAGGAGAGAAGGGACCTCTTTATATATCTTTGTTTTTGACTTTGAACACCATACACTGGCTTTATCCAACATCGTATACCAATCCATGCCCAGCCGCATATTTTTCACAAATGTCAATACCAAATCTCAATACCATACGGAGAGGCGCTCAGCAACACCATGTCGTCGTCGTAGCTAATGTTGTTAACGCACGTTCCGTCAATATGACAACCGATGCGGGTGCCACTTGGTGTCCTATCACTTTGTCGCCGGTCATTTAGCAAATTTTCGTTTCACAATCAACGATTGACAAATGCATCATTCCTAAAACTATCTTTACACAAGTAGTGATTTCGCAAATAATTTATTTTATCGAATAATAACTTCACAATTTTTCATTTCGTATCGTATAAATTTCTCAAATAGGTTATTTTATAACGATATCAAATAGTCAACTAACTTATCATCTACCAACGTTTGATATATTACTTTGTCACTGGTTTTATTTTATTTGAATAAAATGTGTTACCTTTTATAAGACTCAGCCCTTTTAAGAACGTTCGGGGGGACAGACAGACTTACTGACGGAGAGAATGAATAGGCTTATACTAGGTTTAGGTAAGGTTAGATTTACGTCAAGGCGCGAAGCGCCTCTAGTACGCGGAACAGGAGCTGCGCGAAGCGGAGCTCCGTCGACACCGTCCAGAAATTGGGGTTGAGTATAATATTTTTCAACACATTTGCTCGAAAATTTTAGAAGTCCGGCTTAGAAGTCCAATTCAGAAATCAATAAGCAAGGAGCAATAAACTTACGGAGTTCGAGTTTACATTTCATACCTACATTTACCTTTTCATACTATGCAGGGCGCATTTCGTTACGCAGAAAGTAATTTTTACGGAACAATGTTTACCAATTCACGTTTTGCAAAATAACCGATTTTAAAAACGATTTATTTATGAAATGAACATTTTTAAAATAATAATTTGTCTTTCCATATGTTTGTCAAGTGTCAAAGTTTCTAAATGTATAGTTGTGGAGTAATTATTTATAAAATGAACATTTTTTTTGGAACAACATGTTTGTGAAATGGATAGTATATGAAACGTTGGTTGTGAGATGAACTTTTGTTAAACAAGTTTCGACAAAACTTTAGTGAACCGTGCCGCTGAGCTCCTCAATCAGGTATCCCAGGGGGAACTATATAATTTTCCGGGCTTAAAAGTAGCCCATGTGTCAGTGAAATAAACGGATCACTCACGTATGTCAGTCGAGTATAGCTCGACATGTTTCGGACTAATCCGTAGTCCTTCCTCTGGGAGCACACGCCACGCCTGTTGAAATTAGTCATTGAAATTAGTCGTCATCCCAATTTCAACCGTGATAGTGGATGGTCAGTGCCCCCAAGTTGGAAAACTGTGTTGAATACTGCGTCAACACCTAGTGTGAACGAGCCTTTACAAAGTGATGTGATTAGTGTAGTGTGCTACCCCACTTTTAACAATAATAAAAATTACGATGAAAACAGGGGTAGTTGTGTGCTGCCGTCAGCTGCGCCGAGCAGCCGCACGAGCAGAGCCGCGGCGCGCAGTTTACGTCTCGCCACCGGCGTGGCGTGTGCTCCCAGAGGAAGGACTACTCGACTGACATACGTGAGTGATCCGTTTATTTCACTATGTTTGAGTCTCACGGTAGTTTTATGTTAAAAGCCCATGTGTTATTCTAAATCTAAAGTATAAGCTATATTACTGTGAAGTTTCAACCGTTTAGCAGTTTTTTTAAGACAGAGTAAGAAACATCCACACTCTACACTGTTTTCTCGAGGTTTCTCCACCAAGTAGCCTTTGGGCGTCCTCGGGGTTGTTTTCCTGTGTCAACTTTTAGTTACATTTTAACCCGATGGTCATCTTCTCGGCGCACGAAACATCCAAACATTCGCGGTTATAAATTATTAGTAGAACTAGTAGGATTCAAAACGAGTTTATTACCAAGGCAAGCAAAATACTACACAAACAAAAACAAATATTTACTACTTTTCTTTTCGTATGGATATGGAGGAAAAAATTAATACAATTCATCATTGATATACAAAACTAAACAGTTACGCCACCGCTTCACCGCGCGCGCACAAGCATTTATAGGTGATTAGGTGACTTAGTATCCCTTGATGGTTGTCATTATGTCAATCTAATGACAGCTAATGAGTGAGGGCCGCATTTTGTCAGCGCTGAACAGGTGCGTGGCCTATCATTAATGTTTTATTTATCGATGCAATTCATATATGAATTTACCTTATATACCGTTTCACGATGTGTTTTAATAAATTGTAGGGTCTCGTTACATTCAGTGTTGCAAGGGATCTTCCTAAAAGGAGACCCGCCATTGTGAAAAATGTATCCACGTGTAGATCCGAGCGGACCAGGAAAAGTGCACTGTTGAAAGCCCCTAATTTCTGAAACAGAATAATGTTTTTAGAAGTAAGTCATGCCTTTTAGGGTCAACATCTAAACCTGTAAAACAGTACAGTGACTGACTGACTGACAGACAACGCACAGCCTAAACCACTGGACCTAGAGATAGAGGTGCACTAAGGAGGGAATTTTCGAAATTCCCACGGGGTAGGGAATTAGCCGATTCTGAAATATTTCACGGGTGCAAAGCCGCGGGGCATAAGCTAGTATTACATAGAACTTATTATAGGTAAAGTTTATGAGAAAAAACTTACTTTTTCAAGCATAATGCCATTGGCTACTGAAGTCTTGCTGGCAAAGACAGTGGCGTGGGCCAACACAATAAATAATGTGCTCAAGAACTTGATGCCGTCCAGACAAGGCAATGCGTCTTTATTTTCCTTGAACACTAAGTCATAGTTGCGACGGAGACAGAACGACTCGGCCACGTGGTTTGCTCAAATATTAGTTCATGCTACTGTTATAACACGACCGTGGTTTTATGAAACGAGGCAAAACCGAGCTTCATAATTAGATCAATAAGTGTTTTAAGGCCTAATAATGCAGAGTTGCATACATTACTTTATCTGCACACATAATTATTAAGTACTCTAAAGGTTTGGGGGTTGTCCTCGATTTCCCTAGGATTCCATCATCAGATCCTGACTTAGTGACAATGGGGCGAACTAGAAAGTATACCCTTTCAAACAAAAAAATAATTTTTGAAATCGGTAAAGCCATCGTCGAGTAATCGGGGAACATACCAACATAAAATATATAATACATATTCCGACGAATTGAGAACCTCCTCCTTTTTTTGATGTCGGTTAGAAATGTAGAAACAGGAGAAGAGAGATTGTGTTGACCTTCGCACGAAAACTAAAATGAAAATGAATGAAAATGGGTAGGCCACGTAGCGAAAGGTTCACAGACTAGTAGTGGACCGTCAAAACAACTCCTTGGCGGCCTTTAGACGATCAGTCAAACTGATGTATGACTGACTGACTGTGGTTTAGTGACGTTTGACTGAGCGTATAAGTTCGTGATCACACGTGATTGACAGACTGACGTCAAATATTGAGATATTTTGATTTTTGCCTCCAATTATGCACTCAGTCATGACTGAGCGAATAATGACTTGCTGTCAATCACGCATCAAGCACTTATACTCATTCTCATGCAGGTATCTTGTTTTGATAAATAGGATGCAACCATTTTTGACAATTGGGCAAAACATACATCCCTCATTCTATAATCGTTTTGACATTTTGTTAGTCGACGTCTTTGTTTGTTTCAATGTAACATAACAAGGTTTAAGGAGTGACTATATTCTTCTCTTTTTTGCAATCACAATTTTATCCAGTGTTTTCTTTTATTTATTTATTTATTTATTAATTCAATTTATAATAACAAGCTTAACACGTTTCTTTAAAGATATTGTATGGATACACGTAACGCATGCTTTTACTTTATTAATGTCCATGTTCTCCAGACGGGTCTTCGATTCTGACTGAAGCTACAACGAATGTTCGTGACTGATCGTCTAAGGTTTCGCTTTAGTCAGCGATTAACTTTCAATCAAATGTTGTCATGTGTCAGTAGTGATAATGGTGTCTTGGTGAACGGTTGTTGTAGTGCTTAGCTTGGATAATGGCCTCGTGGAGAGTGCCGAAACCCGTCAGCGTGCAGTTTAGTGATGGTGGTGATAGTTGGGTCTGTGTGGCATGTGTTGATTCGTGTAGCAGTGGAGGCGGAGGAGCTACATGAAAACGTACATTTGCCGCACAGATTAACTATTTTTCACTAGTGGTCGCGGGTGAGCAAAGTAATTGTTTTTAGTTCATAAATGCTGTCAATTGTATATCAGTCAAACTGAGCATGGAAGGGCCCACAAGAAAAATAAACTAGACCCAACTAACATTTGGCGATAAAAACTAGTTCTATAACCGCCGCGTATTAGTTCTATTAAAATCCTATAGCTGCAGCACGACCTAAAAATAAGCGATAGAGTACGCTATAACTCTCTTATAGTCCGAATTAGGCAAAAACGTTAGCGCTTAGAGGCTTTTTAGTAGCTCGAATAACTCCAATACTCGTACACAAATGGCATAATATTACCAAAGGAGATAATAAAGGATCACAAGAGCCGTATTTTTTGCCTAAGGTTCTATGAAACCTACAATACGTTTTCTTATATCACTTAAATCGTTATAAATACGTTGCAGTAGTGAAAACAAACTCTTTGCGTGGTACAGTGAGTTCTTTTTGTACGCAATTTTACAGAAATATCTCTAACCTCGAAACAAAAATTTTCAATAATCGTGCATGCTGTGCTGCTCTGTGTTAAAATTATGATGGCGACGGGTTAAAGATTATAAACGTTGAGTAATAATTGTTAATAGCCATGTTTTTAGGTAGATAAGTGAAATACTATTGCGGTTGTATGTTTCAGTTATTACATACTATATTTTACATCTCAATTTTCAAGCGCCTTAGAATAATATTCGATTTAATATACATAAATCCTAAAATTGAAAATACTGCGGTGCATTTTTTTTATATTTTTTTATTTATTTAACGGGATAGTATTGTAAATGGGTACATACTGAGGATAGTAGATCTTTTGTTTTTAAAGACTGTGAAATACTAAGTCAGTACGGACAGACAGTCAGTCAGTACGGTGCGGTCGGAATATTCTTTGAATGAAGTACTGATTTCATATTTTGTGCTAGGCCATAAAACTGATGACTGGCCATTTAGGCACTAGGCCAATCATTAAGTTAGTACCTTCAATCTTTAGTCACAGCAATAAAGTCATCAGACACTACATGGCGTTTACTTTACTCAGTCCTAACAAAACAAAGTTTGGGGAGGTAAATAATAAAACCGGTAACCAATAATTAACTAGACGATGAACAATGAAAATTTAACACGTAACGAAATGACGTACCAAATGTATTCGTTTTGGCTTTTTCTTTATATTCGCTTCTGTAATATGTTGAAGCCAACGCGATTAAAACCAGGACCGCAAATGTATACCTGTAAACAGTGGAATTTTACACAATCTTTACGTAACGCGGGTTTTTACAATCGAGTAGCGCGTAAACCGAATGGCCTAAAGTGGTTAGAGGTCCCGGATCGATTCCCGGTCGGGGCAGATGTCTGTATGATGACGTTTGTTCTCGGGTCTTGGATGTTTAATATGTTTATGTAATGTATTTATCCATATAAGTATGTAATTTGGGTCTAGGTCAAGTCAATTGTCCAACGATATTATTAATATTATCATAATTTATTGTAATTTATTGTGAATGCAAAAGTTTGTGGCCCAAGGGGCAATGGAAATTAAATAGATATGCTTTTAGTATCCCTGCGAGATTGAATCAGACAAGACGAGATCCGTAGAAAAACTCGAGTTATCACCGATATAGCTCAGCAAATTGCACACCTTAAGTGGCAGTTGGCAGGCCACATTGCTCGAAGAACTGAAGGCAGTTAGGGCCGTAAGGTTCTAGAACGGCGACCGCGTACTGAAAGAAAAAGTGTTGGGGGGGCTCCCGCAAGGTGGACAGAAGATCTGGTAAAGATCGCGGGAAGCCGTTGGCTGCGGGTAGCACAAGACCGATCGTCGTGGAGATCCTTGGGGAAGGCCTATGTCCAGCAGTGGACATCTTCCGGCAGATATCACGGCATTGTAAAGCTCGTCTGCTGGTTAATCACACCATTTACTCGCTAATGATGTTGACCCAAAACAATTCGCACCTACTTGCAACCGGTGTCGAGAGTAAAACGGCCAGGAAAATTACTGTCATAAAGAGGCATTCCATTTTACCCCCATTAAAAGGCGTGAGTCACACACTTAAGACAGTGGTGGCGATTCGTTTGGGCCCTGTAGTAGGTCCTACCTCACGTTGAACTCACATGTATACATAGTATCCCGTAGGAACCACACGGGATGCTCCGGCCTCCTCGCAGTGATGAATCTTCACGTCAGCGCTCCAAGCCGCCTGTAAATGCTGACCACTAAGGAGTGCCTTCACGAATTTTGCGACCGACTTGGTTCGGCAGTTCGTAGGCAGGCATACTCCGTAAGATAGGTAGGAAAAACTGCGTCCTACGGGCGTGCCACCCTGAAAAGGAAAGACAACTGAAAACCATTACAGCATTGGGAGTATAATAAAATTATCTTCTTCAACTTTTTTTTAAGGATTTGCCTTTAGAAATTGTTATTCAACTTTTAAATACGTAATGGGATAAAATAACTGCTCTCTTATGAGAGCCTAAGAGTCCTTATGGATTGCCTAAGGTGGTACGTGAATTTTTGGACGTTTTCTGTAAATTGAGATACCGCAAATGTAAATCGAGGGAAAGTGAAAAATATTCATAGATAAGTTTTAAGTAAGCTGCCCAAAGGTGTTTTTTAAGGTTCCGAAGCCAAAATGGCAAAAAGGAACCCTGGTTTTAGTTTCGTCATGTCCGTCTGTCTGTCTGTCCGCGGCACAGCTCAGAGACTACAGATTGGTAGGTACTAGAAAGCTGTAATTTTGTATAGATACATATTAATTAGGCCAAAAATGTGCTAGGACAAAATCTTGAGAAAAAATTTTTTTGGGGTGGGTACACGTAAAGTGGGGATGATTTTTTTATATCTCGCCCACCCCATAGTATGGGGTATCGTTGAATAGGTCTTTAAAAAATACGTTAAAAAAACGGGTGCTCCGAGATCATTTTTTGATAAAGTTATTAGTTTTCGAAATATTTAATTTTGAAGTGCTCTTTTTTTTGGAGTCCAGGTCCCCCCTTCTACCAGAGAAATTGTTATATTTGGAAATGTGTAAAAAATCAGAGCAGTAGTGCATTGAATTTATAAGAAAAACTATCAAAGATAAGCAGGCTTTACAGGTTTGAGAGTAATAGATAAATTATGTGTGTCTGTGTCAGCAACTGATATAAATTAACCTCACACCGGGTACAGTTTGCTTTGAAGTAGGGCTCTGCTAACACTGGTTTCGAATAGGTGTGATAAAAATACCTTTGAATCAGGTATCTATGCCAGGGCTTTTTCGTAATGGCACAGGAACCCTATCCTGGGCGTGTCTGACACACTCTTGCCCGGTTTTTTCTGAGTTACCACCTATTATTACAATAAAATAACGTAGAATAGGTTACCTGCGGTTCAAAAGGGACAGAGTATCTAAAGCTGGTTAACCAGCACACCCTGTCGCTGTGACAGGACAATAACGTGCACGAAATACAAAGATAAGATAACCAGGCTACTTCGTCACCCGCGTGTGAATTTTTTTATGTACCACTAGTACTTACTAGCATATCCATTATCTACCTTTTCTATTGTAATATCATTGCTACAAGTTATAATAATATGCCCATTCTTACGCACATCAACGTAGTATTCTTCAGCTGTTTGGTAAGGACCAGGGAGGTCCCAGTTCTTGACACCGGGGTCCTTGCTCATCTCTACGTCAGCGAGGCAGTACTGAGTTCGCAGCTCAGGATGCTCAGAGAGCCACGGAGGATGAAGACATTGGTCGTAGTTGCCGAGGTGGAAGCGAGCGCCAAAGAACGTGCCGTAGGGAGCTTTTGGGTTGGAGTCCCAAACTAAGAAAAAAAAGTTTGTAAACCACACAGGATTATGAGAAGGGGAACGTTGTTTTCGTTGCGCCCTAATAGTTCGATTTGTAGCATAACATTTTTAGATATTTAATTAACATAAGATAGTTGTATTTATGTTATTATTACTATGCAATAAAATATAAGAAATAAGTAGTAAATAATCATCATTCTAGTTAATATTATGATAAATCTAATACTGCATAATAAAAGCAATTTACAATGACATCAAATCTAAACTAAAACTAAATAAACTAAAACTATCTAAATAAGGCCCCCCTGGCAAGGTGCCCAAAAGGCTGGCAGCGTTGCCTCGCTGAATAGCAACGCTGATTCTTTGAGAGAGAAAACTGCCAGCCCTTCCAGGTCACAAGTTGCGTCGACTAAGCGCTTTTTCAACTCTGAAATAAGCTTGTAAGCGCCGGGACCCCATGGACCCAAGGTTTCAAACCCGACAGCAATGAAATTGTAGTTCGGACTGAGAGATTGATATTTAGATTTTTTTTTTTTCGGTCGTTTCTAAAAATTTAAGATTTTGAGATTTTCGTGAGTGGTTGTGCTATAAAAGCTACCTTCATACCAAATTTCAAGTTTCTAGGACAACTTTAGGTTTTCGGGGTACGGCAATTTGTATGGAAATACATTATCATGATACTCGGGACTTAATCGCTCAAAAAACAATATGCATATTTAAATTTGAATTTAAATACCTCGACGTTTCGTTGTATGGAAATAGCCTTTTTAATGAGTGTATCTTTTGATTGCGTGGACTTAGAAGGTTGATTTTTTCACAGCTTCAAGGGACCGCAGGCTTAAGTATTTGATATCAATTTCAGCATGCTACCTCCAGGCGTTACAGAGAAAAAAGGTATTGACACACAGACAGACAGACGTACAACAAAGTGATCCTATAAGGGTTCCGTTTTTTCCTTTTGAGGTACGGAACCCTAAAAATGATGTCACTTTTGATTTTAATTGTAATTTGTTTTCAATAATTAATAATGTTTTATTATATTTACTAATAAAAATATTTTAGTGGTCATTTTAATTTTCAATTTAAATATTAATTTAATCTCAATTGCGATGTTATGTTACTTACATTTTTTTTAATTACAGTTTTTAATGAACTAACGTTTGTTTGTAAGCGATTTACTAACAAATGTACGGATCTTGTGTTTCTTCCACTCATGGGTGAAATTGATGGGGTTGAAGTATTTAAGGCAAAACTTTTTTTTTAATAATTACGACAGTACAACTTTGACTAGGGAGTTCTGGCACAGGAGCAAAGCCGAGGGTTGAAGATAGTGTGTCCTGGTAATAATCCGATACTTACCCCAAGTGAATTCAACTCATAAAACATACAAGTGCGCAATTTTTTGTAGGCAGTTAGAATTTACTGAGTACTAGTTGTAAAAAAAATAACAGATTTTGACATTGCTTTTGGAATTATCTACTTACTTACTTACTTACTTACTTGTAAATCCAAAGATAAAATAATATGCAAGCGTAATTTTTCTCTATTGTATTTAACTATTAGAACAACACCTATCATTTTCTAACACTTTTATCAAGAGCTTACGCCAGCATTATTAAAATCGCGTAAAAAAAAAAAATCTCTTTAAAAAAAAAATTAATCAATGATGGCTGCTGAAATGTATTCAAAACTTTTAAAAGTAACCACAGTTTTAATTTCTAACAGATTTATCAATAGCGTCTTTTTTTATAAGCGGTGAGTCTTTCCAAAAAAACACGCTATTGATAAATCTGTTAGAAATTAAAACCGTGGTTACTTTTAACAGGTTTAAATACATTTCAGCAGTCATCATAGACTTGTAATTTTTTTTACGTAATTTTAATAATGCTGGCGTAAGCTCTTGATAAAAGTGTTAGAAAATGACAGGTGTTGTTCTAATAGTTAAATACAATAATCTAGTTGAGAAAATTTACACTTACGTATTTTTTCTTTGGATTTACTAGTGTTAACAACAAATATCTAGATAATTCCAAAAGCAATGTTAAAATCTGTTATATATTTTTTTTACAAGCAGTATTCAGTAAATTCTAACTGCCTACAAAAAATTGCAGACTTGTAAGTTTTGTGAGTTTACAGGGTAACTAACATGCTCCCGTACTGGCCTATAAAGCCATCAGTTATTATGGTCTAGCACAAATATGAAATCGGTGCCGTCTGCCGTGCGAGCTTCATTCTTCGAATGAAGCACCGACTTCATATTGTTCTGTGTGCTGTCTGTCTGTCTGTCTGTCTGTCTGTCTGTCTGTCAAGACACTTTTTCTCTGGAACGCGTGGAGGTAGGATGCTGAAATTAATATCAAATACTCAAACCTTGAAGCAGTGAAAAAATCAAGCATCGAAGTCAACGCAATCAAAAGATACAGTCATTAAAAAAGTCGTTTCCATACAAATTGTCATTTTTTGAAACCTAAAGGGTACTTCCAGTTGTCCTAGAAACTTGAAATTTGGTATGAAGGTAACTCTTATAGTACAACCACTTAGAAAAAGTCTCAAAATCTTAAATTTTTATGTCTGTCTCTAGATTTCAAGGACCAACATAAGTTGACCCCACACTGCGTACATTTTGCTTAGGAGCAGGGCTCTGCTTACGCTGGAATTCTTAAAACACTGGGGAAAAGCGTTAAAATCTTTTTACGGAACCCTCGTGCGCGAGTCCGACTCGCACTTGGCCATTTTTTTTAAAGGTGGTTTAACTTTTTTGTTAAAAGTTTTTTAATTCACAATAAAATTACATATACATATGGATCGATTTTGATACGATTTATGTGGGATCGCCTCAGAACTACAGTTGAGTATACGATTTTGAATAAAAGAGAATTTTGAAAATCGGTCCCCAATTATTGACAGAGAAATCGGTGTAGGCACATGCATAAAAAAAAACATACAGTGGAACATAAAACCTTCTCCTTTTTGAAAGTCGAAAAAATAAGCAACTTACCCCAAGTGGCCCACAGTGTTGAGTTTTTTACATTCTCCAGTAAGCTAAATATTTTGATTTGACAGATCGCTTCGTCCGCGTCCCATTGCTGCCTTGACAGACTGTCAATCACGTAGTCCACTTGTGGTATCTTCGTAGTATCTTTAGCGCTAGCGGTTGCTGAAAAAAAAAATTTTAATAATCAAAATTAAAACTTATCAACCTACAGGGATAAGACCGAATGCCTCTTATGCCAGTGATTTCCTCAGCAGCTGTGTTATTCTCCACGCCGGAATACACCATGTGCGAGCACTGCTTTTTACCCGACTGCGAAACGCAAAGGGGGGTAATTAACGGGGGTATTACCGAGTAAGACCGTGGTAGCGATCCAGACAGACCTCGCACAAGGTCCTACTACTTTTTTTCCTTACTTAAGAATCTTTTGTAATACCTCGGAAGGTTTTCAAAATTTTACATCATATTATAATCTAGCTGCTGCTCACGACATCGTCTACATAGAATTCGGCTATCGCTATCCCACAGAAACTATGCAATTTTCCGAGATAATTGTATCCTATGTACATTTCCTTGTCAAACGGTTTGTTCATATTAAATTTTGACAACGTTTTCCTTCACCAAATAGCTCGTGATAAATTAAAATGAAATTGCAATTTTGCACATAAATTTCGAAATACTCAGAGGTGGGAACCCACGACCCTCTGCTCGGGAGGCCGTAGGTCAATTCATGCACTAGGCCATTGGTACTGTACAATCATACAAAAACACATTTTGATATGCTATTATTATTAGTTATTACATATCGACGGTACTCTGACTCAACCTCGTATATAAACTTTGGCGAAATTGGAATAAACACCTTAGGTTCGCGGTCTAGAGTGGTTATTCCAATTTCGACAAAGTTTATATACGAGGTTGAGTCAGAGTACCTACCGTTGATATATATACCACATAATCTACCTTGAGTTGATGTCTCATTGCTGAGAAAAACCCTTTGGTCTCTTATTCCCCGCGATCTTGATTATTTTCCTAATATTAGCTAGCCAATTTTGAAAAATAAAATGTTCAGACTTACCTACTATAAGCAAAATCATTGTATTCACGAAAAACATTTTATAATATTTAAATTATTACATGAAAAGTGGTGTGACGCGCGTCGCGTTTCATAAAAGATTGTGAGCGAAGATAAATTTCATCTCTTTAAGAAAAAACTGCCGAAGTGCGAGTCGGACTCGCGCACCGAGGGTTCCGCACGAATTTAAAAATAGTGCTATCACGAGAAGCAAGTCTTGAAGATTTTTCCCGCTTTTCCCGATTTTTTTAAATTGCTGTCCCCTTTTAACATAAAACTACCGTGAGACTCAATCATAATGAAATAAAAAGGAATCACTCACGCATGTAAGTCGAGTTTAGCCCAAACGAACTAGGATATGTTTCGGTCTACGAATTAGTCCGAAACATGTCGGGCTAAACTCGACTTATATACGTAAGTGATCCGTTTTTATTTCATTTTACTGTCCAGTGTTAGCAAAACCCTATGATATTCCTAAGCTGCACTCTATCTGTACTCAGTGTGGGGTCATTTTATGTCGGTTACTGACATAATTCACAAATGAATAAGTTGGTTAATGACAGTTTTAAATGATTCGCGGACAGATAAGTATAGCCTTCACGGTTTACGAATTAACCAACTTAGACATAATGAAAACGGGATATTGACCGCGATTACCTTATAGGGTTATCGGGAGCTCATCAAACCTATAAGGTAATCGCGGGCAATATCCCGTTTTCATTATGTCTAAGTTGGTTAATTCGTAAACCGTGAAGGCTATACTTATCTGTGACAGTTTTCCTTTTAAATTCGCTATTAAGCGCTACTCCTCTGATTTTTGTCACATTTTCAAATACAACTAACAGTCTGGTAGGGGTAAAGGGGGAGGGAGACACCTAATTCATCATCATCACCAGTCTATTTTTTTTATGTCCCACTGCTGGGCACAGGCCTCTTCTCAGAATGAGAGGGCTTGGGCTATAGTTCCCACGCGGGCCCAGTGCGGATTGGGAACTTCACACACATCATTGAATTGCTTCGCAGGTGTGTGCAGGTTTCCTCACGATGTTTTCCTTCACTGAAAAGCTCATAGTAAATTACAAATGTAATTCCGCACATAAATTCCGAAAAACTCAGAGGTGCAAGCCGGGGTTTGAACCCACGACACTCTGCTTGAGAGGCCATAGGTCAAACCACTAGGCTATCACGACTAATTGACACCTTATTGACATTAACAAAAATTTGCACTTCAGAGCCGAAAATTTCGCAAACGAATTTCTCAACCGAGAAATGATCTTCGAGCGCCCCAATATTTTTAAAAGACCTATCCAACGACACGCTATCGAGTGGATGAGAAAAAAAATCCTCACTTTACGTGTAGGGGAAGTAAGTAACACATTTTTTTTATCCTACCACTTTGTTGGCATAATTAATTTGTCAGTATATCCAAGCAAAATAACAGCTTTCTAGCACCAACAATAGTTTCTGAACTAAACCACAGACAGACAGGCAGACGGACATGACGAAACTATAAGGGTTCCATTTTTGCCTTTTTGGCTGCGGAACCCTAAAAGGGGTGTGGCCAGAACTTCATACAATTCAAAAATGCTTTTTTTATTTGTTTTTTTTAGGGTTCCGCACCTCAAAAGGAAAAGCGAAACCCTTGTGTGTGTGTCGAATTAGTGGCTAATAAATATATTTTTCTTTCTTTCTTTATAGGATCACTTTGTTGTCCGTCTGTCTGTTTGTCTGTCAAGACCCTTTTTCTCTAGGACGCGTGGAGGTAGCATGCTGTAATTAATAGTCCCTTGAAGCTGTGAAAAAATCAAACTTCTAAGTCAACGCAATAAAAAAATACAGTAATTAAAAGGGTTGTTTCCATACAAATTGCCGTATGCGAAAACCTAAAGGGTACTTCCAGTAAAGCTGTCCTAGAAACTTGAAATTTGGTATGAAGGTAGCTTTTATAGTGCTATAAGAGCTACCTTCATACCAAATTTCAACCACTCAGAAAAATCCTATTTTTTTTATGTCTATCTGTATTATGTCACAAACCAATATAAAAAACCCCACACTGCGTACATTTTGCTAAGGACAACATGAAACACTGGGGAAAAGCGGGAAAAACTTTGTACGGAACCCTCGGTGGCGAGCCCGACTCGCACTTGGCCGGTTTTTTTTTTATATTCCCGACTATTTACATGATATTTTGGTTTTGGCCTTCCGTTAGTATGTTGTAGCAAATGCACACGTCAAGTGGCATTAGGCGGGGCACATATGAGTAATTATGGTAGATTGCAGCCAGACCTTCCCTCAAGACCATGGTTTTTTAAAAATAGACAAAGAATAAATAAATAAATAAGAATGAACGTTATTGTTTATTCTTATTATGACTTTAGTAAGGTCAACGTCGATTATAATAATGGGTACCTACCTAATTAAAATAATACTAATACTAAAATTAAAAATAAAATAAACTGAAACTATATCCTAAATCCTAATCCTAACTAATCCTAACGTCCTAACTAATATTATAAATGCGAAAGTAACTCTGTCTCTCTGTCTGTCTGTTTGTTACCTCTTCACGGGAAAACTGAGGAATATTGAGGAATAACATAGGCTACTTTTTATTCGGGAAAGTTATATAGTTTCCGCAGGATCGTGATAACCGAAATCTACGCGAACGAAGTCGCGGGCAACAGCTAGTAATATTATAAATGCGAAAGTAACTCTGTCTCTCTGTCTCTGTCTGTCTGTTTGTTACCTCTTCACGGGAAAACCGCTGCACCAATCTAGATGAAGTTTGGTAAGGAAATAGTTTGAATATTGAGGAATAAGATAGGAAAAATCTTTCATCCCGGAAAATTAATAGTTCCCGCGGGATAGCGATAACCGAAATCTACGAGGACGAAGTCGCGGGCAACAGCTAGTATAAACTAAAACTGTAAATAAAAAAGCTGTCCCAGATCAATCCTGCGTTACGTTACGGTTATCGTATCGAGATCGAGAAATCTCATACTAAATTTTAGTTCCAAATACGCTAACGGGCGAGCGCTGTTCCAAACGTCATACAAACTCGTTATAGTTTACTATTCGATTTTACGTGACGCAGGATTCGACAAGTCGTGCTTAGGGCACTGAAGGCTGGCAGCATTGCCACGCTGGATGGCAATGCTTAAGCTCTGTGCTAATTAAACGCCAGCCCTCTGGTGGTTTGGTCGACAGTGACTTGTAGATATTAGTGGCACTCTGACCCGACGGACCCATCGCTGCTACCCCAAACGGCTCAAATATATAGGCACTAAACTTAGAATTAGAGACAGCTCAATATGCGAATGTGGAATGGCCGAAGGCACTTCGGAACACATATTCTTGGAATGTCCGTCCCAAAATTATATGTTCCTCTGTATGATCTGCTATCCGAAACATTAGTCGTCCTATTAACATTAATTTCCTTTTAACCCTGGCAGGGCCTGCCTTAAAACCCTGGCAGGGCCGGTCTCAATCATCTAGGCGCCCCGGGCGAGTCATGCATTTGGCGCCCTTTTGTTAATTTATTGAATCAGGCGTTACTTTGCGGAGGTCCATATTTATGAACTAAAAAACAATTACTTTGCTCACCCGCGACCACTAATGACAAATAGTTATATCTGTGCGACAAATGTATGCAAATGTATGTATGTAGTGGAAGTAGTGGCATGTTGAGCGGTTGTTGTTGTGCTTCGTAAATGGCCTCGTGGAGAGAGCCGAAACGCGTCAGCGTTTAGTATAGTGGTGGTGGTGATAGTTGGGTCTGTGTGGCATGTGTTGATTCGTGTAGCAGTGGAGGCGGAGGTGTTGCATGGAAACATACATTTGCCGCACAGATATAACTATTTGTCATTAGTGGTTGCGGGTGAGCAAAGTAATTGTTTTTTAGTTCGCCCTTTTGTTGACAGTGGTGGCATTATGCCGGCGCACGCGGCGCCCTGCTTAGACCCCAGCGCCCTGTGTAGACCCTGGCGCCCCGGGCGGTCGCCCAGGTCACCCCCCCCCCCACCCCCTAAGGCCGGCCCTGAACCATGGTTTTCCCACAAGACCCCCTTTCAGTCCCTATTGCAAAAAAGATAAAAAATACATATTGACGACCGGATAGCCTGGTGGTTAGAAACCCTGATTGTGAGTCAGTGTAAAGTTGTTCCGTATTATTTTATAGAATAGGAAATATAAATTCTTCTAGCGCCTGCTAGAAATGTAACAGCAATCACGCTTAACTTTCTAATAGTAGGGGTTAGCATTTGTCTTTACAAGTGTTTTATTTCGCTGTTGTGTCCCATCGTTAGTGTCAATTTTATTAATCATACCACTTAAGACTACTATCTCCGTTAACGACAGATCACATAACACATAGCATGCATTGCTGTCACTTGGTACTCAAAACGCTGCTGCGGACGCACTTTCACGCGTCGGGGCAATCACTTATCCATCGCCGATCGATTACAAGGAACTTGCGCAAGCTCAAGAGCGAGACAGCAGTATCATACAAGCGCTCACTCAACAAAGCAACCTGTCCATCAAGCAAGTCACACTGCCCGCGTCGAACATCAAACTCCACAGTGAAACGTCAACACCATGCTTACGTCCGTACCTACCTGCAGAATACCGTCGCACCGCATTCGACGCAGTGCACAATATTAGCCACCCCGGTATCAAGACAATACGAAAATTGGTCACGCAACGATACTTTTGGCCCGCTATGAACGCGGACATCGGCAAGTGGGCAAAACTATGCCTACAGTGCCAACGCGCCAAAGTAAACCGCCACACTACGAGTCCACTATCGCAGTTCCCGCCAACCGAACGATTCGAGCACGTGCACGTCGACATCGTTGGTCCGCTACCTACCGCGGCCAGCGGTCATCGATACCTCGTCACGATGATCGACCGAGCGACGAGATGGCCCGAAGCATACCCACTGTGCGAAATAACCGCTAAAGACGTCGCCAAGGCCGTCTACGAAGGCTGGATTTCCCGTTTCGGCTGCCCCGCAACTCTCACGACAGACCAAGGCCGCCAATTCGAGAGCCGAGTATTTGCGTCTCATTCAAATTCAAATTCAAATTCAAATTCAAATTCAAATTCAAAATAATTTATTTGCTGGAACACGGTTACAATGATCTTAAATCTAGAACAGTTCATGCGTATCCAACCTGCATGCAGGTGTGCAAAATCACGTCAGTCACTTTTACCTAATTTTATTTCTAATTTAATTAATGGTAGTCAACTGTATTAACAATGTCAAATATTCATTTTATTATTAGCGATTTAGGTTTTAGCGCATCAAATATTCTTTAATATTATAAAAACAATTTTCGTGCAGCCATTTAGTCAGTTTACTTTTAAATAACATCTTACTTTCTAGTTTAATATCTACAGGCAATTTATTATACAGTACTATACACATATTATAGCAGTTATTCCTATAAATAGAAGTGTGGCAAGGAGGCTGACACAAAAGGTCCCTGTATTGTGTTCGGGTGTGTCTTGCACTGGCGTCACTACGCTGAGTGAAACAGAGTGGGTTGTTACGGACAAGGAGACACGCTTCCTTAATATACATGCATGGAAGTGGGAGTATTTTAAACTTTTTGAATAAAGGTTTGCAGCTCTCAAGAAACCATGCATTGTCCAAAGCACGAATACACCTTTTTTGAAGTATGAAAATTCTCTCTACGTCTACGGAGTTTCCCCATAACACTAGTCCGTAGCCTAGAACTGAGGAAACGTAGCCATGATATGCAGTGAGAGCTGCCTCCACTGATACCGCTTGTCTAAGTCTTTTCAGAGCGAAGGCGAAACGAGCCAGTTTTCTACAGATCTCTCACGCTTACTCGGCATCGAAAACCGCACTTCGAGCTATCATGCACAATGCAATGGGATCATCGAACGCTGGCACCGTGTTTTGAAATCGGCACTAAAAGCACGACTGCAGACCGCACGAAGCTGGATCGACGAGCTACCTACCGTCCTACTCGGAGTACGCGCCGCGGTGCGAAGCGACACCGGCGTAAGCGCAGCCGAACTTACCTACGGCTCCACTCTACGCTTACCCGGTGACTTCCTATCACCGCCCCGCGCGTACGATGACGTCACGCTAGACTCCGCTTACGTCGATCAGCTGCGCGACACAATACGCAACCTACAGCTGATGCCGAACCAACCGCATAGCAACAACCGACCTGTTTTCGTACACCGCGACTTACAAACCTGCGATTACGTATTTATACGAATCGACGCCGTAAAGAAGCCATTACAAGCGCCTTACGACGGACCCTATCGCGTGCTGAAACGAAACGGCGAACTATTCACGTTGCAGCTACCAAATCGCGAAGTCAACATCTCAATCGACCGACTCAAGCCTGCCTATACGATCAACGATCCAGATCCACCTGCGACTCCGACCACAAGTACCTGCAACGCACGAACATCAACATTGAACACCGGCAACAAACTAACTCCAAAACAACCTAACATCGCTCTGAAACGACAGAATAAGAACCTGCAACAACAAACATGAAACGACCCAGTACCTACATCTCCAAGCGCAAGCAGAACAACTCGTCGAGGCCGGCCAATCCACCTGCCGGTACGCTTCGCTTGAGGGGGAATCCTGTAAGTGACGAAGTACAAGTACATTGACGTTGTTAATAAGAAACGCGACCGTTAGGTCGATGTTCTCAAAAGAACAATTATAATGACGTCGTGGAAACATGATTGTTCTGAAAAGAACAGTTGTTGTTGTATCTTCAATATTCAGCCGCAGCAGCATAACAGACGTACAGCACACCCACGGAGCAAGCAATCACGAAGGCCACGAAGCGAAGTACATACACACATCGCACGCGCAACGAAGTCCGGAGCAGTGCAGTGATGTAAGTTTGAACGCTTCAACGGTCGCCGCGCAAAAGATCGCGGTTATCCCGCGACCTATATTTATAGAGAAACGCGAGCACGATCTCGCGCCGCGCTACTCCTCGCGTGCCTCTCGCTCGCTCAATCCCTCCCGCTCATTTAGAGCGAGAGGTACTTGTTTATGTTTTGTCTTAGTCTGTACAGCTAGTCGTGCTACGTAAGTTTTATATATCTGTAATTACTTTGTAAATAAATCTCTCTCATCTCTCGTCTTCTCTTCAACTTCATTTAGGACTTTTATTAATCTCCGACACACTGGTACCTAAAGTTCCTAAAGATATGACACAGCGAAAACTGAACAACTGTACCTCCAATTCAATTGAGCACAAGAGTAAACAATACATCTGTAACTGCTTGCGCAGAACGAATGCAAAGCCGGCGATAGCGCGTGAGAAATATGCACACTTTAACGTTTATTCTGTTAAAGTGCGCCTTTCACTGCGAAAAACGCTAAACGCAACTGAGCCAATCCCAAGCTATGTTCAATACATTCAAATAAACAAGGTTCGTTTTTAATGAACCGGCACGACTTTTGCGGGTGGTAGGACCTTGTGCGAGGTCTGTCCGGATCGCTACCGTCATTTTACTCGCTAATCCTGCCGCTAAGCAACAGTGCTTGCACTGTTGCGTTCCGGTGTGGAAAGTAGGACAGCCGGTGTAATTACGGGCACAAGAGGCATTTCATCTTAGCTCTCTAGGTTGGCAACGTATCTGCGAATCCTCCGGGGTTGTGGGTGTATATTTGGCAGTGGTGATAACGTACCATCAGGTGACCCACTTGCTCGTTTGCCTTCCTTGTCGTGTAAAAAAAAGCCAGAGGTTAAGTGAGTCTAAATGAACATCCCTGTTATGTAAAGTTTTTTCTTTAAAAAATTTAACAAAAAAAAATGGTCGACCCAACGAAGGTTTAAATTCGCCCATTATATTAGGCTCAGCCACCAACTAGCTCCTCAATCTCGGCATTCCTCCAAGTGCCATCATCTCGTCTGGCAGGTCCCAGGATCATCCGAAGAAACACCATTCCCTCCGTCACCAGAAGCTAGTACTCTTCCTTTTGGGTTAGAGTTCAAGCCTCGCACCCTTAGGCACGTAAGAATTAAATAGGTCTTATGACAATAAAATACAATACAATACAATAACTCTTTATTGAACACCACATAACAGTCAAAACAAGAAATAAGGCACAAAGAAAATACAAGGTAGCAATGGGCGGCTTTATCGCTACAGAGCGATCTCTACCAGGCAACCATAATGGAATAAAGGTGACAATGTTATTCCTCTAGATGCGGAGTTTTGTATTGCTAAGTGTTGTCACTATTTAAAGTCTATTTAAAAAAGACATAATGACATAGCACACTTTATAATTAAACAACGGAGTGATCGGCATAGACTAAACTTTATTCCTTTTTTTTTACAAAGCAGATGACACATGCATAAGTATCCATCAGATGGCGCTACAGTCTTATTTTGATACTAAATATCAACTCCCCCAATTAACAAAATAAAACTGTAACACTTTATTTCTTATCAAATAAACCAAACATTTTCAAAAATTTGTAATGTTTACTTTTACATAATCCTTTAGTAAGTAGATCTGCTGGCATTTCTGATGTAGGTAAGTATTTAATTTTGACAGTTTCATTTGCAACCTTTTCTCTACAAAAATGATACCGTACATCTATGTGTTTAGATCTTTTGTGGTATACAGGATTAGCAGACAATTTATGGGCAGACTGGTTGTCATTATAAATTGGTATAGAATACAATTGATTAGTAATTTCAAACACTAGACTCCTTAAGTACACAGCCTCTTTGCAACATTCAGCTATACCCATATATTCGGCTTCGGTGCTGCACAAAGCCACGGTAGTTTGATTCATGGTTTTCATGAGATAGCACAGTTTGACAGCCTGAAGAAATATCCAGTATATGATCTGCGGTCAATGATGTTACTCGCCCAGTCTGCATCTACAAATGCTTCTAACTGACTACTTCCATTTGCAGAAAACTTTAAAAAAATAGATTTAGTCTTCTTCAAATATTTTAGAATTCTCTTAGCATAGGCCCAGTGTTCATCATTGTAGCAGTTATTAAACTGGCTCAGATAATTCACAGAAAAAACTATATCTGGACGGGTAAGCACGGCTATGTACATAAGGCAACCAATTAATTGCTGATAGGGTAATCTTTTATCACACAACTCGCCTTTTATTAAGTTAATTTTGGACTCTATTGGCGTATCAGCAAATTTACATTCAGGAATATTGATTTTAATAATAATTCCTCTATATAGCTTTCTTGATCTATCGTGATAACACCCTCCTGTTTATTAACAACTACTCTCATTCCCAAACAACTTTTAATACAACCCAAATCTTTGAGTTTAAACTTTGATGACAACCTTTTCTTTAATTTAACAGCATTTTGTGTAGAACCGGAACTAACGTCACTTACATCCTATGTAACAAATTGGATTTAATGGCGTCCGCTGTCAGCGTTATGCCCGAATGTTCCACCGCCATGATCATTGGTTCGAATTTTTCAGGCAATCCGGCTAACAACAAGGAGCCAACCCACTCGTCGCTGATCTTGAACCCTGTGTTGTTCAACTTTTGACTAGTTTCCAATAATGAAGTCACGTATTGGGACATAGTCTCGCAGTTTTCACGACGGATAGATATGAGGTTGCGAAGCAATCCGATGCGGCGTGTGAAACCATTATTATCAAATAACTTCTTTAACTTTATCCACAATCCTTTTGTAGTCTTTTCTTCTTTGATGTGTACAAATAAACTGGGATCAATGGTCAGGATCACTTTTGCTTTGGCTTTGCTATCGTTGGTTTCACCTTCTTTTTGATACACGCTTCCATTCCCTCCAATATCATGAAGTTTTCCACCGCAAATGCCCAATCTTCATAATTTTCTCTTCCTTTTAATTTTGGAATGCTCGCAAGAACCGAAGTCATTTTTATAACTGTTATTTTTCAACGAAACTTGAATTAGAAAAAGGTGCACGGCACATAACCTATAATTAAACAACGGAGTGATCGGCATAGACTAAACTTTATTCCTTTTTTTTTACAAAGCAGATGACACATGCATAAGTACCCATCAGATGGCGCTACAGCCTTATTTTGATACTAAATATCAACACTCACCACAGCACATTCCCCACCAAACATTCCGAACCTTCTCACCAGTTCTGAGCCATTCAACACTAAGGTTGTTATTCGCATTAGCAGTTCAGCTTAAGTTAGATAATTGTCATTTCGATGTTAATACTGCTTTTTTAAATAGCTTCCTTAATGAAACTGTTTATATGATGAAACCACCAGTTTTTCGGGGTAGTAATGATGACTTAAACAAGGTTTTACTGTTGAAACGTGCTATTTATGGCTTGAAACAGTCATCAAGAGCATGGTATCAACGAGTTGATGATTTATTACAATCTTTGGGTTACAAAAAATCAAAACTAGAACCATGTTTGTTTACAAAGATAAATAAAGATGTGAAAATCATAATAGCATTATATGTCGATGATTTCTTTGTATTTTCAAGTAGGTTTAGGTTTAAAGATCATTTATTCTCAAAAGAATTTTACAATTCACTTATATGAGAAATTACGGGTACTTATAAATAAGCGTTAATATAAAACTAATATTACGAGCGCAAAGCGCGGCCGCCGCGACTCACACATCATTTAGAAACAGGGTAGAAATCTACTAGTCAAGAGAAGAGTACAATATTATTTGTTGCCTAGCAAAGTATCACTAAGGTACCACTTTAATAACGTGTACATTATAGTTCTTGTGGTATTGACACAAAACACATTTTTGCCTAACTAATGAGCAGTAGTATCGTGGTTAAACAAGGGAAGCAAGTTTACATTGATAGCTTTAACCTAGAAGAGCGCGCCTTCGTAGCGAGCGTACTTAAAGTAATAGGGACAATTTATTTATCCCTTTTTTTTTTTTTTATATTGTTAAATTTTACTTACAATGATCTTTTTTGTTTCTTTAATATTTTTAGGGAGTTTATTATACAATTGTGCACCTTCATATAAAATACATCGTTTCCCATACATGGTTCTGGATGCGCGTAGGATTATATCATTTGAATTTCTTAATTTATTCCTCTGAACCTTATTTTTTTTATATAAACTTATTTGGGTGTGAACATCTTTACTAAGTATTTTACGTATTAAAATACATGTATTGTAGACATACGATTGGTTAATATTCATTAAACCCGTCTTTTTATAGATTTTATTGGTGGACATTAGGAAATCGTAGTTAAATAGAACTTTAAGTAATTTATTTTGAGCAGTTTGCAACATCTTAAGGTTAGTTTTTGCTGCCGAGCCCCATATTTGTATTAAATAATCGATGTGTGGTTTTACGAGAGTATTGTATATTGTGTATCGTATTTTCAGTGGCAAACATCGCACAATCGCTCGCAAAGATCCGGTTAAAGACGCCAATTTTGATTTTATTTTACTGATATGAGGTATCCAGTTTAGTTTATTGTCTAAGGTTAAACCTAAATATTTTTCGGTATCTACTTTGTTGATGATCTGGTTATTTATTTTAAGGGGTTCAAAATTTGGAAGGATTTTATTTTTTGCAGCAAATATTATGTAATTAGTCTTATCAATATTTATTGTTAAAAGATTACACTGAAACCATTCATTGACTATGTTGAGATCGTTCTGTGCGTTACTGATTGCGTTATTAAGTGAATGATCAAAGTAAAACAAACTAGTATCATCAGCATACAGTGATATATCTCCTTTAAGGCCCATCTCATGAATGCTGTTGATATAAATTAAAAATAACAGCGGACCTAGGATAGATCCCTGAGGAATTCCGCACGTGATGTGTACCTGCCCACTCTGGTGTTCACCAATCCTAACAACTTGGCAGCGGTTAGAAAGGTAAGATTCAAAAATACGATAAGCGAGTCCCGAGATACCTAGGCTACTCAATTTTTTCAGCATTAATTTGTGACTAACCGTGTCAAAAGCCTTTTTTAGGTCTATGAAGACACCTAACGCGACACGTTTTTGGTCTATATTAACTTTAATTTTGGTAATTAGATCTACTGTAGCGGAAAGCGTGTTGGACTTAGATCGAAAGCCGTACTGCTTTTCATAGAGAAAGTTGTTTGATTTTAAGAAAAAATCGAGGCGATTATAAATAACCCTTTCAAAAACCTTTGACATAATTGGGAGAACCGAAATCGGTCTATGGTTTCCGGGATCCGTTTTACTTCCAGATTTATAGATGGGGGTCATTTTTCAATCTTAAGGTTGTCAGGAAAAGTTCCTTGCTTTAGGTGATTATTAATACATTCCGTGATTTTGTAAATGATTAGTTTTTGCACACATTTTATAGACTTTGTTGTAATACCGTCAATCCCTGAACTAGTGTTAGAGTTTAAGTTATGGATTATTTTTGTAACTTCGTCCACATTAGTCAGTTGTAACTCCGTAAGTTGACTGCCAGATTTAGATGTTCCCGCCGTATCGAAACTTAAGCTATGTTGGTGGTTTTTTGATATTTTACTTGCTAAAATTGGTCCTATGGTTGCAAAATATTTGTTGAAACATTCACAAATTTTATCCTTATCTGTAATGGTGCCCGTTTCCGTGACTAATTTAGCGGGAAGAGTGGCTTCTTTCTTTTTGTTGGCCGTAAGACTATTTATTAATTTCCACATTTTAGAAGGTTTGGCCTTGCAGTCACTGAAAGCCTTCTGATAGTATTCGCTTTTCGTTTTCTGGATCTTTCCATGTAGACTGTTTCTCTCTTTTATGAAGTCCAATTTAATCTTTTCATTATTTGGATCACTTTTAAGTCGCCGCCACAATGTATTCCTTTTGTTGATGTCTTCTATTATGCTTCTGTTTATCCAGTCTTGTTTAGGTGGGTTCAATATTTTGGTTTTCGTGACTTGGCTTTGACTGATGCTGGTTAGCAACTTACTTTCTAATGCTGTATATTCATTGTTTGCATTGCTGTCATTTGCCGTGTTGACGATTTCGTATAGTTTATCGTAGTTTATACTTTTATACTTAATCTTGATTAGCGGTGCAGGCTGGTATCGCTTTATCTCGAAATAAATCTGTTTGTGGTCAGACATGGCAGATTCTATCAAAGCTAAGTGAAAATCGTTACAATTTAAATTTGAACATACATGGTCCAGTATAGTTTTCGTGGTGACAGTCTCGCGTGTGCAATAGTCTTCGCTAATGTTATTTAGGACGTTGTATCCATTTTCTTTTAACATTCTCTGGTACTCTCGTACAGTAGGTTCCGAATTCAGGAGGTTAATATTGAAGTCTCCGAATACTACGGCTCTTTTCTTGTTTTCTAACTGTGATGAGTAAGTACCAAGGAAATGGTTAATATTGGTACGATGGGGTCTGTATATGGCTCCAATGTCTACGGCAAATTTATCTAGATGTATCCATAGGTAGTGACTTTCTTCTAGGCAACTTTCTTCAATTAAGCTATGTTTCAGGTTATTGTGAGCAAAAATTGAGACACCTCCTCCTTTTATGTTGGGTCTGTAATTGTAATAATGAGTATACCCGGGCAGTTGGTATCTTTTGGCTTCGTCATCACTCTTTATCCAGGTTTCAGATAACACAACCAAATGTATTATATTTCGCATCGACTGAATAACACATCTCAATTCGTCAAATTTGCCGGGCTTGACAATACTGCGTACATTGGCGTAAAAACATTTCAAAGCCATTTTACTCGTTTGTATAGATGTATAGTTAGTGGTAATTTGGTAAGTAATGTTACTGTCATTGTGGGTGTGACATTCTAAAGGCTGGAGTTTTTTGGAACATCTTGAATAATTTTTGGTGTTCCTTTAATGTACTTTATGATTAAATTTTCTTCTCCATTTTCAGTTCGACGCTTCAGTTCTTCCTTTATTTTCTTCCAGTAAGCTTGTTGATACGGCGTTTGATCGCTAATAACCTTGATATTATCATTTTTACACTCACTTTTATTCTTTAAAATGGTCATTGCTGTTTCTTGAGATGTAAAGCACACTTTAATGGGGCGGTTCTTGTTGGGTTTGTACTTACCAAGACGGATGGTTTTCACTGGTTCTTGACAGTTAGGATTTATCCCCTTGATAATACTTGATATTGAGGTTTGGTCCGAATCCAAGCGCTCATTTTTATTTGTCTGTGTTGCTTCTGGAACTCCAAGCACTATGATGTTTTTTGACCTTAGACTGCGTTCATTCAATTCAGATACTATGTCTTCGCACGTACGAGGTGTAGTTGTATTGGATGAATCCAAATGTTCCGCCTTCAACAGCTTCATATCCATTTCCAGATTTTCAACCTTCTTTTCTGTTGAATTGCAAGATTCAGCAATATTTGTAATTTCCAATTTCATATTGTTATGTTCCGTGACCATTTGTTCAATTGTGGTGCCAATTCTATTCACCTGTTCTTTAATACCGGCAAATTCTTGACACACTTTAGCGATGTTGTTCGATTGAGCCTCACTTGTTGATTTTAAGAGTGTCATCATATCGTCCATTTTCTGTCGCATTTCAGATATTTCCATTTTTATAGATGTGTTGTCATTACTCAATTTTCGTTTATTACGAAAAGTTACCCGTGGAATGTTGGGAGTATCGGTATATAAACTTTGGCTACACAATTCCGGGTTAGAACCACTGTGTTCAGAGACAGGGCCACTTCCAGTCGGCGAGTGTTGTACGCTCATCTTGATCCGTGTTCTTGACTTATTACTTCAATGATCCGCTGCGCAGGCAACAGAATGCACACACAACTTGCAACACACTTTCTGATCTAACTAAGTGAACTTTAGGTTTACAATTGAGCAACAACAAAACATGAGAATTTAAAAATATTTTGCGACACGTCCGCTCCATACGCTCATTAGCTATCACGATAATCACGTAATGAAGAGGAAGCTGTTAAATTAAAGAAAAGTTTGTCATCAAAGTTTAAACTCAAAGATTTGGGTTGTATTAAAAGTTGTTTGGGAATGAGAGTAGTTGTTAATAAACAGGAGGGTGTTATCACGATAGATCAAGAAAGCTATATAGAGGAATTATTATTAAAATTCAATATTCCTGAATGTAAATTTGCTGATACGCCAATAGAGTCCAAAATTAACTTAATAAAAGGCGAGTTGTGTGATAAAAGATTACCCTATCAGCAATTAATTGGTTGCCTTATGTACATAGCCGTGCTTACCCGTCCAGATATAATTTTTTCTTTGAATTATCTGAGCCAGTTTAATAACTGCTACAATGATGAACACTGGGCCTATGCTAAGAGAATTCTGAAATATTTGATTGAAGAAGACTAAATCTATTTTTTTAAAGTTTTCTGCCAATGGAAGTAGTCAGTTAGAAGCATTTGTAGATGCAGACTGGGCGAGTAACATCATTGACCGCAGATCATATACTGGATATTTCTTTAGGCTGTCAAACTGTGCTATCTCATGGGAAACCACGAAGCAAACTACCGTGGCTTTGTGCAGCACCGAAGCCGAATATATGGGTATAGCTGAATGTTGCAAAGAGGCTGTGTACTTAAGGAGTCTAGTATTTGAAATTACTAATCAATTGTATTCTATACCAATTTATAATGACAACCAGTCTGCCCATAAATTGTCTGCTAATCCTGTATACCACAAAAGATCTAAACACATAGATGTACGGTATTATTTTTGTAGAGAAAAGGTTGCAAATGAAACTGTCAAAATTAAATACTTACCTACATCAGAAATGCCAGCAGATCTACTTACTAAGGGATTATGTAAAAGTAAACATTACAAATGTTTGAAAATGTTTGGTTTATTTGATAAGAAATAAAGTGTTACAGTTTTATTTTGTTAATTGGGGGAGTTGATATTTAGTATCAAAATAAGACTGTAGTGCCATCTGATGGATACTTATGCATGTGTCATCTGCTTTATAAAAAAAAGGAATAAAATGTAGTCTATGCCGATCACTCCGTTGTTTAATTATAGGTGTGCGTATTCCCCGTGACTTCATCAGAGTACAATTCGGTTTTGGCTGTCCCACGGGAATCGTGCAATATTCATGAAATGTGATATCTTTTCTGTTAGCTGGATTGATTTTAAGACGCCGGGGATGACCAAGGGCTTTCAAACCAACCCCATCAACACAACCTTTGCTTGATCAATCTTTCACAAATAGGAGATAACAAAATTCGAGAAAATCACAACACCCAGCTGATTAAATTTTGCCCTTAAAAATCCAACCAGTTTCACGCCCCCATTAAATCTGTGAAGAAATCCGTACGCCTAATTTTCCCGATTGCAAAATTTACATTCAAAAATCGTAAAGCCGTCACGTCATTATTTACAACCACATTATGACACAAAGGAGGGGATATAACATTTTTTTACGACCCAGTTCCAGATTTTACATCTCCTTCCTTTATAAGCAAGGCATGGTTTAGTGAAAAAAATGGTTTTTATGGCGTTATTCGCAGGCATCTACGAGAGAAGGCAGCTTTCCAAATTCACGAGTGAGCGCAGTGTTGTAAACTTTACTTTAAAGAATTTATTAGGACAGAAACAAAAAAAAATCAATCCAAATTTGACATTATGTACTTATTTAAATTTTGTTCTGTTTTATTTTCATACTTATAGTAAATATCTACAAGGATGTAAGGTAATTTAGCAAAATTCATCATCATCATCATCATCATGACTGTCAGCCGAAAGAAGTCCACTGCTGGACGGCGGCCTCCTCTAAGGCTCTCCACTCAGACCGGTCTTGTGCTTTCCGCATCCACCGCGGTCCCGCGCGGTTTAGCAAAATTATTATAATAATTATGTAATATAGTGTAGTGTATAGTGTGTGTGTGGTGTAGTGTAGTGTGTTAGTGTAGTGTGTAGCATTTAGTCGATCGATTGTTAACTAATCGTACATAAAACTGGTAGTTCTGCAGGGATGTGTGCTTGGCGACAACCACCTCTGAGGGTCGAGCACGACGTAACGTAAAGTCGAATAGTAAACGTTGTCGAGTTTGTATGACGTTTGGAACAGCGCCTGCCCTTAAGCGTATTTGGAACTAAAATTTAGTACTTACGAGGTTTCTCGATCTCGATACGATAACCGTAACGTTATGCAGCATTCGTAAAGTCCTGCTCGACCCTCAGGGATGTGTCAGGACGTGACAACCACCTCCGTAACTAACGTCACTGAAAACCAGCGTCAGGAAATGATCCCCAGATCTCTTCCGTGGCACATAGCTGAGTGGCGGCCATTTTAGCTTCTTAAAGTCTTTCTATGTAATCTGCATGTGTGTAATGTCTGTGTTTTGTTAGCTAAATAACATCATCATCATCATCATCATCATCAGCCTATTTACGTCCCACTGCTGGGCACAGACCTCCTCTCAGAATGAGAGGGCTTGGGCCTTAGTTCCCACGCGGACCCAGTGCGGATTGGGAACTTCACACACACCATTGAATTGCTTCGCAGGAGTGTGCAGGTTTCCTCACGATGTTTTCCTTCACCGAAAAGCTCATGATAGATTACAAATGTAATTTCGCGCATAAATTCCGAAAAACTCAGAGGTGCGAGCCGGGGTTTGAACCCTCGATCCTCTGCTTCAGAGGCGATAGGTCAAACCACTAGGCTATCAAGGCTTTAGCTAAATAAGCGATTCTTATTCTTATTCTAAATTAAAACTACAATTGCTCTAAAATACCTTTCGAAATTTAGAAACTAAGCCGTATAGTCGCGGTAGCCTGTAGCCTTGTGGTTTGACCTATACATATGGCTTCGTGCAGAGGGTCGTGGGTTCGAACCGGGACTCGCACCTCTGAGTTTTTCGCAATTTATGTGCAAAGTTACATTACATTTTAACCCCCGACAAAAAAGAGGGGTGTTATAAGTTTGACATGTGTATCTGTGTATCTGTCTGTGGCATCATAGCTCCCAAACGGGTGTACCGATTTCGATGCGGTTTTTTTCAGTCGAAAGCTATTTTAATCGAGATAGTTCTTGGCTAAGTTTACAAGAATCCGAGATATAAAATAGTTCTGAGCAGATGCAATGCTGATCGTTTTCGAATCAGAAAGCATACACAACACCATCACAGTCTATACAGTCGTCCGACGATGGCCTCTAGACAGGTCAATCGTGCGGGGAGTGCGGGGTGCGGGGCGGGCAGGGCGAGGCCCCTTGCATACGCCGCCGCTGCCCGACTAGTTAGGAACTTTCGCCCTCCTTGGTGCTTTGGCCATGCGGTTGCGGTGTCGGCATATACGCAAACATCAAAGGCGTCGGACCACTGGTAGGTATAAGCTCTTTACACTGTGACACCAATTACAAACTTAATTACGGTCATATTGTGACGTTAATCGTTTTCGAGTCAGGGGGCATATATGGGTTAAAATCGGTTCACCCGTTTTTGAAATATTGAACTTTGAAATGTCATATAATTTATGACAAGCTTTTCCGTGAGGACAACTTAGTGTATGTCACTTGACATTCCGTGTCATGTGCCATGCCCTTAACCCTTTCAACGCCAACGACGCTCATACAAAAGTTGTCATCCACACGCCAAGTTGGCATAACGTCAACGCGGACTTAAACTTTAAACATGTGTCCGTAGGTCGCATTTGCACTGTGCAGCCGGACGCCTTGGTGGCGTCGTGGGCACGTCGGCTCATGACGCTTTTAAGAGTCCTTGGCGTTGAAAAGGTAAACTAAAGATCGTACTAACTTCAGTGATTACTTAAAGCGTAATAATTTTGCGGGTGGTAGGACCTTGTGCGGGGTCCGTCCGGATCGCTACCACAGCAATGCTTGCACTGTTGTGTTCCGGTGTGGAAAGTAAGACAGCCGGTGTAATTACGGGCACAAGAGGCATTTCGTCTTAGCTCTTTAGGTTGGCATCGCATCTGCGAACCCTCAGGGGTTGTGGGTGTCTATGGGCAGTGGTGATCACTTACCATCAGGTGAACCACTTGCTCGTTTAAAAAAAAAACAATGCCGTTCGTGCTTTGTCCGCCATTGTAGTTCTATCAGATGGAGCCCAACGCAGGCAAATGTGTGCCTATTTGCTTACTTACCCTCCGTCGCATTGGCCGTGAAGTTTTTATAAAGACCTTGACACTAATCAGAGCTTGACGACATAATATTTCTGATGACGATGAAGCACTGTTAGGTTTTGAGATATTGGTCCTTAAAATTAAAATGGCGAGATTTTGTCAACTTATTTCAAGTAGCAAAAAAAGTGAAAAAAAATATCAGCAACGTATAAAATACTGTATAAAATAACATGTGATGACAATTATAGGTACAATGTCATGTTAAGAGAATTTACATTGATACACATCAGCAACATTGAATTCCTCGACAACTCGCTTAGCCTAAATTACAAAACATCATCAGCAACATGCTGCGACAAAATAATACGGTGACTTTGAATAAGGTGAATTCGGTGAATAAGAGCTTGCCATAAATCATATTTTGTCTCTGGTTTCGTATTCCTTTCCGGCCGAGAAACCTGTTTTACTGTAACAAAAAATAAAACTGTCTTCAAAAAAAAACATAAAACCAAAAAAAAAGCCATGAGTTTTATGGCCTAGCAGAAATATGAAGTCGGTGCGATGCTGGCGGAATATTCTTGGATGAAGCACCGACTTCATATTTCTGCTAGGTCATAAAACTCATGGCTTTTTGGGGATTATTTTGTTTTTTTTCTGAGGTTTTTTTTTCAGAATTATCCTCCAACTCTTAACCGTTAAGGAGTTGTACCTTCCATCATCAGCTCATCAACATAAGATGATGACTACCAGACGCAAATACTTGAATAGCTTTCCTGACTTCCTGACTTGGTGACAATGGGACCAACTAGAAAGTATACCCTTTTAAACAAAAAAAGAATTTTTGAAATCGGTCCAGCTGTCTTCGAGTAATCGGGGAACATACACAAAAAAAAAATATTCCGACGAATTGAGAACCTCCTCCTTTTTTGAAGTCGGTTAAAAACACTTAAAATACGTATCAAATCTCGTCAAAGTTGACTGCACGATAATGCAGACCAGGCTATATTTATATGTGCACGATAGTGCAAAATCATTTTAGTAAAGATAAAACGTTAATAAAACACATTACATATTTTTTGTACGTCGTTTCAGACTTCAATTAAGTACTTAAACATTTAATCACATAGATTCACAATCATATGAACTGTTATTTTATAAATCTAGTTAACTCAGAAGTGATAACTCTCAATAAAATCAGTCAAAAATTAAAAGTAAATAAATAGTAATGTGTACTTCTAATAAGTTATCACTTCGTGTCATACTTTTTGAATCGATTTGGGTTGCAATGCAATGCGTATACATTCCATTTGAATGAACGAGTACTTCATTTCGCTTTTTTTGTGATGCCTTTTCATCTCTATCATCAAAATCCTTGATTTTTGATGTTTCCATCACCAAAAATATCTTGTATTCATTCATTTTTTCATTCGTTCAATAAGTCACATCACTATTTTTACTACCATCAAAAACGGAGAACACCAAAACTGTCATTCTGTTGCAGTGTAACGGTAATGTTACGATTACCTATACTATTTATAGCAGTGTTTTTCAAAGTGTGGGTCGCGACCCCCAGGCACTTACACAGAGAGGTCGCAAGGATCGGCTTCAAAAGTCTCGTGACTACGGGAAATGAAGATTTTTTTCAAGGTCCAACTTTTCCATTTTGTCGCTAAATAATAGTCCAAAATAAGAGTCGCCCAGCTTGAAACAAATTTGTCTCCTTTCAATATTTAAAATTGGGGGGTTGCGAAGGAATTTTGATGGTCATTAAGGGCCGTGACACAAAAAAGTTTGAAAAACACTGTACTATAGTATCCGCAAGTAGTAGTAACGTTATCGAGAAAATTTCTATGACGATTGGTTTGGAACAGCGCCCGCCAATGAGCGCATTTAGAACAAACATTTTGTGTGATGTTTCTCGATTTCGACACAATAACGTCACGTTATGCGCGATGGATTAAGATCGCTCGGCGAAACTGGTGGGGGCAATTTGGCGTATCTGTACAATTGCGCACAAAATTATTAAGTTCTGTGTGTATTTCTTCGAAATATATTTTTCTTATTTCGCATTTTTTTGTACCTTTAATCACCTAACATATAACACTCGTTTTTGCTTGTGACTTATTTTGCTAGTATGTTTATTCAGAATCTTGGTAGTATTTTTTACGTGCTTTTAATTACCCATGATTTAATTAGTTTCCTTTTTAACATAACAATTCACGTCGTAAACCATTTTTCTGGCTTACCATGTTCAGACTTTATATTTGGGCATTTTTTTCACTAACTACGACATCATAACGTAATTACTACTAATACAGTAAAACAATCCGTGCGCAAGAGACACGTGACGCGTGAACGAAGCGAGGGAGCGGAATCACGACTTGATCTACCAATAACGTGTCGGCGCCAGCGCGCACCCTCCCCTCACTCCTCTGCGCAACCAAATAGACCTAAGAATTGACTTCTGCGCACCCCCCTTCCACTTTTGACAAGCGATCTTAATTCGCCGCGCGACCTATACGAAGGATTCGAATATTCTAGTCAAATAAAGTATTGTACTCAAATGTTATTGTTGTAACTTGTGTTTTATCCTATTTTTTGTACAATAAAGTGTTTACTTACTTATTCTAGTCTACTGTGACTATTCAATAGCCAAAAATACGTCTACGTCGATATGTGCCTCTAGTGGCGCTGCTAATGTGCCCATAGTAATTCAGTCGTAAACGCGAACGCGATCGAAACTTTTTTTGGCCTTTGATTACACTAGACGCTCTGAGAGCCTTGGTGCGCAGAGGGTCAAGCACGACTTGCGACGACGAATGCCGCGTAACGTTACGGTTATCGTATCGAGATCGAGAAACCGCATACTAAATTTTAGTTCCAAATACGCACACGGGCGGGCGCTGTTCCTGACGTCGTACAAACTCGACAACGTTTACTATTCGATTTTACGTGACGCAGGTTTCGAAAAGTCGTGCTCGACTCTCAGTATGCGCTTCGCTGACTCGAATTCGTGCGCTACAGTGAAAGTACTACGAATTCGACAATATCGTTTAACTAATCCAAAACACAACTCTATTCCGATACTAAAACAAACCCACTAAATCTTACTAAGCTTTGCCAAGTCAAACAATCGCATGCAAGATTTGAAAGCATCTTAGGACTTAATACATCCTGAAGTCAAATATTGGACCGTTCGCTGCTGTGTGCTGAGCTCTCGACCAGTGTAATGTAATGGACAAGCCTCTGCTATACTGTAACCAGAGACAGTCTTTGAGTAATGCACTTTAAAGAAGAAAATTCTGGTATAAAAAGATAAATCCTGACTAACTGACTGACTGATCAACGCTTATGCATACAGAGTGGCCGATTCACATGAAATTTTGTGTGCAGGTTCAGATTTTTTACAGAAAAATAAGTTTTTCAAAACATATAATAGGGTATATTAGACAACGGCGAAACATGCCTATATAGATAATTACATACTTAATACATAATAAACATCCAAGACCCGAGAACAAACATTCGTATTCATCATACAAACATCTGCCCCGACCGGGGATCGAACCCGGGACCTCAAGCTTCATAGTTAGGGTCTCTAACCACTAGGCTATCCGGTCGTCAAAAAAAAACTAAAATTGTTCAAAAATGAGGTCGCGAGGTCTAGGTTAATGTCGTGCTGAATTCAAGTTAAAGAGTACAACCTTCATTAATATTAGATAAACTTTAAAGTCCCCTAGGAACTAGTTGAATGCCGTAAGCTTTCACAAAAGCTATTGTACGCCCGCCGTACAATACTAGAAGAGCTTCTTTCTCGACAATCGCTGAAAAACTGATAACAGAAGTCTGTTTTCAGATTTTCAGCGGATGGAACAAAGTCTTGCCAGAGGTCCGAGCACGAATGTTCGAATCCTACGTAACGTAGGTAATCGAGCAGTAACATTATTGAGAAAAATTATATGACGTTTGGAGCTGCTGCTAAAATGTAATATGAATTTTCTCGGTGTCCATAATGATAACGTCACTACTCGATTACGTTACGTAGGATTTGAATACTCATGCTCGAGGCTATAGAGTCTCGTAATACCTAAGCAAGTAGTGAATGTAAACCCCCGATACAAAAAAACATCTAAAAAGTAAAAAAAATAATTCAACATACAATGACAATGCAAAGAAAAATCAGGCAACCTCGGTAATCCGTACCAATTAAGCCATACTTAATTTTGGTGAACCTAATGAATTTTTCAATGCATTCTATCATATTTTTATTGAATTTCATACTATGAATGTTTCATGAAAATAAAAACAAAAATAATCTGTGACAAGGTTCCACGTTCTAGTGCGTCGTCTTCACTAATACTTTCAAGCTTCTTGAACACTTGTACCGCCGTTAAAAAAGCTTCCACCACCTCTCTATCCTTGATACCGTTGTAAGTAGCCTTGCACGTCGTCATAGTGCCCTTTCGACCACTTCCTATGCTTCCCAATAGCTGTTGGAACTGTTCTTGAGACAGAGTGATGCTCATCTTGTCTTGATCTTTTCCTCCTTTGCGAGTTCTAATTGGATACGTTGTCTTCCGTCCGAATCGCGTAACCACGTATTTGGGTTCGTTCGAGCCCCACGTTGGGCGCCACTGTGACAAGGTTCCACGTTCCGACGAAAACACCAACTCAATTCTCAAAGGGTTTATTTAGTTATATAAGTTTCCACTGTATTGTATATTTACACTTGTAGATACTAAGGGAGCCGGTCAAGGTCCAGCAGGCGCTTCGACAGAGACACCGTACTATCATCCGTGTTGTTCCCTTTTCAAGTAGATATAATGGAAGGTGTTCAATCGCTTGAATGCAGCCCGCCAAGTATATCTTGCCCTAACAAAAGACAATTAAAGATAGTTTGCGTCTCGCGGGTCATGTTTCTACGTCGACACATCGTTAGCGCGATCTAACTCGACGCCAGCGCCATCTCTCGGTGACTTAGTGCACTACAAATCAATAAATCAATTATTATCATTAAAAAAAATTAAATGTAAGTATGTAATTTGTGTGGCAGGTGGAAGGGGTGGTGTTGCATGAATATATATGTTTGTCTCAAGATGTAGCTATCTTACGTGTGTCGCGGGTGAGGAAAATAATTGTTTTTGATTCATGAGTAAGTCCTCCGCCTTATTCAATCAATTATTTTACTCTTCAGTGTAACCACAGCTTAACGATAAGATTAGCGAATAGGTAATAAACAGTGAAGGTATATAAAACATGGAAGCATTCTTGTCACTTTAAAATGGCACCACGAAAACTATACCGCGGTGGGTGGGGCTTGCAAACTATACCGGCGCACCGATCAGTTAGGTTGCGCGAGTCCGCAATGACGGACGCTGTTTTGACAGTTAATTTTAATTACTAAAATTAAGATTTACGTTTCAAAATGTCTTCATGTGTGGTGAAGTGGTGCAAAAACTACACGGATCACTGTCCCAAGGGTAGTGCAGTCACTTTTCACATGTAAGTACACCATTTACTTGCAAATTGCCGCTTACTTTGACTATAAAAAAGCATTCGACTTGGTTGACCATGACATCTTGCTCAGAAAGCTAGCGGCTGTTGGCTTCACCCCCCACCTGCTGGAGTTCTTTGCCAGCTACATGAGGGACAGGCAGCAGTATGTGGACTATGCAGGTTACACATCTCAAACGTATTTCACATGGTCGGGAGTGAGTCAGGGTAGCAACTTGGGGCCCCTGCAGTTTATATTGATGGTCAACGACCTGCCGACGGTGGTGGTGGATTCGAAGTGTCTACTGTTTGCTGACGATCTCAAGTTATCGCTCGCTATAAAAGATAGGGATGATTGTGATAGATTGCAAAGGGATATAAATAGAGTAGTAACCTGGAGTGAGAGTAACCTTTTGCAATTTAACACTACAAAATGCGTAACAATTACTTTTTCGCGAACACGTACACCGTTGGTATACGACTACGAAGTAGATGGTAGTCCAATGGCTAGGGTGCGGGAAGTTAGAGATCTTGGGGTTCGGCTGGTCAGTGATCTTTCGTTCCGGGACCACATCACCAATTGCTGCAAAAAGGCATATAGGAATTTAGGGTTCATTCTTAGAACAGTTAGAAAATTCAATAACATTGCATCTATTATCGCTTTGTATAATGCTTTAGTTAGGAGTCACTTGGAATGCAACGCAGTGATATGGGCACCGAATGAACAGAAATACATCACGATGGTGGAGAGGGTGCAGAACAGGTATTTGAGGTACTTGTATCTTCGATACTATGGGGTGTATCCATTCTATCCTCTGATGTATCCAACGATGTTCATTTTGGGCATGGTGGGGTACAACGAGCTGGGAGTGAGAAGGGACTTGGCACTCGTCTCGTATGTATTTAAAATTTTAAGAGGCGCAATTAAAAATGCGGATATATTGGGGAGAGTAGGGCTGTGTGTGCCGGGGCGGTACGTGTGGCGGCGGCGGCGGCCGCGGCTGCTGGCCGAGCCGCGCGGCAAAACCAACTTGCTCAACAAGGCGCAGCTGACACGGGCTATACACACGCTCAACCAAGTGGCCGAGGAAACAGATTTGTTTCTCTGTGTTCTGAGTGATTTCACGAGGGTATCATTATTTGTTATTTGTTACAGAAACAGATATTAAAATAAATTATTTACTTTAGGACTTCTCTGTCGCATTAGGTTAAGCCTGTAATGATAGATGTAAGTGTGTTTGAATAAATAAATAAATTCAAAAATCTCCTTGCTTACTGCAGGGATGTCATTATGCATAATGTAGTAGCTCATTTTACTAATTAGGTATTTATTACTTATTGGACTAAATATTTATTAAGATACAAACATTCCGACGAATTGAGAACTTCCTCCTTTTTTTGAAGTCGGTTAATAAAGGTTCTCTGCGATACCTATTTTTATTTTTTAACCAAATCTTATGATTTTTTTAACAAGTTATGTGTGCTTTTTTATTATTATTGTATATATTCTGGTGACCATTCGTTTAAAATTTAATAGGTAGGTATCTACGATTGCGTAAGTTATAACATATAATAAGTGATTAAATACATTGTTCTCTTTTATTCAGTAGAGTACCTGTTCATTCCCATGATGAAATATTGAATTTAACTTTTTCTTTGTTACGTACATTTAAATAAATAAATAACTCGACATAATTTTTGTCAACACGTGTACATTATAGGTACTACATAGGCGAAAGCGAGTGGAAATTCGGAACTTTGTCTGTGGATTACTGTAAGCACCTACTGATTTTATAGCAAGGCTGGCTAAACCCAGGCTCGCGGGAAACTACGTAATTGGTCCGCCAATGCATTTTGAATTTGCCCGCCAACGCGTTATTTGGCCAGCCAGCCAATAGCGCGACGCGGCGATGGTTGGCCACGCTGATACCACCTCTAAAAGTTGTGGCCCGGCGCCGCCTCAGACTTAAAAAATTTGGTCTAGCTAGAAAAACTATTGCTAGCCTTATATTTTTTATAAACTCACTGAAACATGAATACACAGAAAAAAACCAGAAAAATGCCAACCCCCGGGAATCGAACCCGGATCCTCGACACTCCGGGTCGTGTGCTTTTCCCCTACACCACGGCTGGACATAGAGGAAAGGCTGAATTTTTTCCATGTATTCAAATCTTAGCTTGTTTTTATCACTTATTGCAGTGTTTTCGGTTTACGAAGTAATCGCATAGATGGCGCTAGTCACTGCAAAAAGTGATAAAAACAAGCTAAGATTTGAATACATGGAAAAAATTCAGCCTTTCCTCTATGTCCAGCCGTGGTGTAGGGGAAAAGCACACGACCCGGAGTGTCGAGGATCCGGGTTCGATTCCCGGGGTTGGCATTTTTCTGGTTTTTTTCTGTGTATTCATGTTTCAGTGAGTTTATAAAAAATATAATTGATATTCACTGGAAAACCGTAAAAATAAAAAATTGGGAGAAAAAATACAAAAAGATACTCCTACTGAGATCATGAATTGCTAGCCTTGTTTTATAGCGTTGTGCGCCTGAGGCGAGGGTTGACTATGTTATCATATTCAACCATATTTAAAATTGGTTTGGTTACGTATACTCTAAATTTGCTATTATATTATATTATAATTATTGTGATAGTGCAAGAATACGATTTTTTTTATGACTGGTCCCCTCATGCATAACGTTGTCCACGCATCTGACCACATATGACAGACATTGACATCGCAGCAGACGCGCAAACCAATAATGGCCGTAATCTGCCATGCCGAGAACCAATCACATTGAGCCAGTGCGCATTGCCGGACGCTGACAAACGCTACTGGCCTTCTGGTCAAATCTTTGAGTATTTTTAAAATGGCGTAACTAGCAAAGCACACCCTAATAGCAACCTAGATTGGTGCGCATTAACCAAATTTTTGAATGCATGGATAGTTTGGCGTATGATTACATTGCTGATGTGTGTGTACTTCATCTTTGTGCGAGTTTTGGCTCTGCTAGTGAACGATACGTTGTATGGAAAGACTGCTACCATGTTTTATGTTCACTGGTAATAAAGATGATGGTAGCGATCCGGACGAGCCGTGCACAAGGTTTTACTAAACGCGTAAATGAAGAACAAGCTACAAGAATGTAACATTTGTGACGGAATTACGGCAAAAGAGGCATTCCATCTTGCCCTCTATGGTGGTCGGTAACGCATCTGCAATCCCTCTGGTATTGCGAGTGTCTAGTGCGACTAGTGTCACTTGTCTTGATGATAAGTTTGCATAAAATATCTATTTGTCTGTATTCCTAATCTATATTTACAAAAATTTAAAAAACCCTCGACGAAAAAAAGCATCCAAAATAAAATTAAAACTAAAAAAAGTAAAAAATAATGCCTAATGTATTTTGCTAGTATGGATTAGTAGGTATGGATGGAAGTATGGATTGGCCTTTTCAGTTCAATATACCTAGCAAAGATTTTTATCTAAGCGTCGTCGGTGACGGGGGATCGCTAAAGTCAACATACTTTAGTTTGCTTTAAATTTTAATTTAAGTTTTTTATTATATGTTTTTTATTTCATGCTTTTTACATAGCATTTCACTTCACAATATTTGTTTTATTATTTGACTTAAACCAACATACACGATATCAACGAGCTCCCGGATTACGAATTTCCGAACTTAGCTTAGCCATACTGAAAACATCAGCGGGCTCTCACATTCGAGATCTGAACTTGAGACATTTAAAAATTTAATATCTCAAAAATGGCTAAACCGATTTTTATGAAACTTAGCTAAGAACCATCACGAGTAAACTAGCTTTCGATTAAAAACAAGCCGCGTCCAAATCCGTCCATCCATTTACGAGCTACGATGCCACAGACAGATACACAGATACACATGTCAAACTTATAGCACCCCTCTTTTTCGTCGGGGGTTAAAAAAAAATGAATTGCTGGTCGCTTGTCTCGCTAAAACTCGAGAGTGGGTTTACTGTTTTGGCTAATTTTGATGTTCAAATATTCGTGGAGGTTCAGGGAAGGTTTAAACGGTGAGAAAATATGGAAAAATTGCGAAGACAATATTAATAAAATCGACAGTATAATTTTCTCATACAAACTGTTATGCGGTACGAAGTTCGCCGGGCCAGCTAGTTTGTGTCATAAAAAAACTATAAAATGGCATAATGATTCATAATTCATAATTATTCATAATCACGATCCCTACTGTCACCACCAATAGCTATAGATTATTCACATTATCATGACAAAACCTCTTTCAGGAATTCAAGGCTTACGAACTTTTCAACGATTCCCCTGTATTAGGTTGCGCATCCACTACAGCTAGAGCTGGCCCCTATTTCACTATCTTTACAATTGACAGTTTTATATGACAATTCGAACTACATCTCTTTGACAATATGAAGCGCGCTAAAACAAAAACTCTTCAAGTCAGCAGTTGACACCGAATTGTCATTGAAAACTGACAATTGTAAAGTTGGTGAAATAGGGGCCTGTACGAGGTAGCTAATCGGTGTGTAAGGAAAAATCGGCCAAGTGCGAGTCGGACTCGCGCACGAGGGTTCCGTAGAAAGATTTTAACGCTTTTCCTCACTGTTTTAAAAAGTCCAGTGTTAGCAGAGCCCTGCTCCTAAGCAAAATGTACGCAGTGTGGGGTCAACTTATATTGGTCTGTTAAATCTACAGACAGACATAAAAATTTTAGATTTTGAAACTTTTGGAGTGTTTGGTATAAGAGCTACCTTCATATCAAATTTCATGTTTCTAGGACTCTAATAAAGAAAATGGAGCGTGTCGGAATAAGGGGTTTGCCTCTGCGGTTGCTGGGTGACTACCTTCAGGGGCGCACACAGAAAGTGAAAATAGGAGATTTCACAAGTAGTGAAAATGTAATAACTTATGGTGTCCCCCAGGGTAGCGTCCTTGGGCCCACATTATTTCTAATTTATATAAACGATCTGACAAATCTCAAATTACAACATGCTCACATCTTATCTTACGCCGATGACACCGCCATCGTGTTTGAGGGGGAATCTTGGGAGTCAGTGTTCAGGAGCGCAGAATCTGGACTGTGCAGAGTTGCTGCCTGGCTGAGTGCTAATCTCCTTACGTTGAATATCAGTAAGACCAAGTATATATGTTTCAGTAAGTATGTTAGCGCGCAGCCAGGTACTAATTTAAATTTAAAAATACATACATGTAATCAGCATACTAGCCCTCTATGTAATTGTATGGAGATAGAAAAGGTCAGTTCAATTAAATGTCTGGGTGTAATGCTGGATCAGCGCCTTTCGTGGTACATGCATCTTGAAAATGTAAACAATCGAATAAGGAAACTGAACTGGATCTTTAAGATATTTAGGCATATTACAACCAGGGAACTTGAACTTATGAATCAATTATATGTTACCCTAGCACAACCTATAATGAGCTACTGTATTACTGCGTGGGGGGGTGCTGCCAAAACAAAATTCTTGGAAGTTGAAAGAGGTCAGCGATGCTTGCTTAAGCTAATGTACTTTAAGCCATACAGATTCCCCACAAGTGAACTTTATGAAATTAGTGACCAATTATCTATGAGGAAACTGTATGTCTTTCGTACGGTGCTGAAGTTACACAACACTTTGGAATTTAAACCAATGATAGAAGCCCGTGGACGAAAAAATAAAGCGGCCCCCCTATTACCTAACCGGTAAATCCCTGTTTGCTAAAAGGCAATATAAGGCTCAGTCGGCACATATTTATAACAAAGTAAATAATAACATAAGCATATATCCACTACAGCTACATAAGTGTAGAGATGAACTTATTAAATGGCTAAAACCGCTCAGTTATGATGACACGGAGGCGTTACTACACTGTACTAATTATTAATTTACCGTCTTTGTGGTGGCTGTTTTACTGTAAGACTGCATAAGGTAAACAAATGAACTAGAACTCACATACGTACACACGCGCACACACATACACACGCACACACACACACACACACACACACACACACACACACACACACACATGCGCGCGTAATTTCATAAAATGAAATATAATGTAAAAGCTATGCTGTGCTATATATATAAAGATAATTATATGTATTATGCATATATCAAATAACTATAGTAATAAGTATATATTTTTAAAGACACTTATTGTCGGTCCCTAGCAAGCTATTCCTCTCCACCACTCTAAGGTTGGCCCTTACAGCTATAAGTTGTGTTTCTGTCCTGTTTTTTTTTCGTACAATAAAGTGATTACTTACTTACTTACTAAAGCTAGTGGACGCGCAGCCTTACAGCTTTACTATCCTATTATCATAATAATGGTTTGAGTTCTCATAAAATAGATGATAGATTTCGATAGGTATGAAGTTGGGAAGTTTTTAAAGGTTTAAGAGTTTTGAAATTGCAATAGTTGGAGGTTCTCCGTAACGAGTTTTATTCGAAGTTCGTTCTTTTTTTGAACTTGTTGGTTTAAAATTGATGTTCGAGTTTTCTTTTGTTTTTGGTCATTCTTTCAACGATAGGCATTTAACAGATTTCCAGTCCTTGAAAAGAATAGGGTTGTTTCCTATTAGTCAAATCAGCAACTTTGTATGAAATGTCAAAACGATCCGTTAGTATGAAGTTTGTTTTGAATTAAGAACTACGACGTCATAATTTTCAGTGATCAAACTGCCTCCTTTTATTATTTTTTGATAAATTAAAAATCGTTTTAATTGCAGTAATAAGTGAGGCGGGGGTGGGGTTTTTATGGGTATTTTCGGAAGCTAGATAAGTGAAAATGTAAAATGATTTTATTTCGACATCAGTAAACACCCTATTACACCTTTATTAACCGACTTCAAAAAAGAAGGAGGTTCTCAATTCGTCGGAATCCTTTTTTTATTATTTCAAATTTTTATCATTACTAGCTCAGCTGCTACCCGCGAATTTGCCTGCAGAGAATTCGTTTATGATTATCCCGCGGGAACTGTGATATTTTTTCCGGGATAAAAAAGCCATGGGGGCCAGAAAGTTCTTGAATGCCATCCGAGAACCGGGAGACGAGCTGTCGGTAGGCCTCCAACAAGATGGACCGACGACCTGGTGATGATCGCGGGACCGCGGTGGATGCGGAAAGCACAGGACCGGTCTATGTCCAGCAGTGGACGTCTTTCGGCTGACATGATGATGATGATGATGATGAAAAAAGCCTGTGTTATTTTGAGATGTAAGCAAATTTTTTTTTAAACATGAAACTACACGCTGTATACAAAGACTATGCCTAAAGCTTTGCCAAATAATATAACCTACTCAAAGCTGAAACCTCACGTGTGTACGACTAGTGTTTCATACATTATATACTCATATATTATGTATCGAGGGCGGCCTGATTCTAGGCCCATGCGATTCCATCTCATATTTCGCGAGGGTACTATCACCGACAAAACTGGTATGAGCATGGATCAGAAGAAATGGTACTTTTTGATACAAGTGCGGAAAGTGTGTCACTTTGCACGAGCTCCGAGGTGTACAATGCCCTTAGTGTAATCAAAAAGCACAAAATACGTCTCGAGCGCGTTTGTGTTAAAGTGTCAAGTAGTATGGGAATACAACATACAATGACAATGCGAAGAAAAATCCGTTAAGCAGCTGGACTTGAATCAGCAACCTCGGTAATCCGTACCACGCTCCACCAATTAAGCTATACTTAACGTTGGTATACCTAACGAATTTTTCAATGCCTTGTGTCATATTTTTTCATAAAAATAAAAATAAAAACAAAAATAATCAATAAATCGATTATTTTCATTGATTTAGTATAGGAATAGTTAAACGCGAACGCGATCGAGACGTATTTCTTGGCCTGGTCGGCGATTACACCAGGCGCTCAGGCCGCAGCCGATAGGCGAGGGTCGAGACTCGGTAGGAGTGAAAATGACACTTCCGCACGCTTACTAAACGAAGTTTATTTAATGCATAATACCTAATAGCAGTGCTTGCACTGTTGTGTTCCGGTGTGGAGAGTAAGACAGCCGGTGTAATTACGGGCACAAGAGGCATTTTATCTTTGCTCTCTAGTTTGGGGAAGCATCTGCAAACCCCCCAGGGTTGCGGGTGTCTATGGGCAGTGCTGGTCACTTACCACCAGGTGACCCGCTTGCTCGTTTTCCTTCCATGTTGTATAAAAAAATGCCATACAATTTCAATAAATTCAAACGCGATGAGCCAGGCGCGAGCTTTCCTATCATCACCCGCCGACGGCTGCGGTGAAGCGAAGCTTTGGGAAAGTAAAAAGCACTAGTGCAAAAAATCGAACTATCCGCGCGATACATAGCCACAAAAAGTACTTTTTGGGCAACTGTGTTAAAAAATTTTTTTTTTGGAGGAAAGAAGGAAGAGCCAGAGGGGCCATCTGACGGCAAGTGACCACCGTCTTTGTGAAGTGCGATGTACATGGACGGTAGCGGGTCGGGTGTGGGTCGGGTGTGGGTCGGTCGGCGATTGGGTCGGGCCTATTCATAATATACGAGTACCTACTATACGTGCATAATCAATAGCCAACCCTACATTCTCTGATTATTGTGAAAACTTAGTGGCACGTATCAACAACAAACATCATCATCATCAGCCTGTTTATGTCCCACTGCTGGGCACAGGCCTCCTCTCAGAATAAGAGGGCTTGGGCAGTTTCCGCGCGACCCCAGTGCGGATTGGAAACTTCACAAACACCATTGAATTCCTTTGCAGGAGTGTGCAGGTTTCCTCACGATGTTTTCTTTCACCGAAAAGCTCATGATAAATTACGAATGTAGTTTCGCACATAAGTTCCGAAAAACTCAGAGGTGCGAGCCGGGGTTTGAACCCACTACCCTCTGCTTGAGAGGCCATAGGTCAGACCACTAGGCTACCTCGGCTTTTTTCACTGCAACCGGCTTTTTGGCAGCAAACACACTCTCAACACTGTTTGACTCTTTAACGCAAACGCGTTCGAGACGTATTTTTTTACCGCCGATATTTTTATTATTATCATTGATATTATAAACCCTTCTATTGCGCCACAACATAATCCTAATAGCTATGCAAAACATATGCAAATATAATACATAATCACTTTCAAAAACAAACGGAACCCACAAACAGGGGCCGGCGGAAACAAAAAACAGTCGCCCGGAACCAAATTAACTTTCGATTGTTTCGTATTTAAAAACCTGACAAGTGCGAGTCGGACTCGCGCACGAGGGTTCCGTACAGAGATTTCCCTGCTTTTCCCCAGTGTTCAAGTTGTCCAGTATTAGCAGAGCCTTGTTCCTAAGCTAAATCGCATTGCTTAGTCATTTTATATTGGTCTATGAAATATACAGACAGACATAAAAATTTTGGATTTTGAGAATTTTCTGAGTAGTTGTACTATAAGAGCTACTTTCATAGTACCAAATTTCAAGTTTCTAGGACAACTGGGAAGTACCCTTTAGGTTTTCACAGTACGGCGATTTGTATAGAAACAACCTTTTTTATTGACTGTATCTTTTGATTGCGTTGACTTAGAAGTTGAATTTTTCACAGCTTCAAGGGACCGCAGGTTTGAGTATTTGATATTAATTTCAGCCTGCTACCTTTACGCGTTCCAGAGAAAAATGATCTTGACAGACAGACAGACGGACAACAAAGTGATCCTACAAGGGTTCCGTTTTTTTCCTTCTGAGGTACGTAAACCTAAAAAAACGGTCATTGGAATGAAATTTACAGGGAAATCTTCGTTTCACACCAAAATACAAATAAAAATGATTGGAAATGCTCCTTCGGGAGATTTTTTATGAGTGAATATTTATGTACCTGCATTTTAGCCAGGCATAGGAAACATGTGTTATATTCACAGAAAAAAAAGTTTCCCAATCTCATAAACAAGAACATGAAAGGTTCTTAGCTTATTTAATTTTATTCGGAGTTAATTAGAGGAACCCTGAACGAGTCAAATGCCAAATTTCTATTAACAGTGCTGGACAAAAAGTTTAACAGTGTTTAGCGTTGGCTCGCCCCATTTAACAGCTATTGTGGCATTCGCCTCAAATTAAGCGGCCCGGGCAGCAGGCAGCGTGTTAAAGCAGCAGCGGATTACAGTCCGTGACCACCAGCCGTTCCCAACATTTATTATAATCTCTTATTTTGATGTAAATAATCAAAAAAATAAACAACAAGTGGGGATAAGTTCGCCTTTGTACATTTGCTTTTGTTCTGTTATCTGTTATTTTTTTGTTTTATGTGCAATAAAGATACATACATACAAGTAACAACATAAGCATAATGAGAACAGAATATTGACAGCGATTACGCGTCAATTTCGATGCTTTAGAAAACTACTAGCTTATGCCCCGCGGCTTTGCCTCGTAAAATATTTCAAAATATAATTGTTGTAACCTCGCCCCTAAAAATGTAATTGTACGCTGTGGGACAGGCGCAGGCTGAAAATCAGCGCTGCAAGCCCTCCAGCTGGCAGCATCATGCTGAGTCTGAGCCCATTGCCACACCTTGTATAGTGTTGTTCTCGTGTTGTTTTTTCTATGAAAATAATCGATTTATTGATTATTTTTGTTTTATTTTTATGAAACATTCATAGAATGAAATTCAACATACAATGACAATGCAAAGAAAAATTCGTTAAGCAGCTGGACTTGAACCAGCAACCTCGGTAATCCGTACCAGAATTTTTCTTTGCATTGTCATTGTATGTTGTTTTTTCTGTTCGTGTTGTTAGACGACCGGATAGTCTAGTGGTTAGAGACCCTGACTATGAAGTTTGAGGTCCCGGGTTCAAATCCCGGTCGGGGCAGATGTTTGTATGATGAATATGAATGTTTGTTCTCGGGTCTTGGATGATTAATATGTATATAAGTATGTATTTATCTATATAAGTATGTTTATCCGTTGTCTAGTACCCATAGTACAGGCTTTGTCTAGTTTGGGACTAGGTCAATTGGTGTCAAATTGTCCATTCGGTGCGCTGCACAGTCGCAGAACGAACTCAATGCCGCGCTTACCTATAAATTGGCCGGAGACTTTATTATTCTAACTGATTACCGAGAATCGATATCTTTGTGCAATAGGGTAGTTGACTGATGTCAAAACAAAATCTTTTTACATTTTCACTTGTCAAGCGATGCCTCACTTATTACTGCAATTAAAACGGTTTTTTCATCACACTTGCTCGTTAAGCGTCGTATTGTACGCAGGCATATTGAAGGACAACGGCCTAAATTATTCCTACGGGAGTAATAGGTAATTTGTAATTTTCCCAACGGAGTAATGAGTTCAGTTTAAAAAATATGGCGTTCACTCGTAGGTAAGTAGGTATAATATGTCATTCCACACTAAGAAGGTTTTAAATCAAACATGGTTTTTTACGTTTTCTACAAATAAGTATTACCTAATTTAAACGTTATTATTATATTTTAAAACTATTTGAGTTTACTTTGCAAATATTTCAGTGAATTTTATTTTGAAAACGATAAAAACTGGCTGTATGGATGGGCTTTCGTCTTTCCAATTTCTAAACGCGTTTTTTATCATTATCTGTGGAAGTACTGGAAGTCTGAAGTCACCATTGAAAAAAGTTGACAATCTCAAAACTATAATTTGTTGCCGACTGCTGAGTTTAAATTTATAATCGTCTATACTTAATCTAATATTTACGGAGGTACTGCCTGTACTTAGTAAAATATGTCTTCTGTATGTGAAGACCAAACTTTTAATAAACAGATTTTTTGCCTTTTATTGTATGTATTTATTTCGTCGCAAATGTGATGAAAAACATTGTGTGTATCACGGGCAGTAAGGGAATTCCCAAATCTTTATTTTCCAGTTGAGTGTTAGCAGAGCTCTACTCCTAAGCAAACTGTACGCAGTGTGGAGTCATTTTATATTGGTTACTAACATGGGCAAACATAAACAAGTTGGTGAACTATTTACTCGTAAATGAACCTGTAAAGCCTACTTATCTGTGATAGTGTTCCTTTTAATTTCTTTATATGAGAGAGAGAGAGAGAGAGAGAGAGAAACATTTATTCACATACATTCGACACATACAGAAAGATGAAACAGTACATTTAAAGGAATAGAATACAATGGAACACATAGCTATATTATTTAACAATACAATATGTTTGCACCGAACGATGTGAAATGGGCCCCACTCAGCATAATGTTGCGGCAAGCCGCAACGCTGTTTTTCTGCAGAGCCCATTTTAACCTAAAACTAGACACAAAGTGCATACACAAACATACACAAACACAAACTCAAACCGTGACGACACGAACGCCAGCGGGAAACAGTTTAGGTACAAAAATAACAAATACAGGATATGCACTACTGCATCACTACCTACTGCTCTAATTTTATTCACATTTTCAAATACAACAGTTCCTCTTGGTAGAGGGGGGGGGGGGACATACCTACTTGACTCCAACACAAATGAGCACTTCAAAGCTAAATATTTCGCAAACGAATCCCCCAATCGAAAAATGATCTGTGAACACTCATACTGACCTGTGACTGATCCAACGATACTCCACACACACAACAAATTTTTAAAGATTGCATTCTACCACTTTATAGGCCTAATTAATAATGGATATCCCTGCAAAATTACAGCTTTCTAGTACCAAGAGTCTCTGAGCTAAGCTGCGGATAGACAGACAAACAAACAGACTGGCATGACGAAACTATACCTAAGGGTTCGGGTTTTGCCATTTTGGCTACGGAACCCTAAAAAAGTTTGTTTCCAAACGAATTGCCTTGGTAGGTTACCTTACCTATCAAAACCTATAGGCTTATGCTCTTCCAGTTATCCTAGAAACTTAATTGAAATTTAGCGTGAAGGTACTTAGCACTTATAGCAGAACCAATAAAATAAGTCATTTTGCTTATTAGCAGGGCTCTGCTAATACTGGAAAATTTATCTTCAAGACTCGCTTCTCGAGATAGACAATCTATTTACATATCTACAAATTTGTGCATGTTGTGCCAACTCCCGTGATAATCGGAGGCTCAGCGCTCGAAGTTGTAGACTACTAAAATGTAGGTAGGTAAATAAGACAAACGGTCCAGTTAGGTAGGTCCAACTTCGAGAAAGAGGTCACTCGTCAAATCCAACTCGGCTGGGCAGCGTTTGCGAAGCTTCGCAGTGTCTTTTCGTCCAAATAACCGCAGTTTGAAGTCACAATTCTTTGACCAGTGTGTGTTGCCAGTGATGACTTACGGATCTGAGACCTGGGCGCTAACGATGGGCCTCATAAGGAAGCTCAAAGTCACTCAGAGGGCGATGGAGAGGGCTATGCTCGGGGTTTCTCTGCGGGATAGAATCAGAAATGATGATATTATCTGCAGTAGAACTAAGTTTACCGACATAGCCCGAAACTTAGTGGCAGTGGGCGGGGCACATTGCTCGCAGGACTGATGGCCGATTTTTTTCCAATGGCGTCCACGGTCCGGGAGACGAGCTGTAGGCTTCCAACAAGATAGAGCGACGACCTGGTAAAGATCGCGGGACCCCGATGGATGGACAAAGCCCAAGACCGGTCTGAGTGGACAATTGTGCGGATCCCTCGGTGCTCGAGTCACGACTCTCACTTAGCGGTTTTTTTTTCATTAAACCGTACGCTATTTTCAAAGTCAGACGAGGTGGTTGTCGTCATTGACAAAAGTAGCATCAAAAAAAATATTTAAATAAAAAATAATAATTAAAAAATTAAAAACACGACTGCATCTTCTTGTCGAACTGAAAAGTAAAAAATAAAATTTAAACTGCTAAGTACCACGTTTTCCTAACTAAGTATCGTACCCAACTGCAATAAGCTGACTGTTAGGGCCTTTGTTAGATTTCTTGAAGCCGGGTGCCGTTTTTTTTTTCTACTTGTAATCCCTTGCTGCTGTACGGCACCCGACTGCAAGAAATCTAACAAAGGCCCTAACAGCCAGTTTATTGCAGTTGGGTACGATACTTAGGTTAGGAAAACGTGGTACTTAGCAGTTTAAATTTTATTTTTTACTTTTCAGTTCGACAAGAAGATGATGTCGTGTTTTTAATTTTTTTTTTATGTAAGTAGTAGTATTATAATTATTACAACTCCAGTTACTATCAGTTTTCGAGAACTGGATTAGTTTTTGGGTATCCTAACTGATGGGCAACTGACGGAGCATTTACATGTTTTTTTATAAGCTTTTTGTCGTCATCATCACTAGCTTTGTTTGACGTCCCACTGCTGGGCACAGGCCTCCTCCCCCAATGCGGATTGAGAACTTCACACACACCACTGAATTTTTTCGAAGAAGTGTACAGGTTTATCATAAGATATCTGGTATCGAACAACTGGGTTATCCGATAGTCAAAACTCACATAATACTCACAGGCAAAATTAATCGCCCACCATTTCTTCCTTGATTATTGTAAAAAATGTTATTTAAGTAAAGAATACCTTTACAATAAATAGTATAACCTAACCAACTTAGAAAAAATTAAAAACCCCCGACATTGTCATTTCAAAGTTCAATATTTCGAAAACAGGTGATCCGATTTTAATGAAACTTAGCTAAATAAGAACCATCTCGATTTATCTAGCTTTCGATTAAAAAAAACCGCATCTAAATCGGTCCATCCGTTTCGGAGCTATGATGCCACAGACAGATACCCAGATACACAGACACACAGGTCAAACTTATGACACGCCTCTTTTTAGTCGGAGGTTAAAAATAGGATGGGCTATTAATTGTGCTGTGAGTATACAATAACCCTTTTCGTATAACCATAGCTCTGCTCAGAATTGTGCTGTGAGTATACAATAACCCTTTTCGTATAACCGTAGCTCTGCTCAGAATCCCACTAACACTCCCAAAATCAAAAGGAACAAAAACTTCTTAAAGCTAACTCTGAAATGGCGATAATCATTTAGAACGAAACCGATTTCATCCGACCGGTTAACCGAACGGGCTGTTAAAGCGAAAAGGTACCATTACCTGTTAAAATGGGGTGATCCGGAAAAACACCTCGGATCCTGCGATAGCTTAACTACGAAGACGAAATAAATACGAGAAAGTTCTACAGGTCAAGGAGCAAACAAAGAGTGTTAACACTGGTAAGTGTCAGACTTCAGTGCCATAAGCACGATTTGTCGAATCCTGCGTCACGTAAAATCGAATAGTAAACTATAACGAGTTTGTATGACGTTTGGAACAGCGCCCGCCCGTGAGCGTATTTGGAACTAAAATTTAGTATGAGATTTCTCGATCTCGATACGATAACCGTAACGTAACGCAGGATTCGACAAGTCGTGCTTAGGGCACTGTAATTTAATTTTGACAGTGGTCTTACTTTTATAACTTATATCTATGTTGAGATAATCTTCGTGGAATAAATCACTCGCGTATAGAAGCTTACTCATCTTCATTATTATTCTTCGTTATTGTTATTTTGTGGGTGGTAGGACCTTGTGCAAGGGCCGTCCGTATCGCTACCACCATCTTACTCGCTAATCCTGCCGCTAAGCAGCAGTGCTTGCACTGTTGTGTTCCGGTGTGGAGAGTAAGACAGCCGGTGTAATTACGGGCACAAGAGGCATTTCATCTTAGCTCTCTAGGTTGGCAACGCATCTGCAAACCCTCCGGGGTTGCGGGTGTCTATGGGCAGTGGTGATCACTTACCATCAGGTGGCCTACTTGCTCGTTTGCCTTCTTTATCGTATAGAAAAAAAATACTAAGAAATTATTTCAAAATGGGCTATTTCCCTATCCCGTGGGAATTTAGAAAAAACCCTTCTTAGTGCACCTCTAGGATACTCAAGGTATATGTTTGCCAATTTTCAAAGTCAAAGTCAAAGTGATTTTATTGTAAACATATGTATAACTGGTTACAGTGATGGACAAGTTTGGTATGGAACATTATGTTTTGCCGATAGGCATACAGTAATCAGTTTAAAAAATAGTACTTAATATAATCAATTTCAATAATTAATAAATGTCAATGACATTTAACTCGAGCAAAATTAAAATACCAAATATTATATCAAGAATGTCGACGTTAATAAAAATGTCAAAGTGAAATTACGTAAAAAAATATATAAAAATAACAATAATAAGCAATAAAATAAAAAATCGAAGAAAATACAATCAATCAATCATGGATAATCTTAATTTAAATTGTCTGTAAAAAATTCCGACATTGAATAATAGCATTTAGAAATTAAAACCTTAAAAAGCCTACACCTAAACTCCTGCAGTGGTAACAATCTTAAAGCAATAGGCATCTTGTTATAGATCTTGCTTGCCAGGCAAAATACGCTTTTTCGCATCAGTGCAGTGCGTGCGATTACAGAGCAGACATTATAAGTGAGATAGACATTTCTGTCAGACACCTTGGACATCTTCTTAAATAATTGAGGGTTGGTTTTTACAAACAAAGCCACTTCGAGAATGAAGAGACAGGGCACTGTCAAGATGTTCAACCTTTTAAAATGAGGAGTACAACTGTCCATCTGTTTCAGGTCACATATTGCTCTGACGCATCTCTTTTGCGCCTTAAATACAAGGTCTCTATTGGTTGAGTTTCCCCAATAGATGATGCCATATCGAAGAGTCGACCCAACATATGCATGATAAGCTGACATGACTGTGTCAACACTTACTTGTTTAGCAAGTTTATACAGTGCAAAGGCGTGTTTATTTAGTTTTTTACAGACATCTTCGGTATGCGGTTTCCATGACAGATGGTTGTCTATCGTTATACCCAAGAATTTAGATGCATTAACAGATTCTATAACACGTCCTTGATAATTACAATTGACTGAAATTGTTGGTATTCGTTGTCGGAAATGCATAACTTTAGTTTTGTTAAGATTTATCATTAGATTATTACGTTTAAGCCATTCTATAATACTATTAATAGTTTCATTAATTTCCATTTCATATCTATCAGTGTCATTGCATTCTACTATTACGGTGCTATCATCTGCGAACATAACCATAGGATATTTAACGTGTTTAGGAAGATAATTGATATACAGTAAGAATAGCAGCGGGCCTAGGACACTCCTCTGCGGTACACCATACTGTCGTATGCGATTATCTCATTTGTAAGATCTTTGCTGTCTTGATTTTAAACAGACCTGAGTGAGTTCAGTACACTGTTCCCTATTGCTTAAGTATGATTTCAGAAGTTCCAAGACATTACCACGTATACCATAGGCACTCAGCTTCTCTATGAGTATCGAGTGGTCCACATAGTCAAACGCCTTTGTCACATCCATAAAAATGGTACAAAATGGTTCTTTTATCCATTTTTGAGATAACGGGATATACTAAATCGTAAATAGCCATGTTAATTGTCTTCTTTTTACGGAAACCTTTTTGTTCACTAGCGAGTAGACCAACACTGTTTTTATTTTTTAAAGTCTTAATAACATTGTGTATGTCACTGGGAATAGTTGGCCTCATGTACAGAAATCCCGGGCAGTTTGTCACGACATTAGGGTAAGTCCTGCTGTTACCCTTAATATCGTCAGTAAAAAAATCATTGAAAGCGTTTGCTATTTCAGTTGGGTTTGTAAGAGCTCTATCATCTACCGTCGTCAATCTCAGAATCGGCTCTCTAGGGTAATTCTGCTTCATGTTCTTAATGACCTGCCATTTCGCTTTAGTTTTGTTGGGGGCAGTTTTTTATGAAATGAGTGATCTGTGAACGCTTGGTAAGATTTAATATGTTTTTTATATTTACTACTATAACTTCTAAAAACATTTCTATTGAATGAGGTCGGATGCGTTCTAAATTTCCATAATAATGCCCGTCTTTTTTTGCTACAAATTTTAAAGTCTCTAGGTCCAGTGGTATAGGGTGCCTTCCCACCAGACATGTGCTATGCTACGTTGCTATGGATGCGTTTGATATTCACCAATCGTATTCATTGCACCCATTTCTACCACTGCTATATATGCTATGTCGAGCAATGAATATTATTCGTATTATGACTGGTGGATATCAGCGCATCCATAGCAACGTAGCATAGCACATCTCTGGTGGAAAGGCACCCTTAGGCTGTGCGTTCTCAGTCAGTCAGTCAGACACGGTAGGTACTGTTTTATAGAGGTACTTATTATTTTTCTTCATTACTGGTATTCTTTAGTACTGTGATAGAGGACTGCGAGTGAAATTACCTCAACCCGGAAGTAAGGTCCCGGGGGAAATCCCGAAGGTTTTTCAGCGTGCCAATGGAACCCTAATCAGGTTAGCTGCAGCGATCTAGTTTCTTCCAATTTAAATAATTCAGACGAGATTGAGGCGCGATCCGCTCGAAAACGGGTTGCAGGGAATTAAGGAAACGGGGTTTTAAGAGAAGAAAGGAAAGTATTTTTTGAAGAAATAACTTACTTGGGTTTTATTTCAGTTTTAATTAACATACATACATACAGATAATAATATAATAAAAATAAATACTATGTACAAAATTATTGTAAACCTAACCTAACCTACAAGTAAATACTCCCCTTAGGTCACCGTCAAAATGGGCTAGTTCCCTATCGCGTGGGAATTTCGAAAAATCCCTTCTTAGTGCAGCTCTAGGATACTCAAGGTATACTCGTATGTTTGCCAAATTTCAAGTCTCTAGGTCCAGTAGTTTAGGCTGTGCGTTGCCTGTCAGTTAGTCACGGTACTATTTATTGTAAGTACCGAGTCTCGACCCTCGCCTAGTGGGTCGGGCTTGGACACCTGGGAGCTCGTGCAAAGTGAAAGTGACACACTTTCCGCACCTGTATTAAAAAGTACTGTTTCTTCTGATTCCTGCTCATACCAGTTTGTCGGTGATAGTACCTTCGCGAAATATGAGATGGAATCGCATGGGACTAGAATCAGGCCGCCCTCGATACATAATGTATGAGTATGTAATGTATGAAACACTAGTCGTACACACGTGAGGTTTCAGCTATGAGAAGGTTATATTATTTGGTAAAGCTTTAGGCATAGTCTTCGTATACCTGTACAGGGTTTTAACTTATAACACAGGCTCTTTTTCACCATCATCATCATCATCATCATGTCAGCCGAGAGACGTCCACTGCTGGACGTAGGCCTCCCCCGCGGCTTTCCACTCAGACCGGTCTTGTGCTTTCCGCATCCACCGCGGTCTCGCGATCTTTACCAGGTCGTCGCTCCATCAGCGAAGAGGCCTACCAACAGCTCTTCTCCCGGTCCGCGGATGCCAACGACGATCCACACAGGCGCGACAAGATCCGTGGTTCACAACAGTAAGAATATTTAGCGAAAAAAACATGGCACTCTTTAAACAAACATTGAAAGAAGTCGATTGGGATACTATAATTTCGGATAAAAATTACATAAACACAAACTACAACGCATTCAATATTAAATTATTAGAAATCTTAAATAAACACATTCCACAAAAACGACAAAAAATAAAACCAACTCAGGGTACAAAGACTTGGCTAACGACGGGTTTAAGAAAATCATGTGAACATAAACGACAACTGAAAATATTAGTAAATAAAAGTAATAATGATATAATTGGAAACCACTACAAACAATACGAAAACATATTAAAGAAATGCATTAAAAAATCAAAACGTATAAATTATGCAAGGAATATGAAAGCCTCAAAAAATAAAACAAAAACAATGTGGCATACAACAATTGGCATACAATGAACAAAAACAAAGATCGCATCTACAAAAACATGACTATTAAAACCGCTGACATGCCTATACCTATCGAATCACCCCAAGAGGTGGCGAATTTATTAAATGAATACTTTGCTTCTGTGGGCGAATCACCGCCGGCAGGCGATGCAGGCCCGCGGTACCCCGGACGCCACCGCGGAACACCTACCCCAGCGATAAACTCCATTTACATACGACCAGTCACAGAAAACGAGATAACAAAAATTATTACACAGCTAAAAAACAAAAAGAGCTTTGGTACTGACGAATTGCCCTCAACGCTGATAAACTATGCAAAGCGGAGCTAGTACAGCCTTTAACACGATTAATAAATCAATCTTTTACAGAAGGTACATTCCCAGAATTATTGAAAATTGCTAAAATTAAACCAATTTTAAAGCCAGGAGGTGACGCCACAAACCCAAGCCAACACCGCCCCATATTGCTATTACCGTCGATGGCAAAAATATTTGAAAAAAGCATGTCAAATCGGGTATATAACTTCCTGGAAAAATATAACTTGCTAGATAAAAAACCATATGGCTTCAGAAAGTTTCATTCAACATCCCTAGCGGTATATAAATATGTACAAAAAATATTAGAACATATAAATATAAAAAAAATATGGCGTCGGGTTACTCCTTGATATGACCAAGGCATACGACCGAGTATCTCATGATATCCTACAAAACTGTATAGCATGGGAATACGCGGTACGGCGCATAAATGGTTCAAACCTTACCTCAAAAATCGTAGACAGTATGTGCAAATTGATTATTATAACCAAAGCACCAAAGAGGTAACGAAAATCACCTCACAAATGCGTTATACAACTTGCTCGATTCCACAGGGAAGTGTCAGTGAGTTTGTCTCCTGTTTCTGGTCTACATCAATGACCTGGCTGGGGTGCTAGACTCGGACACGGAATGCGTCATGTTTGCTGATGACATATCACTATTGTGTCACGGCACAAATAACACAGAATGTAACTCAAAACTCACATTAACACTAAACACAATATCCGAATGGCTAGAGGACAATAATTTAGAAATTAACCTAAATAAAACTAAAATCATACAATTTAAAACTAAACAAAAAAATCCTCTACAACTTAAACTACAGATAAACCACAAAAACATAGAAGAAGTAACAAATTTTAAGCTATTAGGTATAACAATAGATTCAAATGTTAACTGGCAAACCCATGTACAAAATATGAAATCGAAACTATCAAAGTTTGTGTATGCACTCAGTGTACTAAAGGTGAACACCGATCTTGATTGTGCATTATCCGCATATTACGCGTACGCGTTCGCCTGGCTCCGATACGGCGTGGTACTGTGGGGAGGTAGCACTGATGCCCAACAAATATTCATCATGCAAAAAAAGTGCATTAGTATACTAGCCAATATACGTGTACCGGAGAGCTGTCGTCAGCACTTTAAAAAATACAAATTGTTAACCCTACCCTCAATCTACATATTGGAATCATCACTTTTCGTACGTAAACATCCAGACCTATTTAAGGCAAAAGTAGACACTAGCACAACTAGAACACAATACAGAAATAAATTGTTATTACCGAAATCTAATTTAGCAATGTTTTGAAAGAAAGAAAGAAACATATATTTATTAGAAACTAATTCGACACATACACATACAGATAAAAACAAATCAATAATCAGCAATAACCAGACAATGCAAACACTATTAACTAACAAAGACAGCTTAGAAACTAACGATTAAAAATATGTGCCGAATAGCACTAAAAGGGTCACCCTCAGCATGATGCCGCGGCAAGCCGTAGCGCTGGTTTTCAGTGTTTAGAAATGGTCCACAATACGAGTGCATTCAAATAGCTAATAAAATCCCAGAACACATTAAGCAAGAATCCCGCAATAGTATATTCAAAAATAACCTAAAAACATTACTAATCGAAAAATGTTATTACTTACGCTTTAAAGAAATCGACATCCTTACAGTAGCTTCTCAGTATATATATGATGTAATATTGTATACACACAAGAACATCAAATCTTTCAAGAAAGTGTCGGATGTGCATGGTTTCAACACTCGGAATAAGCATAAACTTGCCGTCCCTAAATTTCGTCTACGAAAAGTCAGTAAGTCTTTTTTGGGAAATTGCGTGAGGTTCTACAATAAAGTGCCTGTAGATGCATGGGAATTGCCTCACAATTCATTTAAAAGATACATAAAGACCGCTCTCTTGAAAAAAGCATACTACAAAGTGGATGAATACTTATGTGATGGCACCACCTGGCCAAGGCTGAAAACAGAAGATAATTAGGACATCAATGTGACTTGGCTGCGTCCCGAAGATATTCCTGTATGGTGTCCGGCTATGTTGCCGTTGTCCGCTGCGTACTAATTGTAATACAATTGACAAAAATAATGTTTTATTTATTTGACATGATGACATGAAATGTATATTTCATCAATTTTTGTTATTTGACATTTGGAGACCATATACATCTCCAGTTTATGTATATGTATTATTATACTTATTATTTGACCGTGTAGGCGTTTTACACCTCTGCTGATTTTAAATTTAGTTTAAATTGACCCTAGAGACTATACATCTCTAAGCCATTTAGATTAAGTATTATATTATAGTATTAATTCTGGGACCCTATACATCCCTTTGTAATTTAAATTTTCACAGATATTTGACCTGGAGACCCTATACATCTCCTGCTCAATTAAAACGTGCCAGTAAAGTAAAGTGTTCTGGTTTTGCTGTTTTAATAATTACTTTTTACACTTGTTTCTAAAATGCGGTATTTTTTTTTCTCTCTTAATCTTTTAATGACAGAGTGAGGTTTCTTTGTGTAATTTGTCTGTGGTTGCGTATTGTAAGAGCTAATGTAACTTGTTTTTAGAAAAAATGACTTTGTGCCAAGTTTCTTGCGGCGCATTCTTCTTGGCAATCATGGTCTTTCCGAAAGCGCTGGTAGACTCAAAAAAAATGACGTGTAAAAGAGCATTCAACTGCCTATTTGCTGAATAAAATTTTGAATTTGAATTTGAATTTGAATTTGAATTTGAATTTGAATTTACTCTGTCAACGAGTTTTTAAATGATGAAACCGCATAATAATTTTCTCTCTCTAGCAATTAAGTGATTATTAGTAAATAAAAATTCTCAAATTTATTGACATCTACATTATATTAATTAAATTATGAATTTTAGTAACTCTTTGAAATAGAAAGTATCAACTTAGTAATTTAATTTAATAATATCATGCATGACTAAGACTTATTGCAATTAATCGCTTTTATATTACCATTATTTGACATCATATTATTCTAGATTAAGCTTTAATTAAGTATTATTGTGTGCCCTCACAGGGCGTCATGGACTGACTTACAAAAATGTAACATCTTTATTATAATGTACATGACTCATTGTATGAATAAATAAATAACTTCGTAGCGCCTAACAGTTTGCATGGGAAAATTAAACTGTCGTTTTTGGTATTTTCTTAGCAATTTTTCCATTATTTTCTCACCGTTTAAACCTTTCCTGAACTTCCACAAATATTTGAAGATTAAAATTAGCCAAATCGGTCCAGTCATTCTCGAGTTTTAACGAGACAAGCGAACGCAATTCATTTTTATAAACATGGATTAGGAAAACGGAAAAATATATATTTTATGCAAACTTATCATCAATACAAGTGACACTAGCCGCACTAGACACTCGCAATACCAGAAGGATTGCAGATGCGTTACCGACCTATAGTGGGCAAGTTGGAATGCCTCTTATGCCAGTGATTCAGTCACAAATGCTACATTCTTATAGTTGTTTTTCTTTTACCCGATTAGTAAAACCTTGTGCAAGGTCCGTCTGGATCGCGACCATCATCTTTACCTATTTGCTCTCACCCGCGACTACACGTAAGATAGCTACATCTTGAGACAAATATTATGTTTTCATGCAACACCCCCCCCCCCCCCCCCACTGCCGCACGAATTACATACTTATTTTTTACTTTTTTAGTGTTTTGTGGGGGGGGGGGGGGTTACATTCACTACTTACTTAGGTATTACGGGACTTTAGAGGCTAGAGCACGAGTATTCCCTGAAAATCTGAAAACAGACTTCTGTTATCAGTTTTTCAGCGATTGTTGCGAAATAAGCTCTTCTAGTATTGTACGGCGGGCGTACAATAGCTTTTGTGAAAGCTTACGGCATTCAACTACGTAGTTCCTAGGGGACTAAAGTTTATCTGATATTGATGAAGATTGTACCTACTCTTTAACTTGAATCCAATACGACATTAAATTGAAACTAACTTTTTTTGACGACTGGATAGCCTAGTGGTTAGAAACCCTGACTATGAAGCTTGAGGTCCCGGGTTCGATCCCCGGTCAGGGCAGATGTTTGTATGATGATACGAATGTTTGTTCTCGGGTCTTGGACGTTTAATATGTATTTAAGTATGTATTTATCTTTATAAATATAATTTATTGAATCAGGCGTTACTTAGAAGTAGAAGAAATATGAAGTCGGTGCGGTGCGAGCGGAATATTCTTTGAATGAAACACCGACTTCATATTTCTGCTGCTTAGTGCTAGGCCATAAAACTTTAGGCTTTAGTTTCTGTTGTCCGAAATAAACGCATTTTATTTTATTTTATTTACTTATCATTATTTTAGAGGATTATTTTGCGTTTTTTTTCTAAGGTTTTTTTTGAAGGCGGGTTTACTTTTTTGTTAAAAGATTTTTATTTCACAATTTTACGTTGATTTAACATTTTCAGAATTATCCTCCAACTCCTAACCGTTAAGGAGTTGTACCTTCCATCATCAGCTCATCAACATGAGATGATAACTACCGGACGCAAACACTTGAATAGCCTTAGAAAAAAATATATGAAACACATGATACGTCCCTATAAAATTTGAGGGTTGTCCTCGATTTCCCTGAGATCCCATCATCAGATCATGACACAAAATTACTCCACCACCACCACCACCTTTTGTTACTCCTAACCGCTAAGGAGTTGTACCTTCCATCATCAGCTCATCATCATGAGATGATGACTACCAGACGTAAATACTTGAATAACCTTAGAAAATGTATTATGAAACACATAGTACGCGCCTGTAAAATTTGAGGGTTGCCCTCGATTTCCCTAGGATTCCATCAACAGATCATGATTTAGTGACAATGAGACCACCTCAGGAGTATACCCTTTCGAATAAAAAAAGAATTTTGAAAATCAGTGTACAATTGACGGAGTAATCGATGTACATACATTAAAAAAAAAAAACATACAGTGGAACGTAGAACCTCCTCCTTTTTTTAAGTCGGTTAAAAAGAATTCTGAGCGTAGCGAGGAATTCAACGCCTAGGCATTTTATCTGCATAGTCTATGGCCTTTTAATTTTAATATTTTTTAACGTTTTGTTGCAGAAAATTGGTCAGCTTAAAGGTATACAGAGTATACTTAGCTAATAAATTAATGACACATTTTTAAAATATTTAGTTCGTTCTTTTAGCTTATATGTTCTACTATTATACATACACAAAACCAAAGACGAAACGTTATTTATGGCGCGCTCTTCCAATGTCCTGTATTGTTTTATACGTTACGAATTTCTGTTTTTTTCTTTCCTTTTTATGCTACTTGAAAAAAGTTGAAAAAATCCCGACATTTTAATTTTAAAGACCAATATCTCAAAACCTAACAGTGTTTCATCGACATCAGAAAAACATGTCTTCAAGTCCTGATTAAAGGGTCTTTATAAAAACTTCACGGCCAGTGCGACGAAGGGTAGGTAAGTAAATAGGCACACATTTGTCTGCATTGGGCTCCATCTGATAGAAGTACAATGGCGGACAAGGAACGAAAGACATGTTTTTTTTATTTATTACACTTTAAAAATACTTGCTGAAGTTAGTACTAGCTTTGGTGTAAGGGCATGGCACGTGACACGGAAGGTCAAGTAACATACCACACTATGTATTCCTAACCGAAGAGTTCGTGATAAATTACAAAATGTAATGTAACTTCGCACATAAATTCCGAAAAACTCAGAGGTGCGAGTCCAGCACATGTAGCACGGCGCGCTATTTTGTCGCTTGTCGTGCAGCAGGCCTTGCGACAAAATGGCGCCCGTGCTAAGCCCCCCAGGTTCGAACCCACGACCTTCTGTTTGAGAAGCATAGGTAATAGGTCAAACCACTAAGCTACTACGACTATATTGTTTAGTTTCTATATTTCGATAGATAGGCTAACAGATAGCCATAATAAAAGCAATTTACAATGACATTAAATCTAAGCTTAAACTAAATAAACTACAACTTAAAACTAAATTAAATCTAAATAAGGCCCCCGTGGCATAGTGCCCAAAAGGCTGGCAGCGTTGCCTCACTGAATAGCGATGCTGATTCTTTGAGAGAGAAAACTGCCAGCCCTTTGGTCACAAGTTGTATCAACTAAGCGCTTTTGTAACTCAGATAGCCTGGTTAGCGACCCTGACTATGAAGCTTAGGTCCCGGATTCGATCCCCGGTCGGGGCAGATGTTTGTATGTTGAATACAGATGTTTGTTCTCGGGTCTTGGATGTTTAATATGTATATAAGTATGGTATTTATCTATATTATGTATGTTTATCCGTTGTTCAGTACCCATAGTACAGGCTTTGCCTAGTTTGGGACTAGGTCAATTGGTGTCAATTGTCCCGTGATATTTATTTATTTTCATTTTAGGACAATAAATTGTATCTAGTTGTACTTCAGATTTTAAAATATTTATTTCCGTGTTAATAAATTCTTCAAAGTAAAGTTCACAACACTGCGCTCACTCGTGAATTTGGAAAGTTGCCTTCTCCCGTATATGCCTGCGAATAACGCCATAAAAACCATTTTTTTCACTAAACCATGCCTTGCTTATAAAGGAAGGAGATGTAAAATCTGGAACTGGGTCGTAAAAAAATGTTATATCCTCTCCTTTGTGTCATAATGCGGTTGTAAATAATGACGTGACGGCTTTACGATTTTTGAATGTAAATTTTGCAATCGGGAAAATTGGGTGTACGGATTTCTTCACAGATTTAATGGATGCGTGACACTGGTTGGATTTCGAGGCAAAATTTAATCAGCGGGGTGTTGTGATTTTCTCGTCTTTTGTTATCTCCTATTTGTGAAAGATTGATCAAACAAAGGTTGTGTCGATTGGGTTGGTCTGAAAGCCCTTGGTCATCCCCTGGGTCTTAAAATCAATCCAGCTAACAGAACAGATATCACATTTTATGAATATTGCACGATTCCCGAGAGACAGCCAAAACCGAATTGTACTCTGATGAATTCACGGGGAAAACGCAAGTGTCATTATGACTTCTAGAATTTATCTACACACATATCATAAGTCCTCTATAATGCGTTCAAAAACCGAAGGTAAGTACCAGCGTTACAACAGCAGCAATATAACATGTCACCGTCGAATTCGATGTCGTTATGATAGTTTCAAATTTAGAATATCATCAAAAACCAAAACAGTTTATAAAAAAAAAGTCGTCGATACGAAACATCAGCTCGGTATGTTGTCTACCTATGATATGAAAAGAAAAAAGTCAAATTCGTGACAGGTATGGTGTGCCTTCGTCTTCTGAACCCATCTTAGAGTACTTATGTATGTAGATAAAGTAATGTAAGCAACTCTACATTATTAGGCCTTAAAACACTCATTATGCTTTAATCTGTTCTTACCTTTATTCCATTATGGTTACCTGGTAGAGATCGCTCTGTAGCGATAAGGCCGCCCATTGCTACCTTGTATTTTCTTTGTGCCTTATTTCTTGTTTTGACTGTTATGTGGTGTTCAATAAAGAGTTATCGTATTGTATTGTATTGTATTGTATGTAGGTATAACACTTAACTAAGGTACAAACAACGTATCTAGATGTATAAGATTATCATAAGACCTATTCTTATGTTCGGATGCGACGCTTGGACTCTAATCCAAAAGGTACAGTACTAGCTTCTGGTGGTAGGAACTTGTGCGAGGTCCGTACAGATCGCTACCACCATCTTACTCGCTAATCCTGCCACTAAGCAGGAGTGATTGCACTGTTGTGTTCCGGTGTAAAGAGTAAGACAGCCGGTGTAATTACGGGCACAAGGGGCATTTTGTATTAGCTCTCTAGGTTGCCAACGCATCTGCAAGCCTTCCGGGTTGCGGGTGTCTATTACCATCAGAGGTGAGGTGACGTGATCGGGGTTGCTCGTTTGCCTTCCTCGTCGTATAAAGAAAAAATACCTCAGTTGCATTTTTTTGCACGAAAGTGTTTGGCGTTTTTCACAGTTAAAGGCGCACTTTAACAGAATAAACGTTAAAGTGTGCACATTTCTCACGGGCTATCGCCGGCTTTGCATTCGTTCTGCGCAAGCAGATACAGATGTGTTGTTTACTTTTGTGCTCAATTGAACTGGAGGTACAGTTGTTCATACAACGCTGTGTCATACCCCATTAGTGACAACAATGCACGCTGTGTGTATTTGTGATCTATTGTTAACGGAGATAGTAGTCTTAAGTGGTATAATTAATAAAATTGACACTGACCTTTTTTTTTTTTTTCCTATCCTGTTTGGAACCTTACAGTTACCTTACTTTACACTTTACTAAATATTTCGCAAATGAATCCCCCAATCGAAAAATGACCTGTGAACACTCATAGTATTTTGAATTTTGATTTAATGTGTTTTGTACACTCGTTTCCATTATGGACATAGTTTTGCAGGACGTAAACGTAAAGGCTGATTGAGATAATTACTTGTAAATGTTAAGAATTGTTATAATTTCAACGGAATATCGTTGTAATGGCATATATCTACCTAAAATTAATAAATTACATTTTAGACGCCTCCAATTCGATTGTAATGTAACGGTGACATCACTACTACTAGGTTGTTCCCCGGGCCGACTATAACCACTCTGCAAAAACGAATCCTCTTAGATTTATGACTGTCAACTTTAGCGAGGCGTGGTTATGTTATTTCTTAAACCATATGGTTTGTGAAGTTTTAAGCATTGGCAGGCGTTGTTTTTTTGTGTTGGCATTGTATTTGGAAATTTCAAATTATTACCTATTCTGACGAGTTTGTGTTTTTTTGAGCCTATTGTGATAGCTTGTCAAAACTCCTATCTGACTTTAATTTCATGCTGAATATTCTTTGCAAGATTTCTAATACTAACTTGAAATGAGTCGAATTCAAATTCAATTTACTTGTTTGTAAAACATAGGTACAAAGGTGTTACAAATTTTAAACGTTCGCCCTGAGGGTCGAGCACGACTTTACGAAAGCTGCGTAACGTTACGTTTATCGTATCGAGATCGAGAAACCTCATACTAAATTTTAGTTCCAAATACGCTCACGGGCGGGCGGTGTTCCAAACGCCATACAAACTCGACAACGTTTACTATTCGATTTTACGTTACGCAGCATTCGTAAAGTCGTGCTCGACCCTACATTTAGGGAGCGTCCCGACGCTCGTTACACGCTTCGACGTCACTTGCTCCAGGCAGAGGTAGTCTACCGTGTAGTCAAAAAGTGGTTATATTATGTAGCATGACGGGTAACCTATCAATGTTTCGAAACTCTTTTACTCGAATTTCATCTATCCGAAAACGGTTCACCGAATTTTTGAAATCCATGTAGTTTGTTTTCCATAACTTTACTATTTTTTTTTTATACGACGAGGAAGGCAAACGAGCAAGTGGGTCACCTGATGGTAAGTGATCACCACTGCCCATAGACACCCGCAACCCCGGAGGGTTTGGGATGCGTTGTCAACCTAGAGAGCTAAGATGATGTCTCTTGTGCCCGTAATTACACCGGTTGTTGAACTGGAGCGTCTTACAGGATGAAGTACCGTGGAGGTCTTGGAGATAATTTAGTAGTCCTTTTTGAGTTTACATGCATTTAATGCTTATAAAAGATAATAATACAGAGAGACGTGCGTCCAGTGCAGTTGATGTTAGGAGAGTGTTTTTGGAAGGGGTTGCTGCGGTCGTATGTGACGTAAATCGCTGGATGAGCGTGTGTGAGTGCTGCACACATACGCTACGCGTCAACAAGTTGGCCCCCAGGAGTGAAGCTCTGATCCTGTACTGGAAGCGGGCATAGCCGATTGAAGGCACGCCGTAGAGTTCCAGACACGGTGAGCACGTCAGCGACGCGGATTACACCGTCGGTGCCGGGGTAAAGGCGCGTCACGCGCCCTAGCAGCCATTGGTTAGAAGGCAGCCGGTCGTCCTTGGCGAGAACCATTTCGCCTAGGTTCAGTTGTCAGCCATGTTTGCTCCATTTCTGCCGTTGTTGAAGTTCTGTAATGTATTCCTTGTAAAATCGGTTCCAGAAATGGGCTTTGAGCTGCTGTGTTCTCAGGTATCGTGAAAGTGTATGCGGAGCAGCGGTTTCCTCGACGTGAGGAGAGGGAATTAACGCTACCGGTCGCCCAATTAGAAAATGTGACGGGGTAAGGGCTGTAAGATCCATAGGATTTGAAGACAACGGAGTGAGGGGTCTCGAGTTTAGGATCGCCTCAATCTGTGCCAGAACTGTGTTGATTTCTTCATAAATTAAATTGGCACACGATACTGTACGCTTAAGATGATGCTTTACCGACTTTACCGCACTTTCAGCCAAACCATTAAAATGTGGTGAATATACAGGCGACAAGTTGAAATTAATTGACAGCTTAGATACTTGTTCACTGACACTATTTAAATTTTGTTTGAAAAAGTTAGCTAGGTCATTACTTGCGCCTAGGAAGCATCTACCGTTGTCAGAGAAAATGTTCGTTGGCTTTCCCCTGTGCGCGATGAATCTATGCAATGCTGCTAAAAACGTATCACTGCTCATGTCGGTCACAAGCTCAATGTGTACAGCCTTGATGGCCATACAGACAAAAATGCACAAGTAGTATTTAATTAACCTACTACCTCTGCCCTTTCGGTTCAATATCATTACCGGACCGGCGTAATCAACGGCTGTGCTGGAAAAAGGAAATTCAGCATGAAGTCGTTCCTTAGGAAGATTACCCATTATGGGCTGTCTGACCTTTCCTGAGAAACGGCAGCATTTGATGCATTTATGTACGATTTTCGTAGCCAGGTTTTTGCCACCGATTATCCAAAAGTTATGACGTGATATAGATAGAATTAGTTGTGGCCCGGCATGCATGAGTATGATGTGATAATATTTAAATAAGAGTGTTGACAAATGATGTGATGAATGAAGCAATATTGGGTGTTTCGTGTCGAAATCATAATAAGAATTTGATAGCCTGCCACCTACTCTTAGCAGAGAGTCAGCTGTGTTAAAAAATGGGTTTAATTTTGTAAGGGTGTTTTTAATCGGTAGTGGTACATTTGATTTTAACAAATTTATTTCGTTTAGAAATATTTCCCGCTGGGAGAACCTACATAGGGCATTCATTGATGTATGAAGTTCCTTAATTTTTAAATAACCAGTTCGTTTGTTATTTAAAGGTAGTTATGTAAAAACCGGTGAACATAGGCTACAACACGTTGTAACTTTTTAAAGTTAGAGAATCGTTTTATAAAAGTAGAGATATGAGTAAAAAAGTCTGGATTGTCAGAGCTCAAGGTACACTGTACCCTGAATTCTGGTAGCTCAGTGTCTTCAGAATTTGCCGGTTGTTTAGGCCATGCTGGTTTATCCTGTAACAGGAATGTTGGACCCGTCCACCACAAGGAAGAGCTCTCCAGCTGTGCAGCGCTCGCGCCGCGCGAGCCTATGTCGGCTGGATTTAGCTTGGTGGGCACGTAGTGCCATGAAGCTGGGTCGGACATGTCTAAGACTTCTTGTAACCGATTGAAAACATATGGCTTAAGTAAGTGTTGTTTCGGTGATCTAATCCAACCTAGAACAATTGTAGAATCACACCAGTAGGTAAAATTGTTTATTTGCAATCGGAAGGATGCCTTTACTTTCTCCGCGAGCTTGGCAGCGAGGACAGCGCCATTTATTTCGTTGAGGGACTGTTGTAGGCTTCAGTGGAGCTACACGGCTCTTTGCCATTACTAGGTGAACTGAAACAGTGTTATTATGTGATACAGATTTCAGATAAACGCATGCTGAAAATGCTGAAAGTGACGCGTCGCTAAATGTATGTATTTCAATACATTTAGGAGAATCACCAAGTACACATCTTGGAATTCTAATGTTATTCAGATGCTGCAAGGAATCTACAAGTTTATTCCAAGCCTTAACAACTTCAGGGGGGACTACCTCGTCCCATGTTGTTTTTGTAGCCCACAACTTTTGCAGTATTACCTTTGCACTTAATTAACACAGGTCTTGGAGATAATTTAGTAGTCCTTTTTGAGTTTACATGCATTTAATGCTTATAAAAGATAATAATACAGAGAGACGTGCGTCCAGTGCAGTTGATGTCAGGAGAGTGTTTTTGAAAGGGGTCGCTGCAGTCGTATGCGACGTAAATCGCTCGATGAGCGTGTGTGAGTGCTGCACACAGACGCTACGCGTCAACACCGGTTGTCTTACTCTCCACACCGGAACACAACAATGCAAGCACAACCACAACTACACACACCACACACACTACAACACACACTACTATGCCACAATGTTATTTGCCAACAAATTCGAAATCCCGAAATACAGTATCCAGTTTTTTTATTTAAAACCCAATCGCATAATGCTCATTTGCACCTATCTCTCTAGCCACCACTTGCTGCTCACTTTCGACCAGATGACAAGCGAGATGACAAGCTATGAACCAATCACGATGCATTCCCCCGGCCCGCTCACCGCGGCTTTTTTCGTAATGACTTTCCAAGTAAATTATAGAAGATGCGGTGTCCAGAGGGAGGTTGGTCCGTGTGAACTACAATGTGTGGCTTCGTTTAAATTGATCACGAGTTTTCTAACAGGTTTCACTCTAGTACTAGATTTTTGTGCGCACAACAGTTTAGCCTATAGATTTAAGAAATCCTACATTCACATCAGCTGCTATTAATATGCGAACCACGGTGTGGTGACTTTGTTCCTCTAATTTTAGGACTCAAGGTCTCCTGTAAATTAAAAAAAAAGAGCTTTCCTCATGTACCCCATTTTCCTTTAGCTCGCGTTTAGGCCTAATATTTTCTGGTATTGTGAACTCTCAAATTAATAATGTGATTGTTGACCCATGCAAAGTCTTATTGTACCTTACATTGTATAGTGTTGTAGTGTTTTTTTATAACTTATTATAACTGCTTATTATTAGAAAATGCGGCATTTTTATGCATTCAATAAAGTGTTAACCCTCGAAATTATACGTTTCATTTGTGTTAGCATGGTAAGGCATTTGGGTGCACCTATATGTGCCTAAATCCATTTATTATGCTACACGTGATAATATTACTGTTCATTATGTGTGTGAAATTTCAAATTCGTAGTAGGTAGCAATACTTACTTCAGAAATTACAAGTAAGTGAAGTTATATCCAACCGCTAACTCTCGCCAAAAAATGCACGTATTGAGGAGTGACGGTGGCGTTCAAGGCCCCGTAAGTAAAGGGCTAATTGGGTTTGTCTAAAAAAATACCGATGCTTTTCATATTTTTGTTGTACAGAAAAGTCAATTATAAAAAACCAGTTTCGCTATTTTGTCATATAAATCACTCCTTATTATTAAATTATTTGTTGAAATTATTTAGGTTGATGACGTCAGACTGGTGTCTAGCTCTTCCACACAGCTGCTTATTCAATAAATTTGTCAGTAATCGTATATTGAGACCCTGCTTTAGTTCAGTTTTAATCTGTGGTGAATCGTTAAACTGTCATTCATTTATTTATTTATTTATTATAATACCTTTCTACTGGACTTACAGTACTTAACTAAACCGTCCAAATAGATAGAAAACAAAAAACATTGATATGGTCACAAAAGAAGAGATGAGAAAATTTGCTTATCAGATATCATACATAAAAACAATATATTATCTAACACTACATACATTAATAAAATATCATGTCATGTCCTTATAAAAAAATAGAATGTCAAAAGTATCAAAATTTGCTATACATTATCCATTACTTTACTACTATCCATTACATTACTACACATATTACAATATGTATTACAATTTCGATAAAAACAAAGTGGCCCTTCTCATGAATACGCCCATATTATCGGCAAATATGTCAGCATCCGGTTCATACCAGCATATCGTTCAGGAGCGAGAGAGCCCTAGCGGTAGGCGCGTTCCTGGCCTGCATTGTGCGCGTCCCAGGCACAGCAATAAGGCAGCGGGGCCGCTGCACCGGCATTGTCACTGTCACTGAACGATCAAACGTCAATAACAACTGTCAAGTTACCAGTCCAAGTCGAACTTAGCAGCATAAAACGCGGGTAAATAATAGTGATGGATTCTTGTACTCACGCCAATAAAGTACAATTCGGACCGCTATCCACCAAAACTCAACTTTTAAGGAGAGCAAAAAACACTAAAAAATATTGAAAAAAAACATAACCTTTTTGTTTTCAATGCTATATAAAAACTTCTTAGAACAAAAGTTCTTAAAAATGTTGATTGTATAATCTGGAATTATTATTATTATTAACCCAGTAACAAAGAAAATTGATGTCATTTACGCTTCATAAAACCAAAACAGCTTGTCATTTACACCCAAAATCTTGGCTATTGTGCATGAAGCTTAGGGCGTAAAAGTCATAGTTTAAAGTTTTATAAAAAAAATTGGTCGTAAAATATCGTTGTCTGCTTTTTGCTAGGTATTTTTCTGTAAGAAAATAAATCGAGTACTTACACCACAAAACTAGTCTACTATGATATAATATTAAGGTAGGTATAAACCAATTTGTACTACTTTAAAAATTGTACGGAAGTTTGAAAAGCATAACATTAAAAAGTTTAGGGTGTTTGGTAAAAATAAACATTCAATATTATGGAAAGAAAGTACTTATTTATATTGGTAATGGTGGGTAAGTACTTAATCAATCAGCATTAACATAAAGAAATGCAAATAGTCATTGTAATCATCAACAATGCTATTCACATACCATAGAAAACACTAAACAAGTTGTATAGGCACGTATTATGTGTTCAATATTATTATATATCCTGAGGCTATTCAAGTTAGGCAGATGTTTGTATGATGAATACGAATGTTTGCTCTCGGGTCTTGGATGTTTAATATGTATATGTCGGAGAATCGATACACTAGTCGGTGTTGATCATAGTCTAAAGTTATAAATTACCTTCATTTGTTATGATTTTAACGAAACGTCAAGCGGTGACAGCTGTCAAATAAATACTGCTTGGGAGTGATCACGTGAATGGGCGCAAGCACAGAACTCTCCAACGTTTCCAATATGGTACTTGCATTTCGCGTTAATAGTAACGAGTTAACTGTGATATCAATTGTAACTAATTTAGACCTCGTATGGTGTTATTATTGAAAAGATTATACCTCATTGAGTTTCTTGCCGGTATCTTCTCAATAGAGGTTATTTCCGAACCGTGCGGTAGAGTCATTGATGTAGGCCTTAATCAAATAAAGACTGGCTTAGAAGTGAAACATGATGTGTCTGCAGTTATTTCTACCACCTCAATCGACCTTGAGGATGAGTAAAGCTCATGACCAAGCTCTACTACGTGTAAAACCCATTTCATCCTGACACAGCTAGCTAGCAAACCAAGTCCGCTGGTGTGTGCGATGTCTCGTCCCGGTCCCAGTCTCCGAGTTATATAAGTATGTATTTATCTATATAAGTATGTTTATCCGTTGTCTGGTATCCATAGTACAGGCTTTGCCTAGTTTGGGACTAGGTCAATTGGTGTCAAATTATCCCATTAATAAATAAAAAAAAGGTACTTGCGTCTGGTAGTCATCATCCTATGTTGATGAGCTGATGATGGAAGGTACAACTCCTTAACGGTTAGGAGTTGGAGGATAATTTTTAAAATATTTATTAAACTGTGAAATAAAAATCTTTTAACAAAAAAGTAATTATGTAGTTTAATTTTAATAAACAATTAATTAATTACAGAAAGTAACTTTCGAGGTGACGCAATTTAATAATCGTTACTGAATAACACCGTTACAAACGATTTCTTGTTACCCATGTTTAAATAAATTAGATGTGGTACCTCATATCTGCAGTTTTTTTATTATTATTTAACATGATTTATATAAACTCGTCTTGTTTGGTTGATTAGCATGAGATTAGCTAGCTTATTAGATAAACAATGAAAAACAAACAAAAGCATAGCAAATATTCCAAAGATCACCATTATCAAATTCTTGTAAAAAAAAAAACAGTTTTAAAAATAAGTAACAGCGCCCGAACTATTCTTTTTACTAAATTATTATCACCGCAGTAAGATATAGTCATCCCACGATAAATCTGCAACGAACTGACAACAGTACGTTGTAACTTACATAATTAATGAATAAAATTTTAGTGTACTAAGTATGTGGTAGTTGACATGATGATTATTTATTGATTTGTGTGAATAGTATTTTGTTGTATACCTATTGTTTAATTATAATTTATTGTTTATCTGAAATTTCAAATGCAATGTACATTGTTAATTGAATAAATGACTATGACTATGACTATGACTATGAAGTAGAAATCTAAAGTTTGTTTATGGCAACACTGATTTATAGTCAAACAACAGGTTTTGAACTTTTGATTACATTACATTAAACAGATCATCATTCATTCACCATCCACCATTAAAATACCTGTCATATTTCGTTTTCTACATTTTTTTACCGTACAACGGCAAAACCAGAACTGGCAAAATTGTCCTCCAATGGTCAGAGCCATATTTAAAAAAAAAAACAGCAACTTTTGATTGCTTCTATCATTGTTATTTTTAATTAAAGAAATGTTTGAGTGACATGAAAAAAGTATTACCACAGCGTGATTTTTGTGGGTTGCCAATTAATATCTTATGCAGAGTTATCGTGGGACGATTATGGGTACGCTAGTTTAACGGATTTTGTAAAATGTTTGGAAATTAATTGTGCCAATAAAATAGTCTGACCATAAATAAGATACGAAATTTACTCGAAACTTATATATTGTCCAACATACAGTAATAGCGAACTCTACATGACAAGTCAGTAATTTAAAGTTCACAGGTAATTACTATAACTAATAATATAATACGATACAACCAGGCAGGGGGCGCGTGGAGTCTATTTATGAAAGGACTCTACACAGTACAGTGGATGGATTGCGACTAAGGCAACGCTTCCCGTTCCCGGCCTCGTGACTTAGAAATGCTGATGCGACTTGTTACAATGTCGCCATAAATGTAAGAAAGTTTATGCTAATGAAATATTGAAAATGAATTGCCATAATATCTGAATACGGCGGTTTCTCTCATACTATTTCGTTTTATTTTATACGAAATACGCACAAACAAAATAGTAAACTTAAATGGTTGATCATTTCAGTAATTACAAGTAACTTAAGTATTTTTTATGCTTCTGATGGCTTACTGTCCTATAACGATTGTACCCAGAGAAGTAATTTAATATATGATTTAACTAGCTGTTATCCGCGGCATCGCTCGCCTAAATCATAACGACGTTTAGGTCGAAAGCAAGCAACCAAACATGCAAGATAAAATGTAAGCATGCAATAAAACCTGTAAGAATGCAAGTATGGAAAGCAATCATGCAAACATGTAAGTAATTATTCATGCAAACAAGCAAAAAAAAAGGTCGCAAACAAACATGCAACCAAGGTATTAAAGCAAGAAAATGTGCAAAAAATCATGCAAGCATAAAGCATGCAAGCAACATGTAAGCTAAGCGTGCAACAAAGCATGCAAGCAAGATGCAAGCAAGCATACAAACAAGCAAGCATGCAAGTAAGCAAGCAAGCAGCAAGCATGCAACCAAGCATGCAAGCAAGATGCAAGTCAGCATGCAGGCATGCAACGAAGCTAGCATACAACCAAGCAATCATTAAAGCAAGTATTCAAGAAATTATTAAAGTGTGCAAGCAAGTATTAAAGCTTGCAAGAAAACATGCAAGTATGCAAGCAAGCATGCCTGCACGCATGCTAGCAAGCATACAATCTAGCTAGTCTGCAGTAGTCTTTATCGGTTACTTGTCTATCTCTCAGGAACCACTTGAGGACTTGGAATTCTACCTCCCAAAACATCTATATTAATTTGAAAATGCATCTGTCCTATAGTTAGTTTTTTGGTAATCCCACAGGAACATAATATTTTTCCGGGATAAAAAGTTAAAAGTCTGCACAGACTCTTTTACTTCAGACTTCAGTAAGACTTGATTTGGGTTTGTTTCGGTCAAAGTCGGCCGGCAATAATAACAAACTTATCCCTTTGAGCGCACCGCACGCGCCTCGTTGAGCCTCCCGCGTCAGTGGGACTACTACGAAATTCGAAAATCGAAGTTCGTATCGTGTCGTCCCGCTCACTCTCATTTTAAATAATATTAGGTTGAGCGGGACGGCACTATACGAAGTTCGAATTTGCACTTCGTAGTAGGGGGACAGGTAGCTTCAATGATGTTGTTGTCTTTTTCTTACTTAAGAAAGCTGGTGGCGTTAGAAAAAGAACATGCAAGGCACGCCAACTTATGATAGTGTGCGTTGACGACTCACACAAACTAGATCGTATGACACAAATTGTTCCACTTTGTTCTAATTGTAAGGTTCTTAAAGTACATTTACGTTTAAAATAAAACGAGATTTTCAGCGTATAGCAAAAATTGTTCTACTTTCTAAAATATTTTAGGTGGTATACACCACATTGAATTTACGTTTGCGTATTAATGCCTTCAAATAAAACCCTACCACAGGTCATGCCATAAACTTTATTCCGTTTCGGGTAACAGTAAGGTCAGGTAAGGTCGTATTCACCAAATTTAGTTTTTGGTGGCTTATACAGTCTTAAGATTAAACATTACTTTAGGTCGTATATCAAACTCAATTCTATCCTGAGAAAAAGTAAAGGTCGTATATGCCAAAATTGATAAACAGTGTCCCTTATGACAGTACTGGATTAAAAAAAATGTTTATAGTGCCTTTGTATTTGTCATAGTCTGATTAGCTTGCATTTATGGCCGATTTTTTCAATATTTTATGCTTAGAGCACAAGAAAATTGTGGTCGTATTTGTGTTTTTTTTTGCGATTTGGAGTATTTTAACTATAGGTCGCGCGGCGAATTAAGATCGCTGGCCAAAAGTGGAAGGGGCATGTGCAGAAGTCAATTCTTAGGTCTATTTGGTTGCGCAGAGGGGTGAGGGGAGGGTGCGCGTTGGCGCCGACACGTTATTGGTAGGTAGAAAAACGGTTTACGACGTGAATTGTTATGTTAAAAAGGAAACTAATTATATCATGGGTAATTTAAAGCAGGTAAAAATACTACCAGGACTCTGAATAAACATACTAGCAAAATAAGTCACAAGCAAATGCGAGTGTTATTATGTTAGGTGACTAAAGGTACAAAAAATGCGAAATAAGAAAAATATGTTTCAAAGAAATACACTCAGAACTTAACAATTTTGTGCGCAATTGTACAGATGCGCCAAATTGCCCCCACCAGTTTCGCCGAGCGATCTTAATCCATCGCGCGGCCTATACACAGTTCGATAGAGAGAAAAAAACTGAGTAAAACTGCATTTAAATCTCATTTTCGTCAAAATGGTCTTTACGCCATATGAGCCCAAAGGTAGCGATATATTAAAATAGTTTTTTTTAAACAATTTATTTATTCATAATACAATTCACATGTCAATCCAAAATAAATAATGTCACACAACAACAAGAAAGTCAAAATTAGTCAAATAACCCGCCCCGCGTCATCGCAGGCGCAGAGGTGCCCAGCACGCTCGCCGCGGTACCCCTTTGAACCGCGATGGACAGCCTTTGCACCAGAAACGACCTGAAGCGAGGGTTAAATTAATTACATCATATTATAATGAAAAAAATACCGGAAGCAATTCAAAAAGCATTAATCTCGAAATGGTTTTCCATTTACAATACATTGCAAAATAAAACCGCCTTCATAAAAAAACCTTAGGAAAAAAAACGTAAAATAATCCTCTAAAATAATGATAAATAAATAAAATGCGTTTATTTCGGACAACAGAAATTAAAGCCTAAAGTTTTATGGCCTAGCACTAAGCAGCAGGAATATGAAGTCGGTGCGGTGCGAGCGGAATATTCTTTGAATGAAGCACCGACTTCATATTTCTGCTGCTTAGTGCTAGGCCATAAAACTTTAGGCTTTAGTTTCTGTTGTCCGAAATAAACGCATTTTATTTATTTATCATTATTTTAGAGGACTATTTTACGTTTTTTTCTAAGGTTTTTTTTTTGAAGGCGGTTTTACTTTTTTGTTAAAAGATTTTTATTACACAATTTTACGTTGATTTAACATTTTCAGAATTATCCTCCAACTCCTAACCGTTATAGAGTTGTACCTTCCATCATCAGCTCATCAACATGATATGATGACTACCGGACGCAAATACCTGAATAGCCTTAAAAAATATATGAAACACATGATACGTGCCTATAAACTTTGAGGGTTGCCCTCGATTTCCCTGAGATCCCATCATCAGATCATCATTTGGTGACAGTGGGACCACCTCAGGAGTATACCCTTTCGAATAATGATTTAACATTTTCAGAATTATCCTCCAACTCCTAACCGCTAAGGAGTTGTACCTTCCATCATCAGCTCATCATCATGAAATGATGACTACCAGACGCAAACACTTGAATAATCTTGGAAAACATATGAAACACATAGTACGTGCCTGTAAAATTTCAGGGTTGCCCTCGATTTCTCTAGGATCCCATCATCAGATCATGACTTCGTGACAATGGGACCACCTCAAGAGGTCCCTTTCGAATAACAAAAGAATTTTGAAAATCGGTCAACAATTGACGGAGTAATGGATGAACATACATTAAAAAAAAATACATACAGTGGAACGTAGAACCTCCTCCTTTTTTGAAGTCGGTTAAAAATAGACAACCCCAATTCAACTTTCCGCCTAAACGGTATAAGCTGTAATGAGCATACCCCGTCATCAATGTTGCAGATTCATTGAAAACGCTTGGGATGGCACTGCACATTTTTTTAACATGTACCTATATCTAAATTTGATGCACCTGGTCTATTTGATATAAAATTCACAAATCACTTATTTTTATTTATCTGTTTTAAGTATACGGACTTAAAAGAGGTTTTATCCTATTTAGAGTTCCACAATAGGGATTGTGTCATTTATTTGTCAATAATGATTAATCTGTATATATAAAATTCTAAACTGACTGACTCACTGTTGATATATCAACGCACAGCCGAAACCACTGGATCCAGACACTTGAAATTTTGCACATAGATACCTTATACAATGTAGGCACCCACTAAGGAAGGAAATAACCCGAATGCGACGTGGAAATGGTTTGCAAATTTATTTTACATAATTATAACTGTGCAATAGACGGCAATATTTTTCGAATGCGTAAACGTATTCGATTATAGTTTCCTGTAAAATTAATTTTTCAGTTTTTTTTTCTGTTACTAAAGCCAATGAAATTATACAAATCTGTTGTTTTACCTGTAAAAATATTCTTTTAACAAAAACGTTTTAAATATCGATTATGTCACAGCGGCAACGAAATAAATATCGAGCGACAACCCTACGACTTAGTTTCAATGAATCTGCAACACTGATGACGGGGTGTGGTAATGAGATACGATTTCGGACATCGGAGTTGGGGCGGCAGCAACGAGCTACGAACTCGAACCGCATTCATAATACATGTCGTCTCGCGCGCTGGTAGACGTACTTTTTTAATAATTGATGATTATTTGAAAAACACAGGCTGCTTTTTAATGAACCGTCAACAAATTCAGCCAGGGGTTGAACAGGTCTAATTAAGCACCCCTGTGAATTTTTTTCTTTATTTTTTCGAAACAAAAACTTTACAGGGTTGCTTAGACTTAACTACTCAACCCCTAGCTGAATTCTTGAAGGTTCATTAAAACGCGTCCTCTATTATTATAGTCTTCGTATCACGTTGTAAATCCCGACGCACTTCGGAGGAGAAAATATCGCGTAAGTACTATTTTGCAACGTTTTTGCGTCGTTCGCGCAAGTTTCGGCAATTCCCGTGAAGTGCAAGCACACGGCCCAACACTTCGGCGAACGCTGGTAAAGTGCCCCGTCACCCTTCGGCCCACCTCACCCCCGTCGCCGCTGGTGGACCTGGACCCATCGCCAGTCAGACCAGGGGAGTACCGGTGCGCGAGGCCGAACCGTCTCGGTCATGCTCAGGAAAAGGTGTCCTCAGCTTAAACTCCGTCTAGATTTTGGTTTTTTTATCTACAGCTATAGTTGAGGTAAAATGTGAAAATATATGCTACAAGAAGCATTTCTGTGCTTTTGTCTTTTAAATAAGTCAATTAGTTTATATCATACTTTATAATGGCAATAAAATAAAAATAAATATCATGGGACAAATTGACACCAATTGACCTAGTCTCAAACTAGGCAAAGCCTGTACTATGGGTACTAGACAACGGATAAACATACTTATACAGATAAATACATACTTACATACATATTAAACATCCAAGACCCAAGAACAAACATTCGTATTCATCATACAAACATCTGCCCCGACCGGGATTCGAACCCGGGACCTCAAGCTTCATAGTCAGGGTCTCTAACCACTAAGCTGTTCGGTCGGCATTGTTTTTTTTTCATCAAAACGGAGCTTAGAATTCTTATGCTGGGCCATAAAACTGATGGCTTTAGAGGATTATTTTATGTTTTTTTTTTTATTTGAAGTCGGTTTCACTTTTTTGTAAAGAATAAGAAAAAGTACATAGCCACATGAATCCTGTTTTTGTAATACCTCTCCAATCGTTAAAGGCATCTTTCTTATTACAGATAGTGAGAAACAAAAATACAACATGAGCGCGAACGCAGACGATATAGTAATTTCGGGCCTGTCGGGTCGACTGCCCGAGTCTGATAGTATTGAGGAGTTCGCCAAGAACCTGTTCGATGGAGTGGACCTGGTCACCGATGATGATCGTCGCTGGCCTCGCGGTGAGTCACTACTTGGCATGTACTAGAAACAATTAATTTGCCACTTCGACTATACGTGTAAGGGGCTCTATATACTAACTATATACTAACACTGGAGAACCTAAACATAATTATACTTAAATTAAAGGTTAATTACAAAAGAATTCTACACTATAAATGAGATATTTGAATAAATTGTAATGTTAATGTACTCATCTATTCTAGTACCGTTTTGAGATTTTTATTTTTATTTGACTAAGTAATTATTATGCACATTATAGCTATGAGATTTATTATTCCTAATTTTAAGTATTACATTTTGCATGCCACTAAGTGGTTAATCATGTAGAACTATCAATCATTCAATTATGTAAGACCCATTTGTACCATGGTTGAAGCAAATAAATATTATTCTATTCTAATATTTATTTATTTATATTTATCTTATATTTATATTTATCTGTATCCCAATACTGCGAGAGCGTTTTAAGTTCATGTCTTCCACTCGTTCCTCACAGAATTTTCTTCTTAGTGTTCCACCTTCTTCCTCTAAATTCTATCATAACTCCTTCACTATATCCTCCATTCGTTTGTGGAACTCACTTCCTTTAGCTTTAAGGCAAGCGAAATCTCTGCATATTTTCAAAAATCTTCTTAAGGCTTACTACTTGTCACTAACTTAATAACTTGTTTCTGTCTTTGGTCCATCTCGATTCTTACTGTCTCTGTTATATCTAGTCCTTTGAAATCATTTTCACCTGTGGCCTTTTTGACATTTTCACTCATGTTTTGTATAAGTAGTGTATGTATTGTATATGTAGGTATATGTTTATTTATGTAGTATATTCATCTGTAGTTATTAATTTAATTTAAGTTGTTGTTAATTTTAAGTTTCAACTTTCTGTTCATTTCTGCCACCTAATTTAGCTTCTTCATCTTGGTTTCTGTATTTTGGTTGTCTGTAAGAGATCGCTTTTAAGCGATAAGACCGCCTATTATCTACCATACCTGTTTTCTGTAATCTCTTTGTACTATTTTGTGGTTTTCAATAAAGAATATTTGTATTGTATTGTATTGTAGAATGCTACGGCCACACACATCGCGATAACGCGAACATTCGCTTTATCGCGACGTGTGTAGTAGGCTTGAGTCGGTCAGGAACTAAGAACTATTAGGAATGAATTGTGTCACAATACGCAAGCTATTGGACATTAAAAAGTTCCGCCATAATCCGCTAGATGGCGCTTTTCCGCACTTAGGCGAATAATATTAATTTAAATAGAATTAAAATTGCATCGGTTGTAAATTAATTAATTAACAACCGCTACTTGCACTTAGCCAACATAAAACACATAAAAAACTACATTACACACTACACAGAAACAATACGTTGGTATTCAAAATGAGAAGCACGGACACGCCCATGGGCGTCGCCCAATTCAAAATCTTTTGGTTGTCCGTGTCACAGGCCGTTTTCATGAGGGGAAACAGTCTGTTTTAAGGTAGCCTACCTAGGGTTTTGTGAAGGAAACAAATTACAAGTTTAATACATTTATTTCTACAAAATCGGTAGGCTAAATTGACAATTAAAATAGAGAATCTCAGGGGATTGAGTTCGAAGACACTTTTGAAGATACTGGGTTCGATTACACGCTAATGTGGCCTACACTTCCCTCGGGTGTCTGGATCCTCCGGCGACGGCGAAGATAGGGCGCAGGCGTCGTAGAGCAACCAGGAGTGACCAGGGGGCTCGTGTGATGACGTGGTGTTGAGATGGTGTGAAGGGGACCTTAGCGTGCCAACGGCTAGCCTCTGAGTAGGCTGCGAGAGGTCGGCAGGGGTCCGTTAGGAACCAGTAGTGGGTGGAGAGATTTCCCACGGGTAGCGTAGTTGCCCTGTAAATAAGCTGGTGTGAGCCAAACGTCCATGGTATGCTCGCACTGCCATATTCCGCCTTCCAGTCCGACCATTCCCGAGGGAGTGGGAACCAGATTGGCAGTGCATGGCAATACGGAGGGTCATACGGATTTACAATTTAGCTAGAGTCAGAGAGTAAGCTTTTACAGGTTTTAGTGAGAGTGGAAAACAGATTTAAACAAAGTGACCGTTGGAACTTTAAATTCCAACCGTTCTAGGAAGACGTTAGGTTTTAAAATAAGCGCTACGTCTATAACCGTAGAGCAGTGAAATAGGGAAAGATTAAATTATAATTAACTGTCCGGAGCGCTATTAAGGTACAGTAATGCTTCGGACAGAGTAACAGAGTGGAAACCCTATAGAATTAAATAAATTACAATAAAAGACACAAGTAGTGTAACACAATGATAAAGTACAGAAACGATCAGTATTCTTACCAAGTTCTGGGCTGGCTGGTTCCACTCAGGAGTTGTAGAGAAATGTGGGGTCTCCCAGCCGTACAAGCGGTTTTATGGTTGCGTGGGACCGGATACGGACAACCAAAAGATTTTGAATTGGGCGACGCCCATGGGCGTGTCCGTGCTTCTCATTTTGAATACCAACGTATTGTTTCTGTGTAGTGTGTAATGTAGTTTTTTATGTGTTTTATGTTGGCTAAGTGCAAGTAGCGGTTGTTAATTAATTTATTTACAACCGATGCAATTTTAATTCTACTTAAATTAATATTATTCGCCTAAGTGCGGAAAAGCGCCATCTAGCGGATTATGGCGGAACTTTTTAATGTCCAATAGCTTGCGTATTGTGACAGTACATCCCCCCTATGGAAAGAAATTTGAACCTCAGTGCAAATTTCGTCAATATAGAACTCTATGCCATAACACTTTCATACATCTCTTACAAAACTTCATTCATTCATCTACTTACAAGGCAGGTCGAACATAATATTAGCTTGTTGACCCTTATGTCATAGGTATTTGTTAGTAGTTACCAAGAAGGACGAGGCTGTACTTATTAATGAGTCTGTGTTGGAATTTACCGACCGTTCCAACAATTATAATGATTAGAAGAACTTTGGGTAACAGTGGTAAGGGCTTGTGTTACGTGTTACCTAACCGCACGGATACCGTTACCTTAGCGAAGTTCATTGCGTTTTAACGAGTTGTCTAGTCTCGGGTAATAGGCTTAAAGAACAGAATCATTAATTGTAACATAACTTGCAAGTGTAGCAGTTGTGATGGTTTAACGGACGAACAAAGAAGCGTCAATTTAATATTGAATTTACATTAATTTAAGTATTACGCGGCTAACAGTAATAGTTATAGTGCCGAGCAACGAAACATCCTCACGCGGCCAAAACGAGTCGCGAATGAGTCATGCGCTAGCAATGCAGATGAGCGAGACTGCGCGGCGCGCTGGTAGGTGATAAGGAAGAAAAAAAAAATTGTGTGTGTGTGTGTGTGTGTGTGTTTGTGTTTGTGGGCACAGTTTAGGGACTTGTCCGGGTCCAAGTGTAAGTATGGGCACAGTTTAAGGACTTGTCCGGGTCCAAGTGTAAGTATGGGCACAGTTAAGGGATTTTAAATTTAAAGATAACTAACATAACCCTCTTCCAAGTGTCCAAGTCATGGAATCACTAACCGTTCCATATAAGTACTAGTATTTCGCACAAAAGGGGGCTAATACTAGTTAGTGGCATAAGGCTTATTTTTCATGTTACCAACCGCATGAGTGAGGGCTTTAGATTCGACTGGGCGCTGGTAGGTGATAAGGAAGAAAAAAAAATTGAGAGTGTGTGTGTGTGTGTGTGTGTGTGTGTGTGTGTGTGTGTTTGTGTTTGTGGGCACAGTTTAAGGACTTGTCCGGGTCCAAGTGTAAGTATGGGCACAGTTTAAGGACTTGTCCGGGTCCAAGTGTAAATATGGGCACAGTTTAAGGACTTGTCCGGGTCCAAGTGTAAGTATGGGCTAACGTCGCGTTAAAAAAAATAGATTATTTAAGCTACAAGTTTTATAAAAAAAAATAGTAAATATAAAGAGGGTAGGTGAGAATTTAGATAAACAAGTTACAATAACAAGACCTAGTCGAACAAGAGTAAACATAATTTTAACCGATAGACTGGAGTTATTTATGTTTCGAAACAATAGGTTTAAGTTGGAAGCATCGGCAAGCAATGGACGCGTTCCATAGTATTTGATTTAAGATTCTTGTTATGAGTAAGTAAGTACCCGTACCCGTGGTTTATTTATAGAATAAAAAAATATAGATAGGCATCTAACATAACCCTCCTCCAAGTGTCCAAGTCATGGAATCACTAACCGTTCCATATAAGTACTAGTATTTCGCACAAAAGGGGGCTAATACTAGTTAGTGGCATAAGGCTTATTTTTCATGTTACCAACCGCATGAGTGAGGGCTTTAGATTCGACTGGAAAGGGTAGGAATTAGCTAGTTAGGTCCAAGAATATAAGAAGTTAAGTTAAAAAAAAATTGTTACAAATTAAAGATTTAAGACCACGAGTACAAGTTATGAAAAAAATTGGTAGAAGTTAAAGATTTTATTTTCGAGAGTAGGTACATGTTTTTTAAAAAAATAGGGGAATTCGAACCCGCGGGCTTAATTAGTTGTTTGCGTAAGTTTGAGTAAGGTTGGTATCCGCAGTTTAGTACCACGCAAAGAGACCTCATTCGTAAGTTGACCCTTCTGTAAGGATAAAATATATTTTATTCTATGAAGAGCCATTGTTCTCCAAGATAGTAGTCTACCCCAATGATATTATGATAAAAATTGAAGTGAGAAAGATCGCGCCATACAAACGTCGACCTTAAGTGAAGCGTGCACGTTCGAGTTTCACAGTGATCGAACCGTGCGATAGTTAAATTCGCTAGTTGCAATTAACCAAAATATGCAGGTATGCGTGAATGTGTGGTAGCTTGAGTGTTTAATGTGTAGTTACGTATGAGTTGGTAGTATCAGAAGAACCGTTGTAGATTACTGATCGCTTCTGTATAGTAATCTCCTAATCCGTATGTTACAATGATGAGAATGCTATAACTACACAATATAAGTGCGGTGTATCTCTCAGCAATAATAGTGAAGTTAAATTTTAATTAAATTACGTTATGTTACAATAAAAGTGAAGCTAAAGTTGTTTAAAATTAAGTAAGCAATGATTTACCGAGCCGTTAACAATTGACTAGAATTCGCGAGTGGTAGTCCGTTGCGTTTTTTAAATTGAAATATGTTAGGGTAACAGTTAAATAAAAAAAATGTTGCAGTTTGAAGTTCAAACGGTTTTAAAGTGACCGTTGAGAATTTAAGTTAATGGTTGAAGTTTTAAAAGTGTAACCGTTATTTATAAATTTGAATACTGAATGTAGTGAACCGTTTCAACTACGAAAAGTGGCAGTTGATATTTAAATAAATCCGTTTACGTTTTAGTGTAACGGTCAGCTGATTATTTTAATTAACGGTTAATTAAGTTCCGGTCTTCAAATTTTTGATTTTAACGGTTAAATTTAGCGATCTTTTAGAGCAAGGCGAACTTATTATTTGAGTTTAGTACAATTTTGGGAACTGAAGGTTACAATGAACGGGGTTAAAGGGACCACTCTAGTGACTTCTCGGTAAATCACGGCAATAGACTAAAAAAAAATCAAGAATTACTGGGAGATACATACACGAAAATACACATTAAAATAGGAAAATTGCACATGCACCACAATTAAAGCCTAATAGTGTCGTAATCGAACCTTTCTCTTCAAAAGAACCCAGGGGCGCCACTGTCACAGGCCGTTTTCATGAGGGGAAACAGTCTGTTTTAAGGTAGCCTACCTAGGGTTTTGTGAAGGAAACAAATTACAAGTTTAATACATTTATTTCTACAAAATCGGTAGGCTAAATTGACAATTAAAATAGAGAATCTCAGGGGATTGAGTTCGAAGACACTTTTGAAGATACTGGGTTCGATTACACGCTAATGTGGCCTACACTTCCCTCGGGTGTCTGGATCCTCCGGCGACGGCGAAGATAGGGCGCAGGCGTCGTAGAGCAACCAGGAGTGACCAGGGGGCTCGTGTGATGACGTGGTGTTGAGATGGTGTGAAGGGGACCTTAGCGTGCCAACGGCTAGCCTCTGAGTAGGCTGCGAGAGGTCGGCAGGGGTCCGTTAGGAACCAGTAGTGGGTGGAGAGATTTCCCACGGGTAGCGTAGTTGCCCTGTAAATAAGCTGGTGTGAGCCAAACGTCCATGGTATGCTCGCACTGCCATATTCCGCCTTCCAGTCCGACCATTCCCGAGGGAGTGGGAACCAGATTGGCAGTGCATGGCAATACGGAGGGTCATACGGATTTACAATTTAGCTAGAGTCAGAGAGTAAGCTTTTACAGGTTTTTAGTGAGAGTGGAAAACAGATTTAAACAAAGTGACCGTTGGAACTTTAAATTCCAACCGTTCTAGGAAGACGTTAGGTTTTAAAATAAGCGCTACGTCTATAACCGTAGAGCAGTGAAATAGGGAAAGATTAAATTATAATTAACTGTCCGGAGCGCTATTAAGGTACAGTAATGCTTCGGACAGAGTAACAGAGTGGAAACCCTATAGAATTAAATAAATTACAATAAAAGACACAAGTAGTGTAACACAATGATAAAGTACAGAAACGATCAGTATTCTTACCAAGTTCTGGGCTGGCTGGTTCCACTCAGGAGTTGTAGAGAAATGTGGGGTCTCCCAGCCGTACAAGCGGTTTTATGGTTGCGTGGGACCGGATACGGACAACCAAAAGATTTTGAATTGGGCGACGCCCATGGGCGTGTCCGTGCTTCTCATTTTGAATACCAACGTATTGTTTCTGTGTAGTGTGTAATGTAGTTTTTTATGTGTTTTATGTTGGCTAAGTGCAAGTAGCGGTTGTTAATTAATTTATTTACAACCGATGCAATTTTAATTCTACTTAAATTAATATTATTCGCCTAAGTGCGGAAAAGCGCCATCTAGCGGATTATGGCGGAACTTTTTAATGTCCAATAGCTTGCGTATTGTGACATCCGTATCCGGTCCCACTCAACCATAAAAACCGCCTGTACGGCTGGGAGACCCCACATTTCTCTACAACTCCTGAGTGGAACCAGCCAGCCCAGAACTTGGAAAGAATACTGATCGTTTCTGTACTTTATCATTGTGTTACACTACTTGTGTCTTTTATTGTAATTTATTTAATTCTATAGGGTTTCCACTCTGTTACTCTGTCCGAAGCATTACTGTACCTTAATAGCGCTCCGGACAGTTAATTATAATTTAATCTTTCCCTATTTCACTGCTCTGCGGTTATAGACGTAGCGCTTATTTTAAAACCTAACGTCTTCCTAGAACGGTTGGAATTTAAAGTTCCAACGGTCACTTTGTGTAAATCTGTTATCCACTCTTACTAGAAACCTGTAAAAGCTTACTCTCTGACTCTAGCTAAATTGTAAATCCGTATGACCCTCCGTATTGCCATGCACTGCCAATCTGGTTCCCACTCCCTCGGGAATGGTCGGACTGGAAAGCGGAATATGGCAGTGCGAGCATACCATGGACGTTTAGCTCACACCAGGTTATTTACAGGGCAACTACGCTACCCGTGGGAAATCTCTCCACCCACTACTGGTTCCTAACGGACCCCTGCCGACCTCTCGCAGCCTATTCAGAGGCTAGTCGTTGGCACGCTACGGTCCCCTTCACACCATCTCAACACCACGTCATCACACGAGCCCCCTGGTCACTCCTGGTTGCTCTACGACGCCTGCGCCCTATTTTCGCCGTCGCCGGAGGATCCAGACACCCGAGGGAAGTGTAGGCCACATTAGCGTGTAATCGAACCCAGTATCTTCAAAAGTGTCTTCGAACTCAATCCCCTGAGATTCTCTATTCTATTTGTCAATTTAGCCTACCGATTTTTATTCAAATAAATGTATTAAACTTGTAATTTGTTTCCTTCACAAAAAAAAACCCTAGGTAGGCTACCTTAAAACAGACTGTTTCCCCTAATGAAAACGGCCTGTGACAATTGGTCATGCTTCATATTTTTGTTGTATGGTTTTTATAATTTATTTGACAAATATAGACTATTTTAAGAAACCAATTTCGGTATTTTTGTATTTAATTAATCCTATCTACATTAAAAATAAATATTAATTTATTGCTGACGTGACGTCATCAAACGCATAATGGATAGTGTAGTCTTCGCCTGCACAAAAAAAATACAATAAAGTCTATGGTAAAGTAAACGTCAAGGTGTTAACGTCACCGCGACCGCGGACGGCTAACCTCAAAAAAAATTAAAATCACTAACACTAACTGAACTTGTTTGAAATGGAAGGCTACCAGTGTTTCGTCCCTTTATGTCCGAAGAACAACAGGGATAACCCGGGTTTGTTATTCGTACCAATCCCAGAACGACGGCGAGAGGAATGATGTCGTGAAGTGAAGCAAAAATACTTCAAGAACTATTTGCAGTTTTGTTGTGAAGATCATTTAAATTGTGACGTAGGTCCTTGAGGGGGACCACAATCAGCAGGTAGAGCAGGGAGTGGGAAGAAAACAAGCACTTCAGCAAGATACTTTTATTTCCAAGCCAATAATAGCACAGACTACGCCTACGACTCTCCTATGAGCTACTATAGGATGGCACCGGCCTGAACAACGCGACCGACGGAAGGAGGCCGTTCTTCAGGAGTAGGCGGCAGCGCGCGGAGTCAGCTGTAGGAGTAGCAACGAAGATGGCCTGTCTTCGTCGTGGTCTTCGGGCCCAGTTCCCTCAGAGCCGGCTCGGGGTTGAAGTGGTGGTTAGACGGTGCCCAGGTTGATAGCGGTAGGGTGGTTCCTTGAAGGACAACAGGCACTAGGGCACTGCTTGACCGCGGCTGCGCCTGGCCACTCGTAGGGGTCGGTTACTGTTCAAACCCAACGGCCATCCAAGATAGTTTAAATTTGAAAACTAGCGGCGGTTAACGGAAAGAGTTAAGTGGCTCGGAACAGCTGTTACACTTACAGCAAAATATGGCACACTTAAGCGGGTCTGAAGCATTGGAAACTCACCCCAGCGGGAACTTGATGCTACAAGCACTAGTACTTAATTTATTGATTTAAATATATATATATTCTGGAGCTTAATTACGTGTGCTTAAAAGTTTGACGTGAGGTATTAGTATCGAGTACACACGATGACGGTCGCAGACCGACTGGCTACCGCCGCTTATATAGAAGTGCATAACTATCTATAGTTATTGTTATTATGTGTTTAGGGTTCGGCGAGCGGGAGCGCGTACAAACTGCCGGGGCTAATTTACCCGCGCGCAGAACAATTTTATTAGTGGGTTCCGTACAATAATTTTAATTAAATTTACAGTTTAATAATCGAATTAATGATGATACATTTTCTTTAATGTTTTTTTTTTATATTAGTATTAATTATTATAGCTAGATTAGACGCAACGTTACAAAATGTTTAACAATAAAGTCTTGACGGTTGAGTACTCGAATAAATTAATAAATTAGATTGTATTTATTATTATAATATTGTTTTATTTTGCTTTAGCTCCTCTTATTCGCCATGAACTCCAGTAAGTATCATGACATTGTCCACTTGTGGCAAATTGCGTGAATCGGCTTTTTCGAAATTAGCCGTCCTTTTTGCCATGTTCAGTGCCGTTAGAGGATAAAATGCTGCTGGTTTTACTTTTTGTGCTTAAATAACAAATAAACAAACAAACTGAAAAACGAAACGACTACGTCAATGTCAAGTTTGATTTTGTGTTTGATATAGACTAGACAGACGACAGTCGTTTTTTTTTTAATAAGCCAAAGGAATCATTATCCATTAAGCGTTTGATGACTCACAGAAAGGTCATTTGAAGGTCAAACCATTTCAACGAATATCTTAATAATGTAAGACTTTTTTTTTAATCTGATATACAGAAACTGTACCGAAAGCTTGTTTCTCGAAATGGTTTTGAGATTTCCATACATATATAAAAAGTTAGCATGGCTAATTCCCGTCGCGGACCGAAAGGAACTAAATCCTTTCGCATGATTTGAATCAGTCTTCGCTCCTTTAGTTCAGTAGGTAGGGGAGTGGAGTGGATGAATCTCTTGAGCAGAACGGAGCGAGTGAGAGTGACCGAGCAGGGCAACGCAGCGCGGCCGCGGTGCGAGCGAGATAAATAGCGCTCGTTCAAAGTGTCTCTAGAGCAAGTGCGAGAGTGATGAACAATTCCATGAACTAAAAATAATTGCTTTGCTCATCTGCGACCACTAATGACAAATAGTTATATCTGTGCGGCAAATGTATGTTTCCATGCAACACCTCCGCCTCCACTGCTACACGAATCAACACATGACACACAGACAGATGAGCGAGTTCAGCGTCCAGCAGTGTCGTTGTTTTTCTTCATCACAAAAGTTCGCTTCACGACAATAGGTCTAAACATTATTACATATTGATTTGGGCATTTGAGAACGTTTTCGATTAGGGCATTTGAGAATGAGAGAGAGAATCGGACTATACGTGTATATGAAGCCGGCTGACCTTCAAAAATCCAAAATCGCTATTACGAATCCACATTTCGAAACTGAATTACGACTGCATGGTCGTCCTTAGCGTGACACAAGATAGCGGTTGCTATTTTCCTTAAAAAGCCGTTTTTTTAAATATTTTTAATCAAATAAAACATGTAACATAATAAATTATTATAACATGGGTTTTGTCGTTTCGACAGGGTTGTACGGTCTACCAGAGCGCTCCGGCAAAGTAAAGAACCTCGCGCATTTCGATGCCTCGTTTTTCGGTGTTCACGCCAAGCAGGCGCATCTGATGGACCCCCAACTGCGAATACTGTTGGAGGTAACCTACGAGGCCATCGTGGACGCGGGGTTCAATCCCACTGAACTCCGTGGCACTCGAACCGGCGTCTACGTGGGAGTATGCGCCTCGGACACAGGTGATATTTTAAACACTGATGTTGACAATCTCACTGGCTACGGAATGACCGGCTGCTGCCGCACTATGTTCCCCAATCGAGTGTCCTTTACCTTCGATTTCAAAGGACCATCTTACGCCATCGACACTGCTTGCTCCAGCTCTCTGCTTGCCCTGGCCCAAGCGACTGCTGCTATCCGCGCAGGCGAATGCGACGCGGCAATCGTCGCAAGCACCAATCTTTGTCTCTTACCAGCCACCGCGGTCAACTTCAACCGGTTGAACATGCTGTCGCCAGAAGGTCGTTGCGCTGCTTTCGATGCGAGTGGAGTTGGCTACGTACGATCAGAGGCTGTCGTGGCTGTGCTACTCCAGCGGCGTCGTGACTGCCGTCGCTTGTATTGTACTGTGCGAGGCGCGCGTTTTAACGCAGACGGGTATAAAGCCCAGGGCATCACGTATCCTGCAGGCGGCGCTCAACGTCAACTAGCGCAGGAAACAATCGAAAGAGCACATTTAAGGCCACAGGATATCACGTATGTGGAGGCGCACGGTACTGGAACTAAAGCTGGGGATCCAGAGGAGGTCAACGCGATTGCGGAGCTGTTTTGTAAAGACCGCGCTACGCCACTTCTGATGGGTTCTGTCAAGTCGAACATGGGACATCCGGAGCCAGCGTCAGGGCTGTGTGCCATTGCCAAAGTGGTGGTGGCGATGGAGCGAGGTGTCATCCCCGGGAACCTCCACTACAAAACGCCCAACCCTGACATACCTGCGCTTATTGATGGCCGTATTAAAGTACAGTTCCTAGGCAGAATTTTAGTATACCTTAAATTTAAGATTTCCAAGAATGCGTCATAAATAGAGATATTCAGCAATCCGAAATGTAATTGTCCAGGACCAGCGGTACTAATTAACAAACCACAACTGTGTAATACAATTTACGGGTTGGGTGTGTCTATACTTAGCGGGGCCTCTGAGCTTCAGAGATAAAATTAATGCGGTAGAGCACCAGAATGAATCAGTCCGCGGTGCTTTTATTGCTGGAATAAACTCCCAGAAAATTAGGGAAAGATTACTTGAGAAAACGAGCATAAATTTGGATAACGCTGTCAAACTCGCAATTTCACTTGAAGAGGCAGAGAAAAACACACAAGCTTTTACTAACACAAACAGTCCGCTTAATCTAAATGCTTTACCTGAATCTCACAATAATGTAGCTGCTGCCACGCCAAATTTTCGCCAAAGTCCAAGACGACGATGCTTCTTTTGTGGCGGCAATGTATACCAACGAATCAAATGTCCTGCTGTAAATGAAAAACTGACAAATATGCTCTAAAAAGGGCCATTTCGCTAGTGTATGTAGATCCGGACAGCCGCAAAGAGCCAACGCTGTTATAGAACATGATTCTATGAGTTACACAGTGCTGCCTGCTATCTCCGCTGCCTCTCCTAGCAGTCTAAGGAAGGCCACTGTACCTATGACGCTCAACGGTTATAAAGCAGAAGCTCTGATAGATACGGGAAGCTCTGTAAGCTTCATAGACAGGAATCTGACTGAAATATTGAAACTAAAAATAAAACCTGCCCTTTGGTCACAAGTTGCATCAACTAAGCGCTTTTGCAACTCTGAAATAAGCTTGTAAGCGCTTAGTTGATGCAACTTGTGACCAAAGGGCTGGCAGTTTTCTTTCTTAAAGAATCAGCATCGCTATTCAGCGTGGCAACGCTGCCAGCCTTTTGGGCACCATGCCACGGGGGCCTTATTTAGATTTAATTTAGTTTTAAGTTTTAGTTTATTTAGATTTAGCTTAGATTTAATGTCATTGTAAATTGCTTTTATTATGTAAATAAAGTATTTTTTTATTTATTAAAATAAAACCTTGCTGCCAAACTATCACTTTGGCTTCGCTAAGTCACGTTTCTTTCGTCCAAGGCATCTGTCATGCAAATGTCCAGATTGAAAGTCACCAGTACAAACGCAACCACTATTAATTGTCAACAATCTCTGCGCTGATGTCATTGTCGGTCACGACATTCTCAAGAATCATTCTGCATTAGAACTGAGTGTTGGCGGAATTCAAGACCCTCTGCGCCTTTGTAACGTCATGAAAGATTCAGTACCACCAGCATCTCTATTCCTTGCTCCTGCTTGGAAGCGGTGGCATGTTGAGCGGTTGTTGTTGTGCTTCGTAAATGGCCTCGTGGAGAGTGCCGAAACGCGTCAGCATTTAGTTTAGTGGTGGTGGTGATAGTTGGGTCTGTGTGGCATGTGTTGATTCGTGTAGCAGTGGAGGCGGAGGTGTTGCATGGTGTTGCATACATTTGCCGCACAGATATAACTATTTGTCATCAGTGGTCGCGGGTGAGCAAAGTAATTGTTTTTTGTTCATAAATATGGACCTCCGCAAAGTAACGCCTGATTCAATAAATTAGACTATGCATTTCGCAAGATGTATTGAAATCCCTTTCCATTGGCATTCGTTTCATTTCTGTAGCTCAAGGGGCCCGCTAGGTATAGACACACACGGGTTGGGTGACGGAGAGACAAAAATTTATAAAGATTACCAATATTGACTATCGAGTTTTGTCATTACAAATTACACAAAACAAAAAGTCACATTCTGAGAAATTTGTACGCATTTTATTTAGAAAGCATTATTGTGATGTAGACACAGGCTTTTCCTAGGTGGTGGATAGCAATACACCTTGGCCAGGCGGTCTTGTGGCTGTCAACTCTTTTGGCTTCGGCGGGTCTAACGCACACGCGATCCTGGAATCACAAAGTGGTGCACGGCCTCCAACAGCATCGCACCCCGCTCCTCGGCTAGTACTGGCCTCTGGAAGAACCCAAGCTGCAGTGCTAAAGCTCTTGAAGCTAGCAGCGGATTATCCGCGAGACGCCGAGCTCCATGCTTTGTTAGACGCGGTGCATGAGCGGAACATCCCCGGACATGCGTATAGAGGCTTTGCAGTGTTGGATCCTGAGCGGAATACAAAGCCTATGATGGAAGCGATGAAGGTAGCTAAACATAGTGACTTTTATACATTTTTGTTTATTCAAATATCTTAAAGGACTGGCACAATACCTATTAACAATTAATTTTATTTGGAATATTCATAAAAGTGATCTGTTATTTTTACTCATAGGCAAACCTATGTACACAATAGGTTCATGTGCGTTTTTTGTTTATTGTGAAAAATGTATTCTTATTTGAAGCCTAATAGCTAAATACCACTTGGTATTACGATACGACCATCCCGTGGGAAGAACCAACAAGAAACCTCGCGGATACATTATTTTAATACCACTCACCACTTCATACTTTTTTATACAACGAGGAAGGCAAACGAGCAAGTGGGTCACCTGATGGTAAGTGATCACCACTGCCCATAGACTCCCGCAACTCCGGAGGGTTTGCAGATGCGTTGCCAACCTAGAGAGCTAAGATGAACTGCCTCTTGTGCCCGTAATTACACCGGCTGTATTACCCTCCACACCGGAACACAACAGTGCAAGCACTGCTGCTTAACGGCAGGATTAGCTAGTAAGATGGTGGTAGCGATCCGGACGGACCTCGCACAAGGTCCTACCACCCGCAAATCAACCCGCACGTATCAATACATTACCAGATCACGCATTGTTATTAATTGCTACGCATAATACTATGTAATTCAATATATCAGCAGACATACTCCTCTCAAGCTAAAGCATTTCGCCTATTCTGACAGCTGTCAAAGCCATCTCTTGGTCGGTTAATCATGGCCGACCCTAAGAGTGCGTTCTCACTGAACCAAGTCTGTTTTCACTTGCCACTGTCATCCAATCGCAACGCTGTATTTTAAAAGATTTGTAGTGTGAGCTGCGCCTCAGACTCACACTCTCCTATCATGTATAGTATAAATAGACGTAAGGCTTTACGTGAATAACACAGTGTACGAGCTACGCACGTCCATTAAAGCTAACTCATCAAATTCACTTCATCGGCTTATTAATTGCATTATAAAGCGACGCGTGCGCGAGCAGTCCGCGTTCGGTCATCAAGGCAGCAGTATCATTTTTACCTTAGTTTATCAAGTTTAAAGTAATAAATTCATTATTGTAATTATCAGTGACTTTTATCAAATTTCCCATCATATCTACAACGATCCCGAACATTGGTCCTTCGAGCTTTACGGAAAGCGGGATCTCGGCGTGAGTGAGGTGACCTCATTTTTCGCGTTCGCGGTTCCGGTTTGCGGCCACGTGGAATACGTCAGCAGTCCACGTCGAGCTTCGTGATCCTCGTTAGCGGACATCGCGAGGGCACGAGTTACCAGCAACTAACTTACATATCAAGTTATCATCAAGCAAGTTATCAAGTTTTCGACAGGAAGATTATCAAGTAAGATCTTTCCTTTTTATTTATCATGGCCACCATTGAAGAGATAATTGCTGCTCAGGAGCAGATCTCCCAGACAATAGAACAACTCTTTAGCAATTTTAAGAAAGATAGTTCGGAACGGAAAACCCCTGACTATTTACGCAGACGTTTAGAAGCTTTAGATCAATATTGGACAGAGTTTAATAATAATCATATCAAGTTAAGCTCAATTGAAGATAAATCGCACGTTTATTTCACTACGAATATTTATGGTCAAGTGAATGCCCGCCAGCAATTAATTTATGAGACAATAAAAAATTGTCCTACGTCGACGGCTTCAGAAAGACCTAGGACGCCGATTATAAAAGCCCCAACTTTTGTTCCTCCTCATCCAACGTCTAACAACCCACCCCATAGCCAAGAAAAAGGTTCAAGTAGCAAAACAGAAGACATGATTAGGAAGCAGGGTAGCAATTTCAGGGCCTTCATGAGGACGGTTAAGAGCATTAATCTCGAGCTGGTCTCCGAGAAATGGGAACTTGAAGACCTGTTACGTACTTTGCAAGCCCGCTGGGCAACTATAGACTCTCAGCACTGGGAGTTAGACTCAGAATTAAATGGAACTAACAAGGCATACGAACAAGAGTTTTCGGAGTATGAGGAGTGTTTTAATAATATTAAAAAATCTATTAATAAGAAAATTTGGTCCGTCGCCTACAGGGAAAAGTCAACCCCTAACATGGAAATACCAATTTTCAATGGCAACTATAGCCAGTGGACTTCTTTTAAAGATCTTTTTACAGAATCTATTCATAGTAATCCGTCGATATCAAATGCACAGAAATTACAATTTCTTAAGGGTAAGCTTAGAGGTGAGCCCGAAAGACTCATACAGCATCTGCAAATAAGTTCTGACAATTATATTGTTTGTTGGGATATCCTGACAACTGACAACTGATTTTTACATCGCACGTTAATACGTTGTTAGGTATTCCGAATGTACAACAGCAGTCATCAAATCACATCAAGCGTATTCACGACACTACTCACGAGTGTCTGAACGCTATCAAGAATTTAGGGATCGAAGTAGGATCATGGGACCCTCTACTCGTACATTTATTATCGCAGAAACTTGACTCCGAAACTTATCATGATTACATGGAGTCAATGAAAAATCCAAGAGAGTTACCCCACTTAAGTGATTTTTTATCTTTTTTGGAAGTAAAATTCACTACTCTAGAATCATCAAGAAGGAAACAAGATAATAAATTAGCATCTTACAGTAATCAAGCGCAAGTATCAGCCCCCAAATATCAAGGAAATTTCTATCAAAAATCAAATAACTATAATAAACCCTCGACATTAAGCACTAGGGGGGTTCCGTCGTACAAGTCTGGGGCTCAGGTTAATAATCCGTATAAGCCTGGCCCGCAATTCAATAACTCCACCAAGGTATGGTGTCCAGTTTGCGACAACAATGAACATAACATATATTATTGTGAGAAATTTTTAGGCATGCCACCAAATATCAAGAAAAACACTGTATCAAGATTAAACTTATGCGCCAATTGTCTTTACAATCATTTCGGGAACCCTTGTCGGTCGGATAAGAGGTGCCGCGAGTGTAAAAAAGAGCATAATTCTATCTTACACGAGGCATTCACGTACAGCCATTCGACACCACCTCGTGTAATAAGTAGGTCAGAGCCAAGTCCATCGGCCGCCGCGTCAAATCAAGTACGTAGCAATAATCACGTGGCTACACAAAATGAGCCTTCAGAGGTACTACTAGCCACAGCGGTCATCAAGGTCCAAGCCGCAGACGGTACTTATCAAGAAATACGAGCACTCTTAGACCAGGGCTCTCAAACGTCCTTGATCACGGAGCGCGCAGCCCAATTTCTGAAACTCCCCCGCGAAAGGTGCATGGGAGTTATCACCGGAATAGGAACTAAAGAAAGTAGTTGCAAAGGAATGTCAACGTTAAAATGCTGCTCCATGATCAATGACTTCACGTTCCAAACTAACGTTTTTATCATGAAAAATTTAATCAAGAACTTGCCCAATTGCACCATCCCGATACCAAATTGGTCGTACCTCGAACAGATCAAGCTGGCTGACCCCGAATTTTATAAGAGTAGACCCGTAGATATTCTGCTAGGGGCAGATGTGTACTGTCAAATTTTAATGGATGGCATTTGTAGAGAAAATTCCACCCTGCCTACTGCACAACAGACGCAGTTAGGCTGGATATTAAGTGGCAACGTGACGTCATTTCACTGTAATGTAGTAATCAACGATTTACGCGATATTCAAAAATTCTGGGAAATTGAGGATATCGCTGAAACACAAAATTTATCAGAAGAAGATCAAGCATGCGTAAATTTTTATCAAGACTCTACTACGAGACGAGAGGATGGCAGGTACGAAGTATATCTTCCATTAAAACCAGAGTTTCAAGAAACTATTGGAGAGTCAAAATCAAAAGCTATTGCTCAGTTTTATCAATTAGAACGAAAGTTTAACAAGCATGCGGACATTGCGAAAGAATATAAATCATTTATCGACGAGTATTTGAAACTAGGTCATATGACAGTCGCTCAAGTTGCTAACAGCAACTTGACACCCGAAGTTTATTTACCTCACCACTGCGTCGAACGGAACGAGTCATCAACTACTCGCTTACGTGTCGTTTTTAACGCGTCAGAAAAAACATCGACCGGCTGTAGTTTAAATGATGCAATGCGCAGGGGTCCAAATTTACAGCAAGATTTACAGAGCCTCATCATCAAGTGGAGGCAATATAAATTCGCATATACCGCCGACATTGAGAAAATGTTTAGGCAAATTTGGGTCCATCTCGATCACCAACAGCTACAAAAAATTATTTGGCGCGATAATCAAACAAGATCTCTAGAAGCATTTCAACTGACCACAATTACATACGGCACCAAAGCAGCCCCGTTCTTAGCCATGATGACGCTGAGACAGCTAGCTAACGACGATAAAGACAAGTATCCAAACAGTCGAGCCCCTAAAGCTATTGAAGAGTCCTTCTACATGGACGACTTCTTACATGGCTCACACTCTTTGGCAGAAGCAAAAAATTTACAAGAAGATATCACAAATTTACTAAAAGGAGGAGGTTTCAACCTAAGAAAATGGAAAGCAAATTCGCAAAAGTTATTGGAAGGCGTCAGTTGTGACAAAGAATATCAAGAAAATTTTGACTTTAAACAAGCAGAGTCTACAAAAACTTTAGGCCTTAAATGGAATCCAATACAAGACAACTTTATGTTTGAATCGAAGATACCTACAACAGATACGAAAGTAACCAAGAGGACACTTTTATCAGATCTATCAAAACTGTTTGACCCCCTAGGCTGGTTGACACCATTAACGACCAAATTAAAAATTATGTTTCAAGCAGTGTGGCAAACAAACCTCGAATGGGACGAACCCATACCACCCAAAATCTACAAGGAATGGAAGGCAATCAGGGAAGATATTGAAGAAATAAACGAAATACAACTACCTCGATGGTTAAACACGTCTGAGAATGACACGATCGAATTACATGGCTTCAGCGACAGCAGCACTAAAGCATATGCGTGCGTTGTATTCTGCAAAACCACCAAAAATAACAAGTCCCGAATAGTTCTGGTAGCGGGAAAATCAAAATTAGTTCCATTAAACAAAGAAAAATCATTACCCCGCCTAGAACTCAGCGGAGCACTCTTACTTACAAAGCTAATGGATAAAATCAAGACTTGCATCAATAATTATAATATCAAGATTTACGGTTGGGTGGACTCCATGGTAGTTTTAGCCTGGCTCAACGGAGATGCAGATAAATGGAAACCATTTGTCGCCAACCGCGTTAGACAAATAACTCAAACCATGCCAGCTGACTGCTGGCGCTACATTAAATCAAAGGAAAATCCCGCAGATTGCGGGAGTCGGGGATTGACGGCTTCTGAATTAAAGGAGCATACCTTGTGGTGGCAAGGTCCAGCCTGGCTACCAACATATATTCCAATAGACACAGAGAAAAAGAATTACACAACAAATCAAGATATCAAGAAAATCAAGCAAGTAAATATCACACAAGCATCAAAAGATGAAATCGTTACGGAACTTCTGAAGAGGTTCAGCTCCTTAACGAAAGCTATCAGAATACTGTCATGGGTACTTAGATTTAGCAACAAGAACAAAAAACCTGAATACCTCACAGTAAAAGAACTTCAAACAGCAAGGAATATCATAATACGTCAAGTACAGCAAGATGAATTCTCAGATGAAATTCGAAACTTAAAATCAGGAAAACCTATAGACAGCAAAAGCAAGCTTATATCATTGAACCCGATCATTGATCAAGACAACATGCTACGAGTCGGGGGCAGGCTGAGATTCGCCAACATACACCCTGATATGAAACACCCCATGATAATACCCAAAAACACAAGATTAGCAGACCTTATCATCGATCAGTCGCATAAACTAACATATCACGGTGGACCCAAAGTAACAACAGCACTCATGAGGCAAAAATACTGGCTACTTGGAGGCATCAGAGCTATCAAGAAGAGGATACGTCTCTGCGTAAAATGCAGAAGACATACCCCAAGTAAACAGCATCAAATGATGGGCGATTTACCACCTGCCAGGATAAACCCAACACGCCCGTTCTACCACACTGGCGTAGATTACACAGGGCACGTATCCATCAAGGCCAACAAGGGCAGGGGCATCAAGACTAATAAAGGGTACGTGGCTGTATTCGTCTGTATGGCAACAAAGGCCGTACACTTAGAACTCGTTTCAGATTTAACGTCCTCAGCTTTTCTCGCGGCGTTGCGCAGGATGGCCGCTAGAAGAGGCACCCCGGGACACATGTACAGCGACCAGGGTACAAATTTCATAGGAGCCAATAAAATACTTCAGCAAGAACTAAACGAGTTGAAATCAAATATAGCAGAAATGGAGATCACTTGGCATTTCAATGCACCAGCATGGCCTTCAGCAGGAGGTCTCTGGGAATCATCCGTACGCAGCCTCAAACACCATCTCAAGAGAGTGATAGGCGAGCAAAGACTGACCTATGAAGAGTTTAGCACTTTCTTTTGAACAACAATAATAGTGAGTCAAGTAACGGTAACGGTTTCTACCCTCGAGTTAAAAATCTCACTAATGTCGAATTTGTAGAAGGTGAAGTGCAGTTATTGGAAAAAGGTTTGAAATATAACTTACCCTCTAAATTTAGTCAGAAATTAGTGGAGGGTTTGGCGGTAGATTCTGAGGTTGCGATTGTTTGTAATCGCGGTGACTTTGATACTAAGGTTTTGGTTGCTAATTCATTAAAAAATACAACTTCTACTGGGGGTATTTCGGATGTTGGTGACTTGCATTCATTACGTTCTATTCAGCAAAAGGTCCATGACAATGATTTGGTAATTTCTAAGGCCGATAAGGGCAATTGTATTGTTGTTTTAGAAAGGGGTCAATATAATGATAAAGTAAATGACATCATTCAAGGAGAGGGTTTTTTGAATTTACGTAGGGATCCCACCGCCGCGTTTCATAAAGACCTAAAAAACCTTCTGAAAAATTCTGCATTTACCTTTGACACCGAACAAAAGAGGAGCAATGTGATTCCTATGAATCCGCAGGCACCAATTTTATATGGTTTACCTAAAATTCACAAGGATGGTGTTCCTGTTCGCCCTGTTGTTTCATACGTGAGTGCTCCAGCGTATAAAGTAGCGAGGAAGTTAAATAGCATTGTTCGGGAAAAATCTTCTTTTAAGCCAATATATAGTTTAAAGAATAGTTCAGATTTAGTAAATAAAATTAAAGACATTAATATACCGCCGAACTCAACATTACTTTCTTTAGATGTGGATAGTTTGTTTACCAACGTACCATATAGTGAAACCTTAAATATTCTTAGATGTCACTTAGAAAGGAAGCGTTTACATCCGGGGGAGGTTTGTGAGTTAATAGAATTAGTAACTTTATGCATGAAACAAAATTATTTCAGATTTAATGGTCAATATTATTTGCAGAGTGATGGTTTAGCAATGGGGTCACCTCTTAGTCCTTTAATGGCTGACGTTTTTATGGATAACTTTGAAAAACAATATATAGTGGGGAACAGCAATTTAGTATATTATTATAGGTATGTTGATGATTTAATTTTATGTTGGAAGGGGAGTATGAGGCAGCTAGATTTGTTTATTAGTGCTCTCAATAACAAACATCCAAAAATAAAGTTCAAACGAGAATTAGAGGAAAATCGTTCATTAAATTTTCTGGATTTAACTATTACAAGAGTAAATAATAGGCACCAGTTTCAAATTTACCGTAAGCCTACGTACACAGATACTGTCATACCTGCAAATTCTACTCACCCATGGCAGCATAAACTGGCTGCTTTCCATTGTTATGTACATAGACTACTAACTGTACCTCTTTCGAAAGAGCATTATGATTCTGAGTTACATACTATATATCAGATAGCAACAACAAATGGTTATAGTACAGCAATGGTTAATAGTCTGGTTCAAAAGAAGCAGGGACGGATAGTGAATAGCATGCTTTACTCTGCGTTGCCATCTCAGCCTACTAACAAATTTAGATCTAGTATTACTTATGTTGGCCGGTTGTCTGACAAGATTTATAATATTTTAAAATCAAATAACATCAATGTTGCCTTTAAGACTACTAATTCTTTACGTTCTAGACTTTGTAATAACAAAGAAAAGGTGGATAAAGGGAACAGGTCGGGCGTATATAAACTCACTTGTGGCGACTGTAGTCAAGTATACATTGGACAAACCGGTCGAAGCTTTGATACTAGATTTAAAGAGCATGTCTCGTCATATAGGCATGATCATCCAGAGAAATCAAACTTTGCCAAGCATTTATTAGAAACGAATCATTCGTTGTTAGACTCAGATACGTACGAAATTTTACATTATTGTGATAAGGGTTTGCGGCTATCGGTTTTAGAACAATTGGAAATTATTAGGTACAACAACATGGGGTCTATTATTAATGAACAAGTTAATTTGGTTTCTTCGCCTTTGTTACGACTTGGTTCTAATTTTAATAATGTGTCATAGTAATAATGAGAACATGACTTCTCTTTTTACCGTACTCGGTTAAAAATAACGGGGTACCTGGCGTAGATTAAAAATAAAAATAAAAAGGGTAGTTTGGAATTCATTTCTTAAAAAAGGGTAGTTTAGGACTTACATAAAAGGGTAGTTTGGAATTTATAAAATATTGGTGGGTACGTTGGTTTTGTCATTAACTAAGTTGAGTACATGGTTTACATATGTCAGTAGTGGAAGTGGTGGCATGTTGAGCGGTTGTTGTTGTGCTTCGTAAATGGCCTCGTGGAGAGTGCCGAAACGCGTCAGCGTTTAGTATAGTGGTGGTGGTGATAGTTGGGTCTGTGTGGCATGTGTTGATTCGTGTAGCAGTGGAGGTGGAGGTGTTGCATGGAAACATACATTTGCCGCACAGATATAACTATTTGTCATTAGTGGTCGCGGGTGAGCAAAGTAATTGTTTTTTAGTTTAGCACTTTGCTAGCGCAGTTAGAGGCGTGCCTAAACTCTCGTCCTCTCTGCACCTTAACGGAGGATCCAGATGATTTAAATTTTCTGGCTCCGTCGCATTTTCTATCTAGCGGACCCAATCTTACAATCTACGACACCGAAAGAGATTTAAGAACGAGATGGCATCTAGTCCAAAAAATAATCAAAGACGTGTGGGAAAGATGGAGCCGTGAGTATCTTACCCAACTTTCATCAAGAAGCAAGTGGAAAACACCCCAAAGAAATATCAACCTTGACGATATCGTACTAATCCAGGATGATAATCTACCACCTGGAAAGTGGGCTCTAGGTAGAGTAATCGAGCGACACCCTGGAAAAGACGGACACCTAAGAGTCGTAACACTCAAAACAAAAAATGGATATATCAAGCGTCCCATTATCAAGCTATCAGTATTACCTACCCATGCGCAAATACAAGACGACTATCAAGATAATCATGAAACCTTCACACCAGACACCCCTCCTAAGGAAAAAGAACAAGCCAAGCCACATAAAACGAGTTTGTCAAAAATAGCTTTGACCTTATTATTATTCTTCACAGCTATCGTACCTACAACTCAAGCAGCATACAATGTACTACCACTTAAAAACAACAATAGTATTTATTTCGACACCGTCACAAACATGCACTTAATTCGAGACCACTGGCGCCTAGTCGTCTACTATGACAAATCTCCATATCAAGAAGGCAGCATCGCACTCTCTAAGTACTTAGATTACTTAGGGAACATCTGTTCTACTATAAACAGCCGATCCCATTGCAGCGGAATCATATTACAACTACAACATGGTTTCAATGACCTACAACACTACAATAGAATATTAACAGATTATCAATCAAATGCAAACGGACGACGTCACAAACGAGGCCTCATTAACGGCATCGGTAATATAGCAAATAGCTTGTTTGGCGTTTTAGACAGCCAATTCGCCGAAAAATACGAAAGGGATATCATGAATATCAAGAGAAATGAAAATCACTTAGCCGCGTTATGGAAAAACCAGACCTCGGTAATAGAAGCTGAATTTAATCTATTAAAGCGAACGGAAGAAAGTATGACGAAGCATCATAAGTACATTAATCAGATATTAAATTCTATGGGTAACTCTCTCTACCAAGTGAAGTCAGAGGTACACAACCTTTCGATTACAATCGATTTTATTGAATCGGCAATGATAGCAAACAATTTATTGTTTAACTTGAAGAACATGCAGGACATGCTTTTAGATACAGTCACAAATATATATAATGGAAAATTCAATTTTCACCTTCTTGCCCCTGATCAACTGAGACATGAACTAAACATAATATCAGGGCAACTACCAAAGGATTTATCAACACCTATTGATAACTCTAATATATCAGAAGTTTACAACTTATTAAGAGTTCGTGCGAGCTTATCCCCGAAATACCTAATCATAGAAATTAAGATTCCATTGATTGGAAGAGACATGTATGAAGTCTTTAAGCTCATCCCTGTACCTCTCAATGTAGGCAGCGAAATGATTCAAGTAATTCCGATATCAGATTACGCTGCAATCAATCTCAAGAAAGACGCTCTCATACCGATAACCGACAATGACATAAGATCATGTATGCAACGCAGTCCAGATATAATTTTATGTTACCTTAGAAAACGTATTTTTCATATGACGGATGATCAAAGTCTATGCGAAAAAGAACCTGAATCAAAAACGTGTAAAACGGTGAGCTTCCCCTGCATAAACAAGTGGACGGAATTAAATAATATTAATGAATATTTCTACTTCTGTTGCGAACAATGTCAACTGAAGCTTCTGTGCGACGATCAAATTACGAGCGCGCAGCTGACTCGCGCGGGCTTACTCACCGTAGGTCAAGGTTGCCTTATCAAGTCACCTGACTTTATTGTTTATGCACACAAACAAGAGAAAAGTGCCATTGATATCAGTACTTATATTGAGACTCCGAAAATTTCCCCAATAAACCATTTACTTAACATATCACTAGGAAATAACGTATCATACAATGACGCGACTGTTAGTAAAATCACGAAAACGAATGACGACCAGTTGCTCGATATCAGACAGCAAATAGACGCAATGAAAAAATCCGACCCTATAATGAATGAAGTATCATATCATGACGTCCATCATTATTCGGCTATCTACGTAATGTTCGGAATAATGTTATTGGTCGCGGTGTTGTACGTGACCCACCGCGTGCGCCGCGCTCGCGGGGGCCGCTCGCCGCCGCCGGCAGCGCCCGAGCCCGCGGGGGGGCCGGAGCCCTCCCACACCAGCAGTGTCAGTGTACAGTGTTTTCAGTGTGATGATTGTGCCAAAAACGTGAAAGTGCAGTGTAGTGTCGATAAAAGGTTCACACCGTCGGCGAACCCGCGCGTTCTAAAATTTAATCGAGGCACATCGCCTATACTACGTTCTATACATACTCTGCCAGAGTCTGACAGTGCTTAGAATTAATCAATATTGTTTATATCATCTTGTATGTAAATCACGGGTTATTAATATTGGTAGAAATAATAAATATAAGAAAAATGCCCATCATCATGTCTAGCTCTTAAGTATCATTAGGTAACTTTAGCATCGCTTTCTTAATCCTCATCTCTCGCTCGGGAGCATGTACGAGCTACGCACGTCCATTAAAGCTAACTCATCAAATTCACTTCATCGGCTTATTAATTGCATTATAAAGCGACGCGTGCGCGAGCAGTCCGCGTTCGGTCATCAAGGCAGCAGTATCATTTTTACCTTAGTTTATCAAGTTTAAAGTAATAAATTCATTATTGTAATTATCAGTGACTTTTATCAAATTTCCCATCATATCTACAACGATCCCGAACACACAGTATTTACTCATAACTCGAGCCTATCACTTGTCACTTGTCCCCAAACTCCCGCCTTCACATGACGACCCTGCCAGTGCTGCTGCCTCGTGCGGCGCTGGCGGCGCGCTGCGCCACCAGTTATAATTATAATCAGTAAAAAAAACACTTTGAAAGACTAGTAGTGAAAGTTGTGAACATTTAAAAGTGGTTTTAAGAGCAGTGTTGAAAAAAAAACTACAGTAACAGTAGGTAGGTAGGCAAAAATAATTTTAAAAGTTCGTGGACGCTTGAAGTTTGAAGGGCTTACCCATCCTAAGAACCATCCCCAAATTCCTATAAGCTATGTTAAGTTAAGACATATATATATTTTTTTAATTAATAAAATTGAGTGTTTATCAATTCGAATAAGTAGCGGTCGTGGAAGGGGGGGCAAAGGGGGGCAAATATTCCCCTGAAATCAAATAAAGGGAGGGGCTCTCACTCTCCCTCCGTTCTACCACCTAATCATGACGTCTTTTTGTTGAAAGAAGACTGACCAGAGAAGATTGCCCTCCCTCTACCATGTAGTATTTCCGCGGCTCCTACAATTACAATAATTCCACAAAGCTTAAACTTTTCCATCTCTCATCAGATGGAGTTGACGGAGCAGCGTCCAATTTGGTTCGTGTTCTCCGGCATGGGCTCCCAATGGGCAGGCATGGCGCGTACACTAATGCGCCTACCAATCTTCGCGTCTACTATAGCCCACCTAGCAGCAATACTTCGCCCACTAGGCTTTGACCTAACGCACATACTGACGGAAGCTCCTGATGCTGCTTTCGAGAACTACGTTAACTCTTTGGTGTCGATAACAGCTGTGCAAGTTGCGTTGGTCGACGTGCTGAGGGAACTAGGCGTTCGCCCTGATTGCATCGTGGGACATTCTGCTGGCGAAATTGGTAAGTGTCTCGTACTAAGGTATAACGCTGGGTGGTTTATGCTAGCACGTAAATTGTTGAGCTTGTGGGTATGGGTGCTAAGCTGAATATTAAAACACCACTTTCCACATAAAAGTATAATGTCTGTAAAGGACAATACACAATATAAAAAGCACAATAAACACAGAATATAAATTAAACTTAACGAGATTCCTTATCTTCAACCAACGTCACCAACGATCTCTCATGACAGCACAACCGCCATAAGGCAAAAACGAACACACCCGAGCACTCGCTTCGCCAGCTATCGGGCGAGCTCGCAGATGCTCGTACCGAGCTCGGGGATTCCTGCCATCCATCGTTGACACGCGGAAAAACTCGGCAGGCACTCGATTGGCTCGTACGCGCTCGGATGTGGTCGGTCGCGTCCGATCGGCGCTCGGGTATTTCCGAGCGCTGTCGGCTGCCGCTCGGTTACACTCGCGCCTGATCGGACGGTCATCGTGCATAATCGAATAAACTCGTATGCGATCGGCGAGCGCTCGGGAACGTTCGGCTCTGTACGCGCAGCGAACGTCCGCGAATACACCCGAAGTCTGACGAGCAGACACGACGGTGTTACAAAGCTCTCGCGTACATATACGAACTTCCCATAACTTTATCTACAAACCAAAAATAGGTGATAAAAGTAAAAAAGTAGAGTAATGCCGGAATAATCTCTCGTTTCGGATATAAAATTCATATTGAAATAAACGGATCACTCGCTTATGTCCGTCGAGTAGAGCCCGACATGTTTTTGTTTAAGTATATCTTGACTAAAAATGTATTTGTATGCCTGCGGGCGAAACATAGTGATACTTAATACGTTTAACACCTTGTGTGGGAGACGGGGGTTGCAGTGGAATGTTAAAGTCCGGAAACAATTAAATGTTTATTGTTTTACTCTATAAAAGTCACTCTCAAACTATGTTGAATAAATGTTAAAAGTTAATATAATAATGTTTGTATCGAATGCACCCGGTCGCGGCGGTTCCGAAATATGCACTAAAGTATTGCTCTATATCGCCGATCGATGCGGCGTTATAATGCTGATTCCACTTTACACGTGTAAGGTGCAATAATGCACCGAACACCTTGTATACATACTTATCCACCTATGTTGACATATAAAGATGCTTTTACTTTGACATGTTTTAGACTAACGCTTGCTATGGCCGAACACTCAATAGACTCTGATACATTCGTATTTCAATATCTAGAATCAATGATTCATGAAACTGTATAATTATTCAGAAAGAAACACTAAAGGGCCCTGAAGTCGAGTCAAGATGGAACGTCTCGCGTTAAAAGCCACTTTGACTTGGCCCTTACTGTCGTTGCGGAAACGATAAGGACGTTTCAAAATGCTCATCTATTATTGTATGCACAGGATGCGCCTATGCCGACGATACGCTAACAGCAGAACAGGCAGTACTGTGTTCGTACTGGCGCGCGCGCTATGTTTGTGAAGCGGCGCTGCCGCCGGGAGCCATGGCCGCCGTAGGACTATCGTGGCAGGAAGCCTCGCGCCGCTGCCCGCCCGACGTGATACCTGCTTGCCATAACTCCCCAGACAGCGTCACGGTGAGAATACCACTAACCACAACCACTCAAGTTAGGTACCAAAGAAAAAACGGATCCCTTGTAGGATCATTTCTTTATCCGTCTGTTTGTCTGCCCGTCTATCCGTTAACCAAGACCTCTAGGGTACTTCCCATTGACCAAGTGTATTTACACTATAATGCGTACAAAATGGTCATAAACGTTTCCCATCGTCGTGAAGCTGAGCGTAGGTATATTGTGGATCGCTTGTTAGTTTTGCATTGCGGCATAGGTAATTCTTATTAATTATTAAGAGCTTAGATATCAGCGCGGACATGTACATAATAATTCCTGCTTTTTTTAATAATTATAAGGTCTCCAACTGTTTTTTCTATAAGTACATTGTGGTCATTAACGCGTCTTTTCACAGGTTTCGGGCCCACCTGACTCCGTAGACAAGTTCGTAGCTGACCTCAAAGCCGAGAGTATCTTCGCGCGCCGTGTGAACAGCTCAGGCTTAGCGTTTCATACCAAGTACATCGCACCAGCTGCGAAGCCACTACGTGCTAAACTGCAGGAAATCATATCAAAGCCCAAACCGCGCAGCCCGCGTTGGGTGTCTTCTTCGTTATCCCTCGATCAACAGGACGCAGCATGGGGTGCGTGGTATAATTAGATTTCGAATTATTTTGGAATTTCTGCCGCTGCCTTATAAAGAGAAGACATACGGGAGCAGATTTTAGCATATCTTTGCACTTAATTTTTCTGCCACTATTTAAGGCGGACAAAGTACACACATACAGCATGCGTCTACACTCATTTATTACGGTCCAATGATCCACAAACTTATACCCAAACAAAACTGCCACACAAACGCCAAAAACGGGCACACAATCAAGAGACCCTGTGCAAAATCCACCGAGTTAAGGTAAAATTTTTGACAGAGGGTTATCGTCACATTTCGTTTATGGTCTATGGTCTTAAAACCAGTACAGGTTGATGGTTAGATTAAATTGGGAAGCAACACGTGTGAAATTTTTATCTACTGCTTTGGGTCTTTTTCGCATTGACGACAACGGTTTTCCCGTAGACAGTCACGGCTTATTATAACGGTGAATTACAAAATTAAAGCATAATTGAACAGCAGCATAGTCCGGTTTTTTTAAGTGTGCTATATATTTGGCTAACTAGGGCACCATTGACGGTATTTGTGTTACAGGCAAGCTGAGTGACGCAGAGTACCAGATTAACAACATGGTGTCTCCAGTGCGTTTCGCAGACGCGCTACGTGCAGTACCAGAGCATGCAGTAGTGGTTGAAATAGCACCACATGGGATATTACACGCGGTGTTACGTCGTGCGTTGCCACTCGCCACGCATATACCCTTAACACGACGTGATCACCCAGATCCGCTGATGCATCTGCTAGACGCCATGGGCCGTCTTTTTGTAGCTGGGACACAGCCACGCGTCTCAGCACTCTACCCGCCAATATCATGGCCAGTTTCTCGTGGGACACCAACGCTCGCTTCAGCCATTGAGTGGGACCATTCTGCTGAGTGGAGTGTGTGTACTTACAAATCGCTCCAGCATACGGGCGAGAATGTGATAGAGTTTGATCTCAGCAAGCCGGACCACGCTTTTCTAGCTGGACATAATATTGATGGACGTGTTCTCTTCCCTGCTACTGGCTATCTGGTAAGTTGGGGTACTCTGTACGAATCACATTAAGTCCGTGTCCATTACTGTCGAACCCATTAAATTTATACATTTGTAAAACATATGCTTAAGGAAGCTCAAAGTCACTCAGAGGGCAATGGAGAGGGCTATGCTCCGTGTTTGATTGCGGGATAGAATCAGAAATGATGATATACGCAGTAGAACTAAGGTTACCGACGTAGCCCGAAGAATTGCGAAACTTAAGTGGCAGTGGGCGGGGCACATTGCTCGCAGGACTGATGGCCGATGGGGTCACAAGGTACTCGAATGGCGTCTACGGACCGGGAGACGAGCTATCGGTAGGCCTCCAACAAGACGGAGCTACGACCTGGTAAATAGCGGGATAGCGGTGGATGCGGAAAGCACAAGACCGGTCTGAGTGGAGAGCCTTGGGGGAGGCCTATGCCCAGCAGTGGACGTCTTTCGGCTGACATGATGATGATGAAAACAATATGCCATGATGATTCGTGATGACACTACAAACCTAGGTATTTGATGAAGGGTCATGATGATGAAGTAGGGGTATGAGTAACCCCTTTGGCCAAGCTCCCTTACAAGAATTTTGTAGGAATTTTGACTTGAACAAGGACCTTCCATGTTTATTTTGTATTAGACTATTTTTAATACTAGTGGCTCTGTGAGCTGTGTAGACCTCGCGACCTCATTTTTGATCATTTATATATTTTTTTTAATTTACAGAAAACAAATCAACTAATAAAATCCTATATTATAATTATCGAACCTGATTACAAAATTTCACGAATCGGGCCATAAAACTTAAAAAAAAACGAATCGGAAAAAACGTCTATTATGATTATCTTACTTGATCACAAAATTTTGACGAAGATCAGATAATTTTTGAATGTTTTTAGTTTAAAAAAAAGAATGGACAAAAAAAATTTACTTTTTTTTTTAAGCTGCTCACAAAATTTCACGAGAATCAGTTGAGAAATGCGACCTGTAGAGAATATCGGCCAGACAGACGGCTGACAGACAAACGAAACTCACTTCACTTCATGAACTAAAAACAATTACTTTGCTCACCCGCGACCCCAAACCGCGACCGTGGTCGCGGGTGAGCAAAGTAATTGTTTTCAGTTCATAAATATGGACATCCGCAAAGTAACGCCTGATTCAATAAATCACTTCACTTCGTTAGCTCGGTCAATTACAATCTGACTTGTTATGCTTCTCCCAACAGACAATGGTATGGCGTACGTTGGCCAAGATCCACGACCTCAAGATGGACGAGGCAGCTGTTGTGTTGGAAGACGTTCAGTTCCGACGCGCCACCATCGTGCCCCGAGACGCGCCACTCCGCTTCCTTGTCTCATTGTTTGGCGGCACCGGAGAGTTTGAAATTTGCGAGGGTGGAGCTGCAGTAGTGACTGGTCGTACTCGCCTTGCAACTAACCCCGCTGCCGAGCGCTTGCCTACCACCTCGCTTCCTGACATACCCGAAGAAGACTTACTACCACTGGAAGCTGATGACATCTACAAGGAGCTCCGCCTGAAAGGTTATAACTACGAAGGCCTCTTCCGCGGTGTCCAGCATTCAGATGCGCGTGGAACGCGAGGTCTTATCAAATGGGAGGATAATTGGATTTCGTTCATAGACGCCATGCTACAGTTTAACATTATTGTCACGGACCATCGCGAAACAAAGCTGCCTACACGGATATTACGGGTGCTTATCGACCCGGCGGCGCAAAGAGCAGCCGTGACTGCGGCAGGTGGCAAAGGCGTGCCTCTACGGCGATACGATGATCTATCTGTCACTGTGGCTGGTGGTGTGGAGCTGCGTGACATCAAAGTGTCCCTTGCGCCACGTCGCACTAACGTCCAGGCTCCACCTAAATTGGAGAAGTATGTTTTTACACCGCTGGATACCACGCGCACCGAAGACGCTAGCCACTCTAAGCGCATTGCGCTCTCCGCCGCAATACAAATATTGCTTGAAAACATTAACACTCTTCATCTTCGAGTAGCTGAGCTTGCGTCTGGTCGGCCAGCTAATGAACTACTTCTCCCGCTTGTGCTGCCGATACTCAATGATGAGCCGCAGGTCCGTGTCGACGCGAGCCTGGCTGCTGGTGCTAACGTGGCTACCTACTCTGTCACTATGGACCCACTCGGAGTCAAGGTATGTGCAACGTGTCTCCAACGCAACGTATTTAACATAATATTAATTATTAACACTATCTTTTATTTCAGACATAGTCTATACAAAGATGTTAGTAAACAATAAAACCTTATAACAGTATTAGTACTAGAAAATAATAGTTCATTTTGACTCGCGCCTCGTCATGTCCGCGCATCGAGGGCGCGATACACAGGCGAGATTTTTTTGATACAAAGCGAGGGCTGACTAACGAGAATCTAAATAAGCTATTGACTAAATTGCACTAATATGATACTAATGACTTTATATTCACCAGATATCAAACAAAGAGGTGTTGGACGGGTTGGATTCTCAGTGTCAATTGGTGCTGGGCGCGAACATTATTTCCCGACAAGACGCAAGCGTGCTGCGCGTGTTAACCGCTGTCTTAGACGCCCAAGGTCACTTGCTGCTGGATGAGCCAGTGCATGCCCTGGATACCCCTGGCGCGGCCGTGATGCTGGCGGAATCGGGGCTCGTGGTAGTTGCAAGACAGCACACGACTGCCTGCGAATACTTACTGCTGCGCCGTGCGGCTTTGCTGCCCTCCATAAGTATTGGACTAGAAGTACACGACGATGATTTCGCATGGGTTGAAACTTTGCGTGACGCTCTGAAACGCGCCGAGAGCGAAGAGCTGCGCGTTTACGTGTGGTCCCGTAATACGGGCAGCGGAGTACTTGGTTTAGGCACTTGCCTACGGCGCGAGGCAGGGGGTGAAAAGTTGCGCGTTTACTATCTACCGGGGGCAAAAGAAGCATTCAACCCAACCGCGCCAGCGTATCGTGCGCAAGTTCAGCTAGACCTTACGTTCAATGTGATGCGCGCTGGCGTCTGGGGGACATATCGCCACCTACTTCTTGAAAACACCGCCGACTCACAACTACAGGTAATCCTCGCTCCCAACCCTCCTATATTCCCCCTTGTTATTTATTAACTCTTTTCGTTGCCGCAGGTGGAGCATTCATATGTTAATACCCTGAGTCGTGGTAACTTATCCTCGCTGCGCTGGATCGAGAGTGACCTGAGACACGTGGCCACAGCGCCGCGTCGCGCGCACACCGATCTATGCCACGTGTACTATGCGCCGTTAAACTTCCGTGACATTATGCTAGCTACTGGGAAACTGCCACCTGATGCACTTCCTGGGAACCTTATCGGCCAGGTGAACATTCACTCTACTCCAGTTTCCTTTCAACCTAACTCCCACTTATAGTCTTTTTTTGTGTTACAGGAATGCATCCTCGGACTAGAGTTCAGTGGGCGCTCTTCTTCGGGCAAGCGCGTAATGGGCATAGTTGCAGCTAAAGGACTCGCTACAACAGTGGTCGCGGACGAGGGCTTAATGTGGCAAGTTCCAACTGCCTGGTCGCTAGAAGAAGCAGCTACAGTACCAGTGGCGTATGCGACGGCGTATTATGCGCTCGCAGTCCGCGGAAGGATGCGACGCGGTGATAGTGTGTTGATCCATGCGGGCACGGGTGGTGTGGGGCAAGCCGGCATCTCCGTTGCACTGCACGCTGGGTGCACTGTGTTCACGACCGTCGGCACTCCGGACAAACGCGCGTTCTTACGGGAACGCTTCCCCTCGCTTCCTGATGTAAACATCGGTAACTCACGCGACTGTACTTTTGAGCAGCTAGTGCGACATAGAACGCGCGGTCGTGGTGTAGACTTGGTACTCAATTCACTAGCCGGCGATCAGCTGCAGGCGTCACTACGTTGCTTGGCTATAGGTGGCAGCTTCTTAGAAATCGGCAAGCTTGATCTCAGCGCTAACTCACCGTTCGGCATGGCCATACTACTCAAAAACACCACGGTACATGGAATTCTGTTGGATGCACTGTTCGATGCAAGCAGTGACCATCCTGGGAAGTCAGCAGTATGGCAATGCGTTACTGAGGGAATAGCCAATGGTGTTGTGCGTCCATTGCCTTCCACCGTGTTTGCTGATAATCAACTGGAGCAAGCGTTCAGGTGAGCTAGAACCCCTTCTTCTCCAGTCTAAGAATTACTTCACCACCCTAAGGTTCAACATAATTTATAAACATAGTCGCCTTTTCTCTTTATTCATCATTCGTGAACCTTATGAAAACATGAGGAGCACGATTGGCCCGTTCCGATTTAGTGAGTGTGAGTCTTGTCATCACAAAATAATATGAAAGACTAAGACTACTTGCAAAGTTAATGTGTCAATCAGAATTGTTAACAGATCAGCTTTGATGGCGAAAATTGCACATATTATAGGTACATGGCAACAGGAAAGCACATCGGAAAGGTTCTAATCCGCATTTGCGAGGAAGAGACAAGTGGGCAATTGCTGCAGCCACGTCTTCTGCCCGCACTGCCTCGCACCTACATGCACCCTGCTAAGAGCTATGTGCTGGTTGGTGAGTATCGCTAACAATTATAATAGTCATCTTTATCGTCTATTTGTATTTGGCCAAGCCTCGCAACCGTACATCAAGAGGTTTTCTTGTGTAATAGCTTGGACAGCAGGCGGTGTTTTATAAAACTACAGGTTTCAATTTTACAGACGTTTATTGGCAGCACTAGTCCTGTTTTTTACAATTTTCGTTTTATAAAAGTACTGTGCTACAATTTTACAAGCTACATGTACAGGCGCCTATAGCCATAATTATAGACGAAAATTGGACCTCTCATAGTTTTAAATTCATAATCGAACAAGCCTCTTCGAGTTTGTGGGACTCCACTCGGTGGCTACCTTGGCCCACAACTCGTCCGACATGCGGCAAACATGACCAGCCCAGTCCCACTTCAGCCTAGATGCTCTTTGACCTGCGTCTGCAACTTGAGTCATGGCGCGCAGGGCTGTGTTGCGGATTCGGTCCACTAGTTTTACGCCTAGCAGGCTGCGCTCCATGGCCCGCTGGCAAACCCCAATTTTGGACTTCAGAGCGTCCGTCAAAGACCAAGTTTGAGCACCGGAGGTGAGAATTGGAAGTACGCACGTGTCCATAAGTTTCCTTTTATATTGGAAGGTTGCTCTTCATCAGGTGTTTCATGGACCAATAGCTCCTCCAGGCGTTTTCTGTCCGTCTTTCGACTTATTTTTCCTGCCGTGCCTGGAAGGAGACTAATTGGCTCAAGTAGATGTACTCTTTGACATATGCGATTTGTTCTCCGTTTATCTCGATCCTACGTTTGGTGCTATTTGTCATTAGTTTGGTCGTTGACCGTTGGTCTTTGGTTTGGGTTTGGGTTTCATTTTGGTCCTAGACAGCGATGGCGGGATGAACTGGACTCCTTCTTGGAGGACTGGCAGCTGATTGCTAAGGACCGAAAGCAGTGGAAGTATTGGGGGGAGGCCTTTGCTCAGCAGTGGGACAGATCAGGCTAATAATAATAATAATCGAACAAGCGTTTTATACAAATATTGTAAAATACAACCTGTAGATTTGTAAAATTGTAACGAAAACTTACGTACGTCTTGAGACCTGTAACAATGGCTACAGGTGCACAATTATTTAAATTAGGTGTCTTGATCAGTACCAAATCAAACGTTCTATCTACCTATCTAACTCTTCTTCAAGTTATTAAACTCAATGTCATCAAGGAATGATTCGTTTATTGAGGGACTCGTCTGGGTCGGACTCGGAAGAAGAGAGTCCACGGCAGCTTAGACCTAGGGAGTTTTGGCCAAGAATAAAATACAGATTTTGACACACCTTTTCAGTATTATAATGAAAGATCCAGAATGAACTATAGGCAAATAGACTAGGCTAGCTTCTGCAAGAAATTGTTAGCTCATTAGCATCGTCGAGTAATCAAAGTCATTCATTGAGCTCGAAGCTTCAATTCTTTGTCTGTGTCTGTCTGTATGCACTGGTTGATAACTGAACTGACTGCTAGTATCATGCAATTGACATACATTTTTTGGCCGTTTTTTGCCATTGTTTAGAATAAATATTATTTTAGCCAGAGCCGTAGGTTGCTCCATAGAAAATATACCTACCTATGAGAAAATGTACCTACCTATGACAAAATGAACTTTAAAAAAAATCTCGTAAAATTTTCCCCTCTATTAATATCTATCCCGCTATTCGAAGCAAAGTAAAATCCAACAAATCAAAGATCATGAAAATCGGTCCAGCCGTTTTTGACTTATAAATAGTTCAATTAACACGATTTTGTTTTATGTACCTGCCTATAGTATTATTACATAAAACAAAACTGATCTTTCTTTGCATTGTCATTGTTATGTTGAATAGTTAAGGTACTTTCCCTTCATGTTGCAGTCTTGGGACGCCTTGTATAGCCCGCTGCCATACCCCTGGGCCGTGTTTATAAAGCTACGAGCACATAACCTATAGAGACGTAATATAAGGCTACCCGACCCTGTCAAGTTTTCAATGATTTGTCATCGATATATTTCGCAACCTATTTGCTTTCCGTCAGTTTCGACCATAAACTAGAACCGAAGACGGTTTGACATTTAAAATATAAATCACCGTCAATTTACATCATCGTGTCCTGTTGTGCCGTTAAATGGTGCAAAAACAACAGGAAAACATGTAGTGTAACAACAAACAACATCACTTTTCATCGGTAAGTCCATTTCTTTATTTTACCAAAATATTTTCAAAAAATTGATGAATGCAACGCGGGTCAAGTTAAACTGGACAGGTCCGTCACGTGTCCACTCCCCGTCCTTTTTGCTCTTACTGTAAACATGTACGTCTATCTCTTATTATCGTAATTACCATTGTGACGCCGAACGCTAGACCGGTGCCGTGCATTTATTTTGTATTGTCGATAATTATCCACTAAATTATTATTGTTTGTATATCGGGTTTTTATTTGTGGATTTTATTTACTACTATTAGTACCTAAATACTTCATTATCTTATAATTATTTCGTGTATGATTATCGGATAGGTTATTTTATTTAAACTGTATGTTTTACCCCCCGACGCAAAAAGATGGGTGTTATAAGTTTGACCGCTAGTGTGTCTGTCTGTGGCACTATAGCTCCTAAAAGGTTGAACCGATTTCAATGCGGTTTTTTTTATTTGCAATAAGGTTATCAAGCGATGGTAAACTACACCAGTTAAGAAAACTTTTAGTGATTTGTTGAACTTTAGAAGGTCAAGTGAAGCAAAACGGACGGATGTTTCGGACTAATTCGAGTAACTCCCACTCACTGTCTCGCTGCCGCTGGGTCGTGCGCTCCCAGAGGAAGGACTACGAATTAGTCTAAAACATATCGGGCTAAACTCGACTTACATACGGGAGTGATCCGTTTTATTTAACTAGATCCTGACCTCTAATGTTCAACAAATCACTGACAGTTTTTTAACTCGTTTAGTTTACCATTAACACAAAAAATTTCAAAGCTGGTGATGATATCTTATCTTATATACTACTTGAAGATGCAATGTTAGTTCCTTTACCAGGTCATTTCAAATTGCATTTCTTAGTGGCAAAATTAAAGTCACAGGCAAAAGCTAGTTACTGGTATAAAAGCAAGCATAGAAAAATGCAAAACCTTTTATCGATATCGATAGAAAGCATTAAGTCATTATCACACGCCCCTAGCGATCGGGTTCGGAATACTTAGCGATACTTCGGAGTACTTCGGAGCGATCACAACTCCCCCCGCACCGCAGCTAGTTGACAGAATTGTTTTCTTTTAAATTCGCATGTATTGGGTCTCAATTGGGTTATATGCTCGTAATTATAAAGCTACAAGTTACAATTTACAAGCGGAAGTCCCTTTCTAAAAAAAGGTGATAGAATGAGACTTCCGCTTGTAAATTGCAACTTGTAGCTTTATAAAACACGGCCCTGCGGAGTGACCCCCCCTGGTTGTTAAAAGCGGATAGTTTGAGCTAATTTGCATTTGTTTTCAGGCGGTCTGGGGGGCTTTGGGCTAGAGCTCGGGGAGTGGCTGGTGAATCGTGGTGCGCGTACGATTGTGCTCAATTCGCGCAGCGGTGTACGAACCGGCTACCAAGCTTGGTGCATTCGCAGGTACCCCTATTTTCGACATTCTTTATAAATTTATCATCATCATCATCACTACCGGCCTATTTGTTTACGTCCCACTGCTGGGCACAGGCCTCCTCTCAGAGTGAGAGGGCTTGGGCTAAATTTAAATACATTTATCATTAGGCATTAGTAATAATAAATTAATTGCGGGTGGTAGGACCTTGTGCGAGGTCCGTCCAGAGCGCCACCACCATCTTACTCGCTAGTCCTGCCACTAAGCAGCAATGCTTGTACTGTTGTGTTTCGGTGTGGAAACTAAGACAGCCGGTGTAATTACAGGCACAAGAGGCATTTCATTTTAGCTCTCTAGGTTGGCAACGCAGCTGTAATCCTCCAGGGTTGCGGGTGTCTATGGACAGTGGTGATCTTGCTCGTTTGCCTTCCTCGTCGTATAAAAAAAACCGGCCAAGTGCGAGTCAGACTCGCGCACGAGGGTTCCGTAGAAAGATTTTAACACTTTTCCCCAGTTTTTTTAAAAGTCCAGTGTTAGCAGAGCCCTGCTCCTATGCAAAATGTACGCAGTGTGGGGTCAACTTATATTGGTCTGCGAAATCTACAGACAGACATAAAAATTTAAGATTTTGAGACTTTTCGGAGTGGTTGTGCTATAAAAGCTACCTTCATACTAAATTTCAAGTTTCAAGGACAACTGGAAGTACCCTTTAGGTTTTCAAAATACGGCAATTTGTATGGAAACGTCTTTTTTAATGACTGTATCTTTTGATTGCGTTGACTTAGATACTTGATTTTGTCACAGCTTCAAGGAACCGCAGGTTTGAGTATTCGGTATTAATTTCAGCAAGCTACCTCCACGCGTTCCAGAGAAAAAGGGTCTTGACAGATAGATAGACAGACGGATGGACGGACGGATAGACAGACAGAAAGACAGACAGACAGACAGACAACAAAGTGATCCTATACTAACTTAGATTGGCTCAGTAGGTAACCCAAAAAGAACCTAGGCCTCTAGGAACGAGAGCTCGCCACTTAACCCGATCCTGCGCAGTCGCACGCTAGTCACCGGCTTGAAGCTGATGCAGATCCATCTCCACAGCGTCGGCCCACTGATACTTCGGCCGACCAACCAGACGGCGTTCAGTCGGTCGACCCAGATACGCCCTCCTGACCCCTCGATCCTCATCCATTCTCAATTATTACTATAGCTAAAGTATTTAATTGTAATATCTTGACATTTTATTCTTTGTAATTATCTAATTGACTGAGGTATTATAGGTGTTGCCGCTAGATGGCGTTGGTTACCTGAAAAAGAAACTTAACCTACGAAAGTAACTAAGTACATTTATAAACTGTAAGATTAATTAAACAACCTGTAATTGTATTAATCTAAACTTCCGCTATTTTACCTGTACTACTATTAGGAATTACATTTAGAAAATAATTCATTAGTACTTACCTGTAACGCCATCTGTTGTCACCGCTGTTAAAACTTACTGTATTATGTAATTTAAGAAAAAAAAAAACACTAAAAGTTCAACTGCCACGCCATCGCTAATTAACATGTCCACAGGTGGCGCGACAAAGGCATACGCGTAGACGTATCAACGACGGACGCTAGCCGGACGTAGCCGGCGCGCGCGCGCTGCTGGCCGAGGCGGTGCGCGCGGCGCCCGTCGGCGGCATATTTAACCTGGCTGCTGTGCTGAGGGACGCTTTTATGGAGAACCAGACTCCTGACGACTTCCGAGCTGTTGCTAAACCTAAGATTGATGGTAAGTCTGCGCGTCGTTGTCATACTATTCGTGAGAATTGCTTGTCCTTGATTTAGATCTCGACGTCATCAGATCAATTGGTTAAACTTTAGCAAAACCATAAACAAAACATTATTCGGTGAGTAGGCGGTCAAATGCACCTCAAAAGGAAAAACGTAACCCTTATAGGATCACTTTGTTGTCCGTCTGTCTGTCTTTCTGTCTGTCTGTCTGTCTATCAAGGCCATCTTTTCTCTGGAACGCGTGGAGGTAGCATGCTGAAATTAATATCAAATACTCAAGTCTACAGTCCCTTGAAGTTGTGAAAAAATCAAACTTTTAAGTCAACGCAATCAAAAGATACAGTCATTAAAAAAGTTGTTTCCATACAAAAGATACGATCATAAAATCATAAAACTTAGACATTTTGCGAAATACTTATACGTGGGATAGAGAGTTCTGCCACGGGAGCGAAGCCGCGGGCGAAAGCTAGTATCCTATATAAGAACTCCTTCTACCTGTTTACTTCAGGCACACGCGCGCTCGACGCAGCATCGCGCGACCTGGCGCCAGAGCTGGACTACTTCGTGGTGTTCTCGTCCGTGTCATGCGGCCGCGGGAACCCCGGCCAAAGCAACTATGGGCTCGCCAACAGTGCCATGGAGAGGCTATGTGAACAGCGGCAAGCCGATGGGCTGCCTGCATTGGCTGTCCAATGGGGCGCCATCGGTGATGTGGGAATGATCGTCACTGCAATGCACGGTGGGGCAAATTCAAATTTACTTATTTGTCAAACGTCATCCCATGTATTTTTAACCGACTTCAAAAGAGAAGGAGGTTCTACGTTCCACTGTATGTACGTTTTTTTTTTAATCCGTCAATTGAAGACTGATTTTGATAATTCTTTTTTTATTCGAAAGGGTATACTCCTGAGGTGGTCCCATTGTCACCAAGTCATGCTCTGATGATGGAATCCCAGGGAAATCGAAGGCAACCCTCAAATTTTATAGGCACGTATTACGTGTTTCATATGTTTTCTAAGGCTATTCAAGTATTTGAGTCTGGTAGTCATCATCTCATGTTGATGAGCTGATGATGGAAGGTACAACTCCTTAACGGTCAGGAGTTGGAGGATAATTCTGAAAATGTTAAATCAACGTAAAATTGCGAAATAAAAATCTTTTAACAAAAAAGTAAAACCGCCTTCAAAAAAAACCTTAAAAAAAAAAACGTAAAATAATCCTCTAAAATAATAATAAATAAAAGAAATAAAATAAAATGTATTTATTTCGGACAACAGAGACTAAAGCCTTAAGTTTCATGGCCTAGCACTAAGTAGCCGAAATATGAAGTCGGTGCGGTGCGAGCGGAATATTCTTTGAATGAAGCACCGACCTGCAATGCAATGCATTTTATTTTATTTTATTTTATTTATTATTATTTTAGAGGATTATTTTACGTTTTTTTTATTGTATATTGAAGTCAATATGAAGTTTGGAGAAATGTCCCAATGTTGAGCAAAGGCACGGAACAACCACCCTTTGGACACCAAATGTCAGGGCAAACGTTTCCGAAACGCATATGCTCATTTGCACTTATAAATCTTAATAGCCACCAATCGCGGCTTACTTTTGACCAGATGACAAGCGACATGACAAGCTATGAACCAATCACGACGCGTTTCCCCGGCCCGCTCACCGCGGCTCTTTTCGTAATGACTTTCCAAGTAAATTATAAAAGATACGGTGTCCAGAGGGTGGTTGGTATGTGAGCAAAGACCTCTTCTCATCTCTTTCAAAATTCCTTCTATTTTGATGTCTCCGACCAGCCGTCAAACAACTAAGTAGACGTCATTAAAAAAAATAAGTAAATTTAATCATCAATTACGTCGTCGAATATTATGCAAAATAAGTCATTTGTCCAAAATGATATCACGACAAGTTAAAGAACTAAGTCAATATCGGCGAAACGATAAAAAGTTTACTATGTCCTTTTTAATGGTTCACTAATGTTTTATCGAAACTTGTTTGACAATAGTAGTTTATGCAACTGCTACATAATGAGCGTTTTAAGGCCTAATTATGTGGAGTTGCATACATTACTTTATCTACACACATATAATAGAATAGAATAGAATAGAAATGGTTTATTTCTTAGAATATTGTAGGTACAGATGTTTTAATATAATTACAACAGCATATTCTGCCAGTTTTGGAGTAGAAATATCTAACGGTTACAATTACAAGTCTTGAATTAAATTACGAATAAAATTATGAAATAAATTCAATTAAAATTACTGTTACATCATTAGCATATAAAGATTATACAGGTCATATATAACAATTAATTCATTTCACAGCACAAAAAGTCAGCAACAGAATAAAAACACTTGTCGAGCAACCATTTGAACAAGTCTTTTTGAAACTTATTATTGCATTGCGATTTCATGTCATTAGGTAACTTGTTATAAATTTTTATTGCCATTCCATATATGTTTTTACTGTAAAGTTTGATACGTTGCCTGGGTACATAATATAATCTGTGTAGATTTCTTCCATTTAATTTCCTATGAACAGCATTATGCAGCGGAAAACAGTGCGGATGACTTCTAACAAATTTAGCAACCTCTAGAATGTACAAACAAGGCAGGGGCAAGATTTTTAATTCTTGGAATATTGGCATACAATGGACCAGGCAGGTCGCTCCATAAACAGCTCTTATACATTTTTTCTGGGTCACAAAGGCTCTTTGAATGTCTACTGAATTACCCCATATGATTAGGCCGTAACGCAATATAGATGAGACATACCCATGATACGCTGATACCGCAGCCTCTCTAGAAGCTACAAGCTTGAGGCGTCGAAGGGCAAAAACAAACCTGTCCAATCTGTTACAAATGTTTTCTATATGTGCCTTCCTGTACGGGCCGGACTGTATAGACCCGCACTTTTTGGGGTTCAAAATAAAACGCGACGCTTTCGGCTTCTGATCGGATCCGTAGAAGAGGTTGTTTCCAGAGAGATGGCTGGCTGACGACTGTGAGAAGACTCTGAGACGACTGACTTCCCATCCATCTCGAGTCTTCTCACACGCCTCCCCGCGCGAAGCGCGGGGGGGTGTGGGGGGGACTTTTCAGGGCTCCATGCCCTTTAAGTCGGCTTCAGGCGCGTCCCATAACAATGGGACGGTCTCTTTGTGCCATCTTGTGGCTTGGCCTCTCTGCGGCTTTTACCCGATTAGCCTATCTTTGGCGTTTCGGTTGGGATGCCTATCTGCGGCTTTTATCCCGTTTTGCCTATCTGCGGCGTGACGGGATCGTTGGCCTTTCAGCGGCTTTGAGGTTGCCTGTCGTCACCACGAACAGGAGACTCGTCGCGGGGCACCAGCTCTCTGGGCTGAGCCAGTGCGCGGCGATCCGGGGGGCGCGCGTGGAGCGGCGCGATCCCCTGAAGCGACGGGAAGCTGGAGTTGTCGGCGCGGTCGAACATGACGCGCGCGAGGTGGCCGATGAACTCGTCCAGACTCTGCCAGCGGAGGCTGCGACGGATGTCCTCGTTGCGCACGTAGCGGGGAGCGGCGACGATGGTGCGCAGGGACTGGGACTCCTGCGCACGAAGACGTCTACGGTTGGACTCGGCCACTAACGCGTACCAGGCTGGTGCCGCGTATGTGAGCCGGGACCGCACGTACGTCTTGTAGATCCCCAGCTTGGTGCGCACGGGGAGGTTGCTGGCGAGTACTGGACGGAGGCAGGTGCGCGCGTACTTGGCGCGCTGTACGACCTCGGCGACGTGATGCTTCATCGTGAGTCTCCTGTCAATGGTGACACCCAGGTACTTTACGGTGCCTGACCAAGGCACCTCCTGACCGTGTAGACGAGGGGCGGCGGAGGGTTCTTCTGTCCCACGGCGATGGCCTGTGTCTTCCCTACGTTCACCGACAGTCTCCATCGGGAGAGCCAGTCGGGAAGAGCGTCAAGGGTCCTCTGGAGCTTCTTCGCCGCGTGGGCGATGTTCATTGAAGAAGCGAAGTATGCGGCGTCGTCAGCGAATAGCCCCAGCTTGACGTTTCCGATCACCGGGATGTCGTCGGTGTAGAGGGCATACAGGGCCGGGGACAGGCAGCTTCCTTGAGAGACGCCAGCTTGGATGCGGCGCTCCGATGAGGTGGCGTCTTCTACCGCCACGACAAACCTCCGTTCGGTCAGGAAAGAAGCCAGGACGCGGACGATGCGCCGAGGAGCTGGTGACGTCGACAGCTTGTACAGCACTCCCTCGTGCCATACGCGGTCGAACGCCTTCTCCATGTCCAAGAGTGCTGCGACGGCGTGCTCCCTCCGGTTTCTGGTCGTCGCTAGGAAGTGGAGCACTCTTGTTAGCTGCAGTGTGGTGGAGTGGCCGATGCGGAAGCCGAACTGCTCCGGACGCGGTGTGATGTGTGGCTGCAGGTGGCTGAGCAGCAGTCTCTCGAACACCTTGGAGGTCGTGCTGAGGAGAGTGATCGGACGGTGACTCTCCGGTCTCTGAAGGTTCTTGCCGGGTTTGGGTATCATGATGACCCGGCCAAGCTTCCATGTCTGTGGAAAGTGACCCGTGCGCAGGATCCCATTGAACAGCCTCGTCACCGCCGCGATGGAGCGCTGCGGCAGGTGGCGTAGGGCCATGTTCGGGATCGCATCGGCGCCCGGGGCTTTCCTCGGGTTGCAACGTTTCAGGGCTCTGCCCACTTGGCCGGGTGTGAAGACGACCGGATCGTCAACCGCCTCGATGGGTGCCGCGAGGTATCTCTCCAGGTGTCGGTCCACTGCTGCGATGTGCTCAGCGTCGTCCGAAGCGTTCGGCTGGAACTGCCTTTCGAGGCACTCGGCGAAGATCTCCGCCCTGTCCTCCGCCTTGTACCTCAGCTGGCCGTTCTGGTCCCGCAGGGGCCTCGTGGCCGTCGGTGTCGCGCCGAGTTGACGGCACAGACGGTGAATGGAGGGGACGTCACCGTCGACCGACGCGATGTGACTCTCCCACGATTCTGCAGCGTTCTTCTTCAGCTCCTCCTTCACCCTTTCGACCAGTGCGTTAAGCGACGTCTTCAGGGTGGGGCATCTCGTCCTTTGCCATTGCCGTCTCAGTTGGCGCTTGCGCAATATAAGATCCTGGATCCGGGTTGGGAGTGGATTCCTCCTCTCTCTTGCCGGAACGGTGTGCGCAGCGTGGTCAAGCGCCTCCTGGATGCTGGTGGTTACGGCGTTGGCGGCATCTTCGACGTCCTCAGCTGTGGTGATGGGCCTGGTCTGGGATTTCTCCTCCAGGGCCGCTGTGAACGCCTCCCAGTTGATGCGTCGTCCCGGCTTCTTTGTGATGCTTGTAGCCTTCGCTTTGAGTGTCAGGAGGACCGGCCGGTGGTCAGACGGCAGGTCTGGCAGAGTCTCCTGCACCATTGCAGCTGTCACGCCCTTGCTGACCGCGAAGTCGATGACCTGCTCGGACCCGTGCGCGTCGCTGTAGTGCGTCGGCTCCTCGGGCCCGGAGACATCGAAGTCATGGTCGACGGCCGCACGATGAATTGCCCTTCCGGCGGCGTCTGTCACGGTCGAGTGCCATGCCGGGTGCTTGGCGTTGAGGTCGCCCGCCAGGATGGTCGGCATGGGTGCCCTCATCAACTCCGCCAAGTCTGTGGCAATGGAGCCCGGCACTCCCGTCGGTCTGTAGGCCGCATAGACCCGCAGCTCGTGGCCCTCTGCCAGCACGTCAACCCCCAGGGTGTCCAGGGAGTCGTACGGCTTGAGGTCTACCACCTGGTGAACCACGGATCTCTTGACGATGACTGCTAGTCCCCTGTAGGCTCGCCCCGCGGCCGTCGTCTCGTCCCTCCTGTAGACGAGGTAGCAGGGGACTTTCAGTGGCACGGAAGGGCGCAGCATCGTTTCGCTAACCAGCATGATGTCTACCTTTTGCTCACGGACGAAGTTCCGGAGCAGGCCTATCTTGCCGGTTAGCGACTGGGCATTCCAGTAGACTATGCGAAGGTCTTCAGGCATCTTGGGGTTTTTTTAGTCACTGCTGCTAGGGCCTGGGCGATGGCCTTGGAGGTCTCCTGCTGGGCTTGGAGCACCCCTCTCAGGAGGTCGAGGAGCGCTGCGTTGCCCTCTGGGGCCTCGGTGGTGGTGGTGGTGGTGGTGCGGGCGGCGTCTTCGGGGTGCCCTGCGGTCGTCCCTTTCCTCGCGGATCGGGGTTCCCGCGGGGCCTGCGGACGCTTCTTCCTCCTCTGCTGCTTCCTGGCCGGTCCCGGGGTGGGCTCGGCTCCCCTCGCACCCCTTGGTTGGGGGTTGTTGGCCCGCGCCATCAGGTTTGATGACGCGGGGTCTTCCACCGTGGGCTTGGGGATGCTTGCTCTGGTCTCGGGGCCGGTGCGGGTGCTGTCGCGCGTGCGGGCCGCTGTTCCTGCCCGTTTGTTCCGCGCCTCCTTCCGGAACACCGGGCAGCCGACGTGGTTCGCCGGGTGCGCGCCGCCGCAGTTCGCGCACGTTGCTGGCTCTTCGCGGGGTCGTGGGCAGTCCTTGGCCGCGTGGGGTTCGCCGCACCTTACGCAGGCGATCTGGCGGTGGCAGCAGGCGGACGAGTGCCGGAACGCCTGGCATCTGTGGCACTGGGCGGGGCCCTTTTTGCCTCGCCAAGCCTCTATTTTTATGCCTGACATATACAACAGCTCGCGCAAGTTGTATATGCCGGCATTGGTTGCTGGCGCTCCGACGAGTTGGATGAAGAAAACGCATCCGGGGCGGCCGCTTCTGGCCCGGATGCATTTAATGTAGTCCGCGTCGAAGCCCTTTTCCCTTAGGGCCTCCTTCAGCTCCTCAAGGTCCGTGGATGCTGGCAGGCCGCGGATGGCCACCTTCAGGCGTCGCTCATCTTGCGGGGTGTAGAAAAACCACCGCACCCGTGGGTCTTCTGTTGCGGCCTTCCTGAGGTGGGCGGCCACCACCCGGTATTCTTCTCCGTTTGGCGGAATGAAGCGCACCCCATCATCGTAGGGAGCCGCCGTAGGTGCGTGGCCCAGCGTCTTGGCTATTTCTGCCAAGTGCCGGGACCAGTTCGGCAGGCTCTCCGCGATCAGGGGCGGGTATCGCTCCCTCCTCTTCGGCTGGGTGGCGGCGGCGTCGTTCGTGGTGTTTGCGGCGGCGGCGACGATGATTTTAGCGGAGGCTGTGGTGGCAATGTTACCGGAGGCGGCGGTGTTGGCTGGTACGGTGCTGCGGGAGGCGGCGGCGGCGGTGGCGGTGGCTTGGCGGGGCTGAGGTTGCGGCCCGGTGGTGCGCGCTGCGGTTGGTGGCAGCGGTGGCGGCGACGGCGGCGGCGGTGGTCGCGGTGGTGGCGGGCTCGCGGTCACGCTCGAGTATGTCGCTGGCGGCTGGCTTGGCGGGGACGGGGGCCCCGGGCTGGTGTGGGCGCGCTTGGCGGGTTTCGGCGGGCTGGTGCTCGAAAGCACCCGCTTGCGCATGGGCGGCTCGAGTTGGGGGAGCTGCGCTGTCAGCTCCAGGACCTCGATGTCTTCGGCGAGCAGGGCTTTGGTGTTCCCCGTGATGTTAAATTCCTGCAGCCGAAGGTAGGTCCTGATCCACCGCATCAAGCCCTGAGACAGGGCGTAGCCCTCTGAGGCCATCCGGGTGACCATGATCAGATCACGATCATGGTCGGCCCGTGGCGTGAGGGCGGGTCCGTTCTCAAAGCGAGGCAGTGGTGCAGTTGACGGTGTTGGTGCGGGGTCCGGCTGTTGGCCGGTGGTGGCGGCGGCGGTCGTGGTAGGCCTCGGGGTGGTCGGGGTGGCGGGGGGGCGCGCTGGTGGGGCCTCCTCGTCGTCCCCGCAGTTCGCAGGCTCGACGGGCTCGATGGACGGGCGATCTGATTTCGAGGGTAGGTCGGCAACTGTCCGTTGCCGACTACCCTCGCTTTTTACTTTGCCTCCCGGCGCGGGGTTTGTTGTTGTCCGGGGCGCGGGGGGGTGGCAGCTTGTTGAGGGTAGGTCGACATCTGCATGTTGCAGTCTACCCTCTTTTTCCTCCTCTCTCTCCGGTGCGGGGTTTGTTGATGTCCGGGGTGCGGGGGGATGCGGAGCCTTTGTTGCGCTCGTTGTGGGCGATAAAGGCGCTGTTGGTGGCTTTTTGGTGGGTACACCGAACTCGAAGCGCTTCGGTGTACCCGCAGATTGTGGCGACCGGTACGACGCCGGTGGCGGGAGGATTACGCCGCATTGTTTGCGGCTACCCGGGGCTGTGGTGGTGGTGGCTGGCTTTTTGGCCGTGGAGGGTAGGCGGTCGCCTTGCGGCTTACGACTACCCTCTCGACCTTTCTGCTCCATGGCGTAGCGGACTCGTCGGAGGGTTCGGTGGGGGTGCGTCGCTTCAGACCGGCGACGCCGAGCCCCGCATTCCCTACCCCGGGGCTTCCGCTTGAACGGGACCGGGTTCGGGAGCACGGGGAAAGGCTCCGGTCGAAGGCGCTAGTGTGGAGACGTTCCCCGCCGACGGAGTCGGGCGCAATCGCGGCGACTTTTCACACGAAACGCAACGCGACGATTGCTGGAGACGTTGTGGCGACCGAGCACTAAGATTGGAACGCTGGCATACACCGAAGGCAGTCCGACTGACTTCCCAGCGCCGCGCGGGCTCTATTTATACTGCTCGGGCGAGAGCGGGGGCCCGGGGCGCCGGGTTCGTTTGTCCTTCTCACACTCGGGCGAGCGTGGGGGCCGGGGCCGGATCCGATACTATTTTATTTCTCTTTCTATTACTATCTATTTACATGAGCTTAGCCTATTTTTCTATACGATACTTATATAACTATTATAATATAATCTTAACCTATCTTAAACTATAATTACAAACTAATTGGACTGCGCTGTCCCGCACATTTCTCCCGCCGTTCATCGCCGTGGTGATGAAGTTTCTTCCGCGTGCTGGACCGCAGTCGACTGGTGCACCGCCGTAGGCAGGACAGCCAGTTTCTTTGTGGGGCGTCGAAGCACGCCGCCCTTGGTCGCCACGTCCGCAGCTCGCACGATGCCGTCGGCACCGGGGTACGTGGCGGTGACGATTTCCCGCGGCCACGTGTTGCGTGGAAGGGTGCCGTCGACGATAAGGACTAGATCGCCGACGGACAGCGCGGGGCCGCGCCCTTGCGGCTCCCGCCGGTGTTGGAGTTCTGGGAGATACTCCCGTATCCATCTCGCCCAGAACAGGTCGGCGAGTCTTTGTGATGTGCGCCAGGTGGCGCGTCCGACGGTATCACTTTCCTCGAAGGTCCCAGGTGTCGGTGCCCAGGCAGAGCCCCCGAGGAGAAAATGATTCGGCGTGAGTGCCTCAGGGTCGTTTGGGTCCACCGACACGTGGCTCAGTGGCCGGCTGTTGACCGTAAATTCGGCTTCGGCCAACAGCGTGATGAGCGTCTCTTCTTTAGGGTGCCGCTCGTGTAGCGTCACCTCTAGTGCGGCTTTGGTTGCCCGCACCAATCTTTCCCATTTCGAGAAACGGCTTGCCTCAGGAACTGCTTCGCTTGCAACTATCGCAACATTTTGGTGTGTTGCAAAGTTGGTTCTTTCTTCATCAGTCAGGATGGGCGTCTCTTTGTCTGATGATGAAGGCAAGACCTTTTCTTCTGGCCACTCTTCCGGTGGCTGACGCAGAAAGGCTGGGCCCTCGTACCATCTATGATTCTTTGTAAAGTTCTCTGGTACGTCCCGGGTTGCAGCGTCCGCAGCGTTTAAATTCGTTGGTATCCATCGCCATTCGTTGACTTTACTGGTCTCTTCTATTGCAGCTATGCGGTGTGCAACGAACGGGCGATAGGTGCGTGAGCCGCTGCGGATCCAGTGTAGCACTGTCTTGCTGTCCGTCCAGTAGATGGTGCTGTCTATTCGTTGTCTATGTTCTTTTTTCACTACTTCAGCCATGCGCGTGCCCATTACTGCTGCTTGGAGCTCCAGTCTCGGGATCGATGTGAGCTTCAATGGGGCGACGCGCGCTTTGGCTAGCACTAGCGATGTGTACACCCGACCGTCGGGTTGTTCGGCGCGCCAATACAGCGCCGCGGAGTAGGCTGACTCGCTGGCGTCTGTCATTACGTGCAGCTGTAGGTTGGAGGCGTCGCTGAACCCTGGGTAAGCGCGGGGCACTGACACATCCCGTAGAGCTTTTAGATGTGTCAGCCATTCTTTCCACTGATCGGCGAGATCGTTGGGTAGTCGCTGGTCCCAATCTATGCCCCTGCGCCATGCTTCTTGTAGCAGACTCTTCGCTCTTATTGTGACCGGTGACGCGAAGCCCATGGGGTCATATAATGACATCACTATCTTTAGTGCTTCACGTTTCGTCGGCGTTCCGGTCTCGAGGACGGCTGGCGGGATGCGTGCCAGGTCCAGGTTAAAGCTTAGTTCGTCTGTTCCGGGTCTCCAGATAAGTCCCAGGACACGTTCGCTCGGGCCGCCGTCGTTGAGCTTAACGGCGTTCGGCTGTTCGGATGTGGCCTTCATGGCTATCATCACTTCCGCGCTGTTTGATGTCCAGCCGCGGAGGTTGAAGTTTCCCATCTCGTGTATCTGTTTGACGGCAGACGATGTGTCGATGGCTTCTTTCACTGTCTTGAAGCTATCTAAGTAGTCATCGACATAATGATTTTCTATTATTGCCGTTGCGGCTCTATTATCTATGTTTCGATGCTTCATGGCGTTGAAATTCTTCACGTATATCGCAATTGATGGAGAACACGTCGCTCCGAAAATAAGCGACGTCATTCTATATTCGGTGGGTGGCGTGTCGCCTCGCTCTGCTCCTCTCCACAAATATCTTAGTGCGTCTCTATCTTCTTCTCGCACTTTGACTCGCATAAACATCTCTGCTATGTCGGCTGTTACTGCCACCGCATGTTGTCGGAATCGCATCATAACACCCGGCAGCGACTGCAATAAATCTGGGCCGGACATTAGGTGATCGTTGAGTGACGTCCCCTTTGTTTTTGCCGCCGCGTCGTACACCACCCTGAACTTGTTGGGTTTCAGAGGGTTAATGACTCCGAAGTGAGGTAGATACCAGGTTCGTCCCGGCGTTGTGGTAGCGGGAGCTGGCTCGGCGTACCCCTTCGTCACGAGTTCTTCCATTTGCGTTGCGTATTTCTTGCGTAGTTCTGGATTCTTGTCTATCTTCTTTTCAACGCTGTGGAGGCGGCTGAGCGCGTTGTCGTAATTGCGTGGCAGTTCTATTTTCTTGCTGTTCCACAGCAGGCCAGCTTCGTACACGCCCGGCTCCACTTCTCTAACTGTTGCTTCCATAATTTTTCTCGCCTTTTCTTCCGGGTCGCTCGTTGGACGCGCAGGCTGGATGGCGAGGCTATCTATTGAGAAGAATCTTTCCATCTGTTCTTCGATCGTCTCTTGCTTTTCGTGCAAGAAGTTTACGCACGCTCCCAGCGCACGTGTGTGTGCGCCGTGCAGGACCCACCCCAGCGGGGTGCGGGAGGCTACTGGCTGGTTACGACGGCCGCGTCGCATTTGTTGCGCCACTAACAGGTGCCAGTTATCTTGGCCTATGAGGATTTTCGGACGGCCACACGTGTAGACGAGTTGGTTTCTTATGTCCTGTAGATGACGACATTCGTTGACCGTTCCCTCGTCGACTCGCTGCGCAGATAGTGCAAGGTTCCTCATCGTTCGCGCTTGGATTGCATATTTTCGACCTGCGCCTGTTAGTTCTATCTTCACTCGCTGACTCCGTTTTTGTTCAAAAGTGGAGTCCGATATGGCATCAATGCGCAGAGGGTCAAGCGGTCCCTCCGCTCCGACGTCCTCGGCCAGCTGGCTATCTATGAGGGTGACCGTTGAGCCGTCGTCGAGCAGGGCCCAAGCTTCTTTCGTGCCCAGAGGCCCGGACACTTTTACTGGTAAAATCTTCAGAAAAGAGTGTGGTCCGCAAGCCCATGCACAGGTCACTGTTTCAACTGGCGTTTCCTTCTTGTTGTCGCAGACTTTCTTCACGGTGACCTCTTCGTCTGTATGTAGAAGCGTGTGGTGCCATCTCTCGCAACCGTCGATCGCACATTTCCTTGCTTTGCACGTGTGTGCATATTTTCTATATCGCAAGCAACGAAAACATAGTCGCTTTTCTTTCGCAAATTCCCAGCGCTGTGCGGGCACCGCTTGTGTAAACTTTGCACATTCGGGGGCGGTGCTGTGAGTTCCGTGGTTGCACACTGGACATTGTTTGCGTTCTATGGCAGCAAGCGTTCGATGCGTTGGCGGCCGGCGCTCTTGATACTGCGGTTGCGCCGACTGTACTATTTCTGGCGGAGCGAACGGCGCGCAGATATCAGCCTCTCGCTGTAGGAAGCGGGAGAGTTTCAGCAGGTCAGGCTCTTCTTGAGGTTGGCCCGCCACAAATTCGAACCATCTATATCGCATGTTCATGCCGAGCTTCTCTGTCACGTGTTTCGTGACTTCCGGGTTGTACATATAGTGGGCTCTATCCAAAGCGCGTAGCGTAGCCACTATATTACACACTTTATTCGCGAATATGCAAATGTCTCTTGGGTTGTCCGTTGGCCGCGGCAGCGACCGCAAGCGTTCCAACTCGGCGAGCGCGATGGCGTCGGGACGCCCGAACCGATTTTCCAATACTTTAAAAATGTCACTTGCACATGCACCACTTATCAACAGTTCTTCTATCGCTTCGCGCGCACGTCCTTTTACACTGTTGCGAAGTCTATAAACGTTTTCACTATCACTGAAACTATTCACTGTATCTATATATGCTTTCCTGAACGAAAGCCAGTATTGGTGCGAGCCCATAAACACTGGTAAGTCCACAGGTTTCCGCTGTTGCTGCTGGCCCGCGGTAATGGCCATGGTGATGGCCGTCGTGAGGTCGGCAAGCGGGTTAGGAGGCCGCTGCATGACCTGGACTGCTCCCGCCGGTGCTTGCATTCCGTTCGGCGGTATGGCACTATGTAGCTGCTGCCTCGGCGTCGCTGCGGCACCGAGCCACACGCCTGGTGCAGGCTGGGGCGCTGCGGCTTGGTTGTTGCGGGTGCCGAGCTCCTGCTCAAGCGTCGCGGTATTGGCGGGGTCGCCCCCCGTCGGTGGCATGTTGGCCCCGAGCCCTTGCCCGGGCGCCGTCGCGGGACTTCTTTCCGCGTGCAGTTGTTGCTGATGCTGCTGCTGTTGCTGTTGTGCGCCGAGCCATCGCTCCAGCGCCATCGAGTTGGCAGGGTCGCCCCCTGCCGGTGGCACGTAGGCGCCGGGCTCCGGCCCGGGCGCCGCGAAGTTGGCGGGGACGCCCCCCGCCGGTGGCATGTAGGCACCGGGCTCCGGCCCGGGCACCGCGAAGTTGGCTGCGTCATGCTGCCTGGGTGCAGGAATTGGAGACCTGTGTCCCGAGACCCTCGTACTTTGGTCGACCCAATCCTGCACCCTTCTCGCCCGGTTGGGCTCTTCGGCCGTGTCTTCAACGACCGTGTCCTCGTCCTCGCTGTCCTCATTTTCTATAGTTGCGAGTTTCGCTCTTGCCAGCTCCATCTGTAGCCTGGTCAGCTCTTGTCGCACTATTGCAGCGCGATATGCCTTGCTGCTCTTCTTCTTGCGTGCTGACGATGTAGCAGCGAGGTCGCTCTTCTCACTCGGCGGCGGCGGTGGCGCGAACGTGCCGGGGCCCGCAGGTGATCCCAGTGCGGCGTCCGCCCGCGGGGTCGCAACCCCGAGGTTGATAGCCAACAACAGTGCAGCCGTTGCCCGCGCGTCGAGTGGTCTGGCCACCACGGTAGGAGTGGTGCTTCTTGGCGGTTGAGTCGTCGCTGTGACCGCCGACGGTGGTGGTGGCGGAGGTGGAGGTATCGGTGTCGGCCCCATGCGTGTGCTCTCTGCGGCGGTCCGTGTGGAGACTGCAGACGTAGTCGCGGAATCGGCGGTGATGCCCGCAGACTCGGACGGCGTCGTATAGGCGGCGGCTGTGATGCCGCTCGACGCAGACTCGCCTCTTCTTCCGACGGAGCGCGTTACCGGCATCGCGAAACTATCCGGTTCGAAGGACCAATGTACGGGCCGGACTGTATAGACCCGCACTTTTTGGGGTTCAAAATAAAACGCGACGCTTTCGGCTTCTGATCGGATCCGTAGAAGAGGTTGTTTCCAGAGAGATGGCTGGCTGACGACTGTGAGAAGACTCCGAGACGACTGACTTCCCAGCGCCGCGCGGGCTCTATTTATACTGCTCGGGCGAGAGCGGGGGCCCGGGGCGCCGGGTTCGTTTGTCCTTCTCACACTCGGGCGAGCGTGGGGGCCGGGGCCGGATCCGATACTATTTTATTTCTCTTTCTATTACTATCTATTTACATGAGCTTAGCCTATTTTTCTATACGATACTTATATAACTATTATAATATAATCTTAACCTATCTTAAACTATAATTACAAACTAATTGGACTGCGCTGTCCCGCACATTTCCAATTGAGGTGTTTATCGATGATAAGGCCAAGGAACACAGTTGAATCTACGTTTTGCATAGAAGTATTATTTTTTAAATTTACATTTATATTAACACTAGAGGAATTATAAGTTTGGAAATTGATAATTTTAGTTTTTTCAACATTTGGCATTAGTTTATTATCTGATAACCATTTCATAGCATTAGACATTTCATTACTCGTTTCCGTTTCTAAGTCATTTTTGTCTTTACATTTAATAATTAAGGTAGTGTCATCAGCGAACAATATCGAATTATGTTTTAAGTTTTTGGTCAGGTCATTAATGAAAAGCAGAAAAAAGAGAGGCCCCAGTACACTGCCCTGTGGAACGCCATTTGTATTAAGTTTGGGTGTAGATTGAAAAATACACTTTCTATTGTCTATGTTGCGGCGCATCCCTAGTGCCGTGAGAGAGCGAGACGAACGTTTATCTTTCGCCCCACTTGCTCAAGAAACGCCGCGAGGCGCGCATGCATTATTTGTTTTTTCATATTTGTTTTCGGATAATATACTTATCATTTGCGAAATTGGAGTCAGATTCATTCATTCATCCCGCAAGGAACATTGGTGACCCACGACGTGATACAGAAGTGTATCGGGACGAAGTTTACATGAATAAAAAGGAAGTGATCGTTGAACCAGGACACTAACGCTCTGTCTGGAGTTGTCAAGCAGTTGCGTTTGACCGTATTGTAGAAGCCTTAATAACACCACGACTTGAAGGCACCAGAACGTGTGCATTGATTTACCCAGCCAACAGTATTTCCAGCTTCAAGCCAGCCGGTCAGCCGACATCAACGCCGCAGCTCAGCTTAGCCAGGGAAGTGCCCACTTTCAGTCGAGTCATTTTTAAATAAATTTCATAGAAGAGTAAACAATATTTGCTGCGATTTGCCTGGATAGCGTTGCCGCTTCTTTTTTTTCTATTTTTATGCAACTATGGACGTTTGAACCGCGCAGCCCATTGTCTTGCAAGGCACCATTTATTTCGTACCTTAATTACGCATTAATACAGCTTAATTGCACTTTTCGTTGTTTTCGCATAAAACAAATAGTCAGCTGCTCTTATTTCTTTTAATTAAAGATGCAAGTGACGTGTATAAATCTCCGCTATTGATATAAAGTGCAAGCCATTTTGAATCCACCCGCAATTAGAATACAAAAAAAAAATTGTAATTTAAAGATAATTTTTAATTCGGTTTTATGTACCAGCACCCTGCGAAACCCAAAAAACGGTCGCCATGACCTTTCCAGCCGATGGGACGGTTTTTGTTTTCTTTGGAGCAGGTTCACCCGGTAAAATCCACTGCTTCGACTGCTCTTTTATTTCCGGGGTGTAGTGGTGGACCCACGTTTCGTCCACGGTCACGAAACGACGCAGAAACTTCTTCGGGTTATGTTTGAACACGGCCAAACACTGCTCCGAAGTAGTCAGTCGGTTCCGTTTTTGCTCCTCCGTGAGTAAACGCGGCACCCACCTCGCCGATACTTTCTTCATACCCAATTTTTCTTCTAATATGTGTTGTACCCTCTCGATTGAAACGTTTACAGCATCAACGATTTCTCGAAGTTTAATTCGGCGGTCGGCTAAAGCGATATTTTAAATTTTCTTAACCATATCGTCTGTAGTCACCTCAACTGGCCGGCCTGGGCGATCCTCATCAAAGACGGTTGTTCTCCCCCGCTTAAACTCGTTATACCAATATCTGACGGTTGTCATAGAAGGAGCACATTCATGGTAAACCGCTTGCATTCTTACTTTTATTTCATCACATATTTTTCCTTCCAAAAATTAATAAGAATCTAATTACAGACCGACTGTTGTTTCTCCATTTTAACAATTTTAAGTTCACGCCTTCACTGAATCGTTGTCAAATGAGAAAAAAAACAAACGAATGCCGTTTTTTTTTAAATTTTCCCGCCTCTGAAATATTGCTTAAAAAGGTGGTATACTTATTTGCGGCCAGTGATATTAATATATTTAGAAAACGGGTACTTATCAAACAGCCCTCGTATCATATACTATTCATTTCACAAATATGTTGTTGCAAAAAACGCTAATTTTATAAATAATTACTCGACAAATATACATTTAGAAACTTTGACGCTTGACAAACATATGGAATGACAAATCATTAGGTATTTTAAAAATATCCATTACACACATAAATCGTTTTTAACCCCCGACGAAAAAGAGGGGTGTTATAAGTTTGACATGTGTATCTGTGTATCTGTGTGTCTGTGTATCTGTGTATCTGTCTGTGGCATCGTAGCTCGTGATTGGAAATACGGATTTGGACGCGGCTTTTTTTAATCGAAAGCTAGTTTGATCGAGATGGTTCTTAGCCAAGTTTCATAAAAATCGGTTAGGCCGTTTTTGAGATATTAAACTTTTAAATGTCTCAAGTTCAGATCCCAGATGTGAGAGAGCCGGTTGATGTCTTCAGTATGGCTAAGTTCGGAATTTCGTAATCCGGGAGCTCGTTGATATCTTCGATTTTTTTATTGGTTTAAGTCAAATAATAAAATAATGCCTAATTTATTTTGTTAGTATGGATTAGTATGAATGGAGGTATGGATTGGCCCTTTCAGTTCAATATACCTAGCAAAATTTTTATCTAAGGGTCGTCGGTGTCGGGGGATCGCTAAAGTCAGCAGCAAACTAAAGTATGTGGTTTTTATAGTGTAACGCTGGCTATTTAGGTGGAGAATAATTAAACTATAAAACAATTTTTACAATGTTTAATCTAAAATAAAAAAAGTTTACAATTTTGCTAGTGATTTTGTAGTGAGCGCGGCGAGTAGTGCGCGCGGCGAGTAGTGCGAGCGGCGAGTAGTGAGCGCGGCGAGTAGTGCGCGCGGCGAGTAGTGAGCGCGGCGAGTAGTGAGCGCGGCGAGTAGTGCGCGCGGCGAGTAGTGCGCGCGGCGAGTAGTGCGCGCGGCGAGTAGTGAGCGCGGCGAGTAGTGAGCGCGGCGAGTAGTGCGAGCGGCGAGTAGTGAGCGCGGCGAGTAGTGCGCGCGGCGAGTAGTGCGCGCGGCGAGTAGTGCGCGCGGCGAGTAGTGAGCGCGGCGAGTAGTGAGCGCGGCGAGTAGTGCGCGCGGCGAGTAGTGCGCGCGGCGAGTAGTGCGCGCGGCGAGTAGTGCGCGCGGCGAGTAGTGCGCGCGGCGAGTAGTGCGCGCGGCGAGTAGTGAGCGCGGCGAGTAGTGCGCGCGGCGAGTAGTGAGCGCGGCGAGTAGTGCGCGCGGCGAGTAGTGAGCGCGGCGAGTAGTGCGAGCGGCGAGTAGTGAGCGCGGCGAGTAGTGAGCGCGGCGAGTAGTGCGCGCGGCGAGTAGTGCGCGCGGCGAGTAGTGAGCGCGGCGAGTAGTGCGCGCGGCGAGTAGTGAGCGCGGCGAGTAGTGCGCGCGGCGAGTAGTGAGCGCGGCGAGTAGTGCGAGCGGCGAGTAGTGAGCGCGGCGAGTAGTGCGAGCGGCGAGTAGTGAGCGCGGCGAGTAGTGAGCGCGGCGAGTAGTGAGCGCGGCGAGTAGTGCGAGCGGCGAGTAGTGAGCGCGGCGAGTAGTGCGCGCGGCGAGTAGTGAGCGCGGCGAGTAGTGCGAGCGGCGAGTAGTGAGCGCGGCGAGTAGTGCGCGCGGCGAGTAGTGAGCGCGGCGAGTAGTGCGAGCGGCGAGTAGTGAGCGCGGCGAGTAGTGCGAGCGGCGAGTAGTGAGCGCGGCGAGTAGTGCGCGCGGCGAGTAGTGAGCGCGGCGAGTAGTGAGCGCGGCGAGTAGTGAGCGCGGCGAGTAGTGCGCGCGGCGAGTAGTGAGCGCGGCGAGTAGTGAGCGCGGCGAGTAGTGAGCGCGGCGAGTAGTGAGCGCGGCGAGTAGTGCGAGCGGCGAGTAGTGAGCGCGGCGAGTAGTGCGCGCGGCGAGTAGTGAGCGCGGCGAGTAGTGAGCGCGGCGAGTAGTGCGAGCGGCGAGTAGTGAGCGCGGCGAGTAGTGCGCGCGGCGAGTAGTGCGCGCGGCGAGTAGTGAGCGCGGCGAGTAGTGCGCGCGGCGAGTAGTGCGCGCGGCGAGTAGTGCGCGCGGCGAGTAGTGCGCGCGGCGAGTAGTGAGCGCGGCGAGTAGTGCGCGCGGCGAGTAGTGCGCGCGGCGAGTAGTGCGCGCGGCGAGTAGTGCGCGCGGCGAGTAGTGAGCGCGGCGAGTAGTGCGCGCGGCGAGTAGTGCGCGCGGCGAGTAGTGCGAGCGGCGAGTAGTGCTCGCGGCGAGTAGTGCTCGCGGCGAGTAGTGAGCGCGGCGAGTAGTGCGCGCGGCGAGTAGTGCGCGCGGCGAGTAGTGCGAGCGGCGAGTAGTGCGAGCGGCGAGTAGTGCGAGCGGCGAGTAGTGCGCGCGGCGAGTAGTGCGCGAGTCCGATGACGTCACGGGTAGTCCGGGGTGTTGTCGGGTCCGTAGCAGTGGTGGGAGTGGTCAGTGCACGTAGACTTCGTAGCTGGCAGCAAAAACCCTGGAAGTCCCATTTTAGCCATTTAGCGAAAAGTCCGAATTAGTGTTACTGACTGCAACATCCAACGGGAAGTGAAGATGAAAGCACTACTAGCAGGATGGACTACCAAAAGCATTAAATAGTGATCAATGATGTTGCAGTAGCATACAAAATTAACTAAATAGTTATGGTTATAATTTCGTTAACGTTAATATTTCGTTATAATTTCGTTAACGGTTGCAACGGTGTAGAAGAACGGTGCAACAGTTCAATTTAAATAGTTGGGGTTTTACATAATTAATATGATTGTACTAATTAATCAAAATCTAGATTACATTTGGATATTTTTTGACAAGAGGGTAGATAATAATTATTCTAAAAAGAACAAAGAGATTTAGGTTCTTTGAATTATCAACTACAATAATACTCCTAATATTAATGTGGTGAAGCAAGCTAAGTACATGACATGAAAACCTTTCGCACCTCGCTTCCACTTTGCTTGGTTTGATACTTATCAATGATGACATTGATTGTTGCAGGGGTACCCCCCCCCCCCCCTCTTTCCTTCCTGTGGCGTAGTGGTTCACTACTTATCAATAGCTTGGTGAAAGGAGTAGTGTTTGTATAATTTTTAGAGCACCTCTATGATACTCGAGGTACATGTATTACAAATTTCAGGTCTCTAGCACCAGTAGTTTAGCTGTGCGTGTCCTCTATATCCGCTAGTCAGTAATTATGAAAATAGTCTTTATCCCGTGGGAATTTCGGAAAATGCTGAAAACTGTTTTTAGCTGTTATTGTTACCTACTTCCATGTCAAATTTTAAATGTCTAATAATTATAGTTACGTAGATAGGGCCACTTTGATTCGAAAATATAAATCCCATTTATTCCCTATCCCGTGGGAATTTCAAAAAATCCCTCCTTAGTGCACCTCTAGGATACTCAAGGTATATGTCTGCCAAATTACAAGCCTCTAGGTCCAGTGGTTTAGGCTGTGCGTTGTCTGTCAGTCAGTCAGTCAGTCAGTCAGTCACGTTACTGTTTTATAGGTATAGATAGATAACTGTGGTTGACTTTAGCGATCCCCCGACACCGACAACGCTTAGATAAAAATTTTGCTAGGTATGTTGAACTGAAAAGGCCAATCCATACCTCCATTCATCATTCATACTAATTCATACTTACAAAATATATTAGGAATTATTTTTTACTTTTTTTAGTTTTGTTCATTTGTTTTGTAGGCGTTTTTTTTGTCTGCTTTTTTTTTAAATCAGTTATTTTGCAAAACGTCATTTGGTAAACATTGTATACCTGAACTCCGTAATTTTATAGCACCTTACTTATTGATTTCTGAATCGGACTTCAAAGCTGGACTTCTAAAATTTTCGAGTAAATGTGTTGAAAAATATTACACTCAACCCCAATTTCTGGACGCTTCGCGGAGCTCCTATTCCGCGCGCTCTAAGCGCTTCGCGCCTTAAAGTAACTCTAACCTAACCTAACTTACCTAACCTAACCTAATGTAAGCCTATTCGCTCTGTCTGTCCGTCCGTCTGTCTGTCCGCCCGAACGTCCTTAAAAGGGCTGAATATTTTAAAACGTAACGGTCTTTTTTTTTAACAAATGACAAACAAAGTACCTAGTATACCAAACGTTGGTAGGTGAAACGTTAGTTGACTAATTGATATAATTAAAAAATAATCTATTTGACAAATTATACAAATGAAATAAAAAATTATTAAGTAAATTAATTATTTGCAAAATCAGTAGTTGTGTAAAGATAATTTTAGGAATGATGCATTTGTCAATCGTTGGTTGCGAAACGAAAATTTGATAAATGGTTGGCGACAAAGTGACAGGACACCCCTTTATATAGGTTATTCGGACACTGAAGTCGGTGGGACCATGCCGCAGCGCATCGCTTCATGTTTGACCACTTAGGGCTGCTTGATGGCGCTGCCGCATGCCGTCACGTCTTCCATCGTGCTGGCAGATAAGCTTCGCACACAGGAGAAACCCTCGCAGGAACTCGTGCAGGTCGTCGCCAACATTCTCGGTATGTGGAAGGTTAGTAAGCTACATACACAACATAATCATGTTAAAGGTCGTTTTAAAGTAGTTGTGGTGAGATTGAATGAAACTAATCTAAGTATAGTAAAAAGTCGTGATAGCCTAGTGGTTTGACCTATTGCCTCTCAAGCAGAAGGTCGTGGGTTCGAGCCCCGGCTCGCACCTCAGGGTTTTTCAGAATTTATATGCGAAATTACATTTGTAAATCTATCATGAGCTTTTCGGTGAATGAATACATCGTGAGGAAACCTGCACACTCCAGCAAAGCAATTCAATTATGCTCCCAATCCTTACGTGGGAACTACAGCCCAAGCCCTCTCATTGTGAGGGGAGACTTGTGCCCAGCAGTGCGGCGTAAATAGGCTGATGATGATGATGAATCTAAGCATAGATAAATTGTATTACTTATGACCCGAACCCTAATGATGTTCAACTGAACATGCAGGAATAGACGTTGTCTACATTATTATTTGTAAAGATTAAAGTGTAATGTCAATTAAACTATTTGGGTTTACGCAGGTATTAAGGACGCTAGCAAAATATCGGATGATGTCACTTTAGTAGAACTGGGCATGGATTCTCTCATGAGCGCTGAGATCAAACAGGCCTTGGAGCGAGGCTACGACATTCTGCTGGGCGTGCAAGAGATCCGACCACTTACATTTGGCAAGCTGCGAAGCATGGGTGGAGACGCTTCTGTGCCCTCAGCACCTGAAAAGTCTGTTGACCAACCTACCAAAAAGACTGCCGATCAATCGGTCGATCAGTCTACCAATCAGTTCACTAGGCACCCGATGCCAATTGCTACCTTCGGCGAGCTCGTCCCTAAGCAGGTGCTTGTGAAGCTGCCTTCTCTACCACCTGCCAGCGCTGACACCAAACCGGTATTCATGGTGAGTGTGTTTCCCTACCGGCTAAATACAAGGTAACTTCTTCTTTTCATGTTCGTATCCAGTTGCAGGGAAACGTAACTCTTTAAACTTTGATACTATTTAGTACCAAGACGAGTTTCTCGATATCACGGAATAAGTCCTCATTTATGTTCTTTGAGCCAATTTAAGGTTAACATAAAACGAACAGTTTTAGTCAAAGAAGTATTCACAAATATCAGTACTGTAGTGACAACGATAGAAGCGTTACATTACAAGCTTATAATTAATATCAATGGACCCGGTGTCTACAGTCAGATCATGTAAGTAAAATTTCCAGCGGTCAGATTGACATGTGACATAAAATTTGGTGCGGATAATGTAGTTTGGACGGCAATGCAAGTACAGTCAAATTTAACTAAACCCTATTCTGCAGCTTACTATAGTTATCATGACACTATTTCTGCCGCAGATACACCCCATCGAAGGCGTAGTGGACGCTCTAGCCCCTGTGGCGTCCAGCGTGCGCGGCGCAGTATACGGCTTGCAGTCCACCCGTGATGCGCCTCAGGACACCATGGCAGCACTAGCGAACTTCTACCTGAAGCACGTCCGAGCCAAGCAGCCTAACCCACCATACACCCTTTTAGGGTATTCCTTCGGCGCTTGCGTGGCCATCGAAATGGCGCTACAACTCGAAGCAGAAAACTGCGCCGTGAGCCTGATTCTAGTTGAAGGCTCGCCAACATTCGTAGCTTCTCATATCTCACGCGGCAAGCGGCTAAGCAACCGTTCCACACGCTTCAACGAGGCTGAAGGGTTAGCCAACTTCGCAGTGGCAATTAAGGACTTCGAAGCTGTAAAGGGGAGTGCTATCTCGCTTGCTGCTGGGCCGACTTCGAGCGAACTGGCGCGGTTAGCAAACTGGGACGCTCGAATCGCGTGTGTCGTTGAAATGATCTTAGCGAGTGGGATACGAGTTGAAAAGGAGATTCTAAGCATTGCAGCTTGTAGTTTCTACCGAAAGCTGGATCTCGGCTACACGTATAGGCCATCAGCTGGATTAACATCACCGACGACATTGTTCCGCACGCGTGACAACTTGATAGTGTTTGGAGAGGACTATGGGCTACGTGCCGTGTGTAGTGATCTGCATACACGAGAGCTTGCCGGCACACACCGCACTATATTGGAGGGAGAGTCTGCGCGCGCAATCGCTAACCATGTATCTGAATTACTTGCTAAAGTAAATAATATATCCTAGTGTCCGACGCTGCTCCTGTTTTAGATTTGCAGAGTAGTGTCGCTGGGGGGTAGGACGGGTTTAAAACACGGGTTCTTGAGGAGGGGGTCCGAGAAAAATTGGCAATTATTTATCTATAGGTAGGTCGTAGTTATTGGCATATGTTTAGATACCTTTGTAATTATATTTCAAACCTAACATTATTTTTATAATATAAATATCACATTTACAGTAAAGTTTACTCAAAATACATAATAACTACACATAATTGTATTAAAATAAATTAACAATAAAAATCTTTTAACGAAAAAGTAAAACCGCCTTCAAAAAATACCTTGAAAAAAAAACGTAAAATAATTCTCTAAAGCCCAAAGTTTTATCTCGTAAGTAGCAGAAATATGAAGTCGGTGCGGTGCGAGCGGAATAATGAATATTATTTATTATTATTACATACACTCTATACTTACTGTGTAATAATTATAATTTATTATAATTATGTTTCGCTGCTCAATTCTCGCGATTAATATTTACTCATAGTACTGGCCTCGTGTCGACGGCTAAGATCACGAATTTTTACAGAATAAATATTAAACTGAAACAAAAAATAATCGATAAATTGTTCATTTGACTTCCGCCCACCTCTATGATACCGGCGTCCGCCATATTCGTTGTCTGTTTTCGTGACGCGGCTTGTTCACGTCCCGCCTATAAAAAAAAATTTGTTGACATAGTTATTACGGTAAATATTGTGTAAATGATGGGAAAACGGAAATGAGACGACGATTACATTCTAAGAAAATTAAATAAGTTGGAGGATCGCCTGCGCAGACGTCATGAAGACACAAATTCCGCCGATACTTCCGAGTCGGCGTGGGGTAAGTTGATCGAGGTTTTTTGTTGATTACTGTCGGTTTTATCTTTTTATTCCCGTCTTAAAATGCTTTTACCCGAAGTATAGTCAGAAAACAATATGCGTTCAAACAAAATTGCAAAACAAATATGCGCATTGTCTAGGTTTAGTACCTACCTAGAATTCTAGATGAATCGTCTGAGATTTCTTTGTTAAAAATCTCGAACACCATAGAACATTTAAAGGGGTGCGTGTCGGATAACCTCCTCGTGTGCTCGAGCGTTACGGTTCCCTCTAAGAGTCTTAATCTTAAGGGGAAGAGTAGCGTTTGGGCCGGTGCACCCTGGGCAACAACGGTTAACTATTTTATTTATTAAAATAGTTAACCGTTGGCTAATATCCGACGAAGGGGGGGAGGGGTTGGGTTTTTAGGTTAGGCTGTGAAGTCTAACCTAACTAACCACAACGTTAACATTACCTACCGAACAACGTCTTCTACACTGATAGTGTCTTTATACTCGATATTGGCGAAATCATCGATTGTATCGATGGAGCCATATTTTTAAAAATTGAATTGAATTGAACATTTAAAATTGACAGCAGTAGTGATACTAATACTGATACCTGCAAGGGTATGTAGATTAAATTTTAATTATAACTGTTCTTATTAGTAACGGTCATTACACCACTGTACCGGCATGAGTGATGCGAACAATACAATGGGATTGTTACCTTCACGTGCTTCAACAATACAGAAGTATGAAATGCCAAAATTGTACTTGTGATGCGAATGCTTTGAGGGAGCATTACCTTGATGTTTTATCCATATGGACTGTAATGGGTATTAACATTACTTCATGGTTCTTTCAGATCATGAAGAAGATCCAATAATGGATACAGCATCCGTTATAGGAAGTGAAAGTGCTACCGCTGTGGAAAATGCACCGTTAGTGGAAAATGCTCCCACCAACTCATTGTCAAATGACTCACCAACAGCTGTGGACGATAGTCCTGAACAAGGCACTCTTGATGAAGATTTTTTTACACTCTTGGGCGACGCACCCAAAGAGGAGTCCCCATTGGGTCCGGATATACAAAAAGACATCGCGGCTAGACTGTGGGAGGTTATTAAAATGGTCTTAAAAAAGAGCAAAAAGATAAAATCATTGAAGATAACCCGTTCCCAGCAAATTGTCAATTGTTTAAAGCACCTATCTTAAATCCTGAAAACAAGGCAGCAGTCTCAGACCTCCTGCCAAAGAAGGATGCTTCTATTGAGGCAAGACAAAATCAGATTGGGGTGGCACTGACTGCTTTGAGCAGAGCACTAAATATATTGGTTATGGAGAAGTCAGAAACCAACCAATTACTAGTGAAGCATATAAGTAATGCCAGCAGGCTTTTGTGTGACTCTCATTGTATTGACACAAGACTGCGACGCAATTTTCTTGTGTCCACTATTAACAAGTTGAAAGAGACTTTAAAGGGCACAAAGCTTGATAAATTTCTATTTGGGGAAGATTTATCTGAAACTCTTAAGACGACAAAGACCATAAGCAGTTCCAGCCAAGACCAAAAGAACATGGCAGCCAAGGCCAAGCCTGGCACATCTAGAGGTCAACCCACACAAAGTTATTTAAACTTCAAGACCCCGCATCCCGGTGTTCAGAGCAGGAAGCCTGTACCCTCCAGTCACCGAGCTACGGGGTGGACTCCACAAGTGAAAAGTCAGGCGGTGAAGAGACCGCAGCCGCAGCCTTCGAGTGCACGCGGGACTGCCCGCTATAGACACAACACCAGGAGGACGTAGACACACAGGTGACTAACACAGCTGGTCGACTTAAAGACTTTTTTATGAATGGGAAACATTAACTGGTGATCGTAACATCCTGGATTGCATCCAGGGTTATAAAATTCCCTTTTTATCGCAACCACATCAGGTTAATTACCCTAAAAATGTACCCAATAATGATATTGACAAATCCATTTTTCATCAAGAAATTAATAAGCTTTTAACTAAAGGGGCTATTTCTCCATGCACAAGAGTAGATAATGACTTTCTATCCAGCATTTTTCTAGTGCCAAAGCCAAATGGTGAAAAGCGATTTATTCTGAATTCAAAAAATCTTAATAGGTTTGTTAAAACATCTCATTTTAAGATGGAGGATTTAAGAACTGCCACCAAACTTATTTTAACTAATTGTTTTTTAGCCACATTAGATATAAAAGATGCTTATTTTCTGGTACCCATTCACAAGGATTACAAAAAATATTTAAGATTTGAGTTCCAAGGAATATGTTACGAGTTCAATTGTTTGCCTTTTGGTCTAAATACCTCGCCTCTGGTGTTCACAAAGATAATGAAACCTGTAGTAGAACATTTGCGTTTACATGGTTTCTTGTCTACAGTATACTTGGATGATTTTTTACTTATTGGTAAATCATACCATAATTGCAGTGTATAATTGCATACCAGTAGTAGTAGGAGTAGTGGAAGTGGTGGCATGTTGAGCGGTTGTTGTTGTGCTTCGTAAATGGCCTCGTGGAGAGTGCCGAAACGCGTCAGCGTTTAGTATAGTGGTGGTGGTGATAGTTGGGTCTGTGTGGCATGTGTTGATTCGTGTAGCAGTGGAGGCGGAGGTGTTGCATGGAAACATACATTTGCCGCACAGATATAACTATTTGTCATTAGTGGTCGCGGGTGAGCAAAGTAATTGTTTTTTAGTTCATAAATATGGACCTCCGCAAAGTAACGCCTGATTCAATAAATTAAAAAAGACAAGATCAAAAAAGATGGTCAAAAGTTTATGTCAATAGAAAAGTGTAAATTAAGGTTGTTTGCTAGATTTTTAGGTTTACTTGTATCGGTATGCCGTGCCATAGAGTATGGGTGGCTACACACCAAGATATTTGAAAGGCAAAAATATTTAAATCTTTTAACAAATCCCGACAGTAATTATGACATTGAGATGGTTTTAGATAAAAACGCAATTAAAGAGGATTTGAGATGGTGGTACAATAATATCAATTATTCTGTTTGCCCCATTCGCAACAACTCGTATGATTTGGTCATATACTCCGATGCTTCCTTAAGTGGTTATGGAATCTCATGTGGAAAAGAAAGGGCTCATGGTTTTTGGACTGAAGAGGAAAAACTGTTACACATAAATATATTGGAGTTGTTAGCAGCCTTATTTGCACTTAGGATCTTTGCAAAAAAATTGTACAAAACACAAATCTTATTAAGAATAGATAACATAACAGCCATTGCTTGCATAAACCGCATGGGCAGTGTACAATACCCCCATTTAAATAAAATAGGTCGTCAAATATGGAACTTTTGTGAAGAAAGACATTTATACATTTTTACATCATACATAAAATCCTCTGACAATTACATTGCAGATGCTGAGTCTAGAAGAGCTCAGACCGATATTGAATGGGAATTGGCTCCCTTTACATATTCCAAAATAATTCAAAAGTGTGGATTACCAGAGATAGACTTATTTGCCAGCAGACTCAATGCCAAGTGTGACAAATATATCTCATGGAAACCAGATCCTTATGCTTTCTCAGTTGATGCCTTCACAGTAAATTGGTCAAACATTTTCTTTTATGCATTTCCACCTTTTTCAATCATACTGAAAACATTAAACAAAATCATTACAGAGCAGGCAACTGCAATAGTAGTTGTACCTCACTGGCCAACCCAACCATGGTTTCCGATATTTAGAAAAAATATTGTTTCTGAAGTTGTCTATTTTCAGCCTAGTAATGATTTGTTAATTTCTACCATTTCCAGATCACAGCACAGCCTGCACAAAACGCTTACCCTGGCGGCAGCCATATTATCAGGGAAGCGTTATCATTAAGAAGTGTACCACCTTCTTCAATTTCCATTATGATTAATTCTATTGCTGTGAGTACAATGAAACAATATAATTGTTACCTAAAGGAGTGGTATATTTTTTGTCAAAAGGAAAATATCAATTATTTAGTTGCATCAGTCCCCAATGTTCTATATTTCTTGACAGGACTATTTACAAGGAGCTACAAGTATGGAAACCTTAATTGTTGTAGATCTGCACTATCACTTAGGTAATAACATCACTAATGATGAACGGATCAAAAGATTCATGAAAGGGGTATTTAGGACACGCCCCCCTGTACCCAGGTACAAGTTTACCTGGGATACTGATATAGTGTTCAATTATATATCACAATTGTATCCAAATGATACCCTTACTTTAGAATTACTTTCTAAAAAGCTAATAACTCTATTATCTCTGCCGACTGCTCATAGAGTACAAACATTATCAAAAATAGTCTTAAGTAATATGACGATTTCAACAAATAACATAACCATTAAAATCACGGAGTTAATTAAGACATCTCGTCCGACTGCCAGTCAACCTTTATTAATATTACCTTACTATAATGATAAGCCTGAAATTTGTCCTGCAAGAACTCTGTGTTCCTATAAGACTGCTACTAGTAATATAAGACCTCATGATTGTGATAATCTGTTTATTAGTTTTAGAAGACCACACTCCAAAGTTACCAGCCAAACGCTGTGCCATTGGATTAAGGACATGCTCCAACGCAGCGGCATAGACACGAGCGTGTTCAGCGCGCACAGCACGCGCCACGCCGCCACTTCTAAGGCTAGCTCTGTTGGAGTAAGCGTTGACCTCATAAGGAAGACCGCTGGTTGGAGCAGGTCCTCCTCAGTGTTTGCACGGTATTATAAACGTGAAATTATAAATGCTACAGATGACTGTTTCGCTAGTGCCATATTAAATTAACAATAAGAGTTGAAGTTACTGTTATTTCTATTTTATGTTTTCTTAGTTGTATTGCCTTAATTATGGCAAAAATGTTACTTTGCTATTTCATTGAAATTAAAAATAAGAAGAGATATTTTTATTTTCTCAACGCCTTATAAAAGGCTTTAAATTGAAATTTCCTTAAGTTTTCTATTTTTATATTAGAGCAATAATATGCCCACTTTAAAATATATAATGTATGTTGATTAATACATAGACATTCCTTAAACTTCAAATACTTAGTTTTATTATTATGAAGTACTTAATCTTAAAGTTTGCTAGGATCTTGTACTTCCTTAGACGTAATATACATGCAGGTAGTTTGTCTGATCTTCAAACATCTACAAGTAAATATTAATCGCGAGAATTCAGCAGCGAAACATAATTAGTGATAAAACGAACTTACCTGGACGTGAAGTTCTATCATAATTATGTGAGCTGCTCAATTCGAAGCGATTAATATAACAATTCCCGCCATAGACACCTTGCCCAAGACTGAAACCAGCACTATGTTTAGTATCATCCCTATATACTTTCAGGAGAGCTTTATACATAATGAATCAAATACGGCGGACGCCGGTATCATAGAGGTGGGCGGAAGTCAAATTAACAATTTATCGATTATTTTTTTATTTCAGTTTAATATTTATTCTGTAAAAATTCGTGATCTTAGCCGTCGACACGAGGCCAGTACTATAAGTAAATATTAATCGCTTCGAATTGAGCAGCTCACATAATTATGATAGAACTTCACGTGCAGGTAAGTTCGTTTTATCACTAATAAATGGTAAAAACAATTCAAATTACAAAAGCCATAAATAATTAAAACAATTAAAACTAACCTAAATCTAAATATGTCCCCCGTGGCATGGTGCCCAAAAGACTGGCGGCGTTTCCCCGTTGAACAGCGATGCTGATTCGCTGGAAGAAATAGTTGCCAGCCCGTTGGTCGCCAGGCGCTTGTTTAAATCTGTTTAAATCAGTTTTCGGCCGCTTCTGCCGCCGTGCCGGCTTTGTTAATGGTTCCGTGGAGGTGAGACGGGGCTAGGTTGTCGACACAAGTCGCATCCCAGACTAAGACCCGACCCATCTTCCACGGGATCAAGTTATTAGTTTTGTTTAAATTAATTATTTTTATTTTTAGGTGGTGACACTCTGGGCCTGTGCCCTAAGCACGACTTGTCGAATCCTGCGTCACGTAAAATCGAATAGTAAACTATAACGAGTTTGTATGACGTTTGGAACAGCGCCCGCCCGTGAGCGTATTTGGAACTAAAATTTAGTATGAGATTTCTCGATCTCGATACGATAACCGTAACGTAACGCAGGATTCGACAAGTCCTGCTTAGGGCACTGTAATTTAATTTTGACAGTGGTCTTACTTTTATAACTTATATCTATGTTGAGATAATCTTCGGGGAATAAATCACTCGCTTATAAAACCTTACTCATCTTCATTATTATTCTTCGTTATTGTTATTTTGTGGGTGGTAGGACCTTGTGCAAGGGCCGTCCGTATCGCTACCACCATCTTACTCGCTAATCCTGCCGCTAAGCAGCAGTGCTTGCACTGTTGGGTTAAGGTGTGGAGAGTAAGACAGCCAGTGTAATTACGGGCACAAGAGGCATTTCATCTTAGCTCTCTAGGTTGGCAACGCATCTGCAAACCCTCCGGGGTTGCGGGTGTCTATGGGCAGTGGTGATCACTTATTCGTGGCCTACTTGTTCGTTTGCCTTCCACGTCGTATAAAAAAAAATTACTAGCTTATGCCCCGCGGCTTTGCCCCCTTAAAATATTTCAAAATGGGCTATTTATCACGTGGGAATTTCGAAAAATCCCTTCTTAGTGCACCTCTAGAATACTGAAGGTTATGTTTGCCAAATTTGTAACATCTGTGTACACTACGTGAGAGCAATAAAGATTATGATTATGATAAAATTTCAAGTATCTAGGTCCAGTGGTTTAGGCTGTGCGTTCTCAGTCAGTCAGTCAGACACGGTAGGTACTGTTTTATAGAGGTACAGTTTATTATTTTTCTTCAGTACTGGTATTCTTTAGTACTGTGTTAGAGAGGACTGCGACTGAAATTCCCTCAACCCGAAATTAACGTCCCGGGGGAAATCCCGAAGGTTTTTCAGCGTGCCAATGGAACCCTAATCAGGTTAGCTGCAGCGATCTAGTTTCTTCCAATTTAAATAATTCAGACGAGATTGAGGCGCGATCCGTTCGAAAACGGGTTGCAGGGAATTAAGGAAACGGGGTTTTAAGAGAAGAAAGAAAAGTATTTTTTAACTCCCGACACAAAAAGAGAGGTGTTATTTCTATTGAGAAATGAGAAATGAGCAATTTATTAATTCTCAAATGTCTTAAATCTGTCATTACAGGATACAGGTATCTAATGTGATAGACAAGTTAATTTATGGGCATTACAATTACATCAAAGTGGCAGTTACAGTAGGATTACATAAAATTTCAACTAAATTAATACAATTCACAAAATTCATTAGGTAGGTAAGTATTCAATAAATTAACGTCAAGTCAAATGTAAAAATAAAATGCCATTGACAAAATAAAACGACGCATTGTAAAAATAATCGTTATCATTTAAGTACCTGCTGTAAAATGTCAATAAAACAAGAAAAATGTAATTATTTTAGTAGTTATTATAAGTTTGACATGTGTATATGCGTATCTGTCCGTGGCAACATAGCTCCCAAACTTATGCACCGATTTCGATGCGGTTTTTTTATCGAAAGCTAGTATAATCGAGATGGTTCTTAGCTAAGTTTCGTTAAAATCGTTTCACCCGGTTTTGAAATTTGAACTTTGAAATGACAGTGACTTGTGTTTTATCCTATTTTTTGTACAATAAAGTGTTTACTTACTTACTTACTTTTTTTACAGTGTCGGGGGTTTTCAACTTTTTTTTATACGACAAGGAAGACAAACGAGCAAGTGGGTCACCTGATGGTAAGTGATCACCACTGCCCATAGACACCTGCAACCCCTAGGGGCAGCGCATCTGCAAGCCCCTAGGGGCTAGGGGCCTAGGGGCAACCTAGAGAGCTAAGATGAAATGCCTCTTGTGCCCGTAATTACACCGGCTGTCTTACTCTCCACACCGGAACTCAATAGTGCAAGCACTGCTGCTTAGCGGTTAGCGTGATTTCTAAGTTGGTTAGGTTATACAAACTGTAATGGACTGTAAGATCAAAGAATAAGGTAAAGTTATTATGAAGAACTAGCTGTTGCCCGCGACTTGGTCTGCGTAGATTTCGGTTATCGCTATCCCGCGGGAACTATATAATTCACCCGAATAAAAAGTAGCCTATGTTCTTACCAAATTTCATCTAGATTGGTGCAGCGGTTTTCCCGTGAAGTGGTAACACACAGACAGACAGAGAGACAGAGTTACTTTCACATTTATAATATGATTAGTTATGATAAGGGCGCGGTGAGCCATCAGGCCATCTCAGTTTATGACTTCAAACTAGCTCATTAACAGTGTTATTTTAAAAGTTCAATATTTCGAAAACGGATGAACCGATTTTAATGAAACTTAGCTAAGAACCATCGATTAAACTAACTTTCGATTAAAAAAAACCGCATCGAAATCGGTACATCCGTTATGGTGCCACAGACAGATACACAGGTCAAACTTGTAACACCCCTCTTTTTCGTCGGGGATTAAAAAAGAGCTTTATGAAAATAGCTAGAAATAAAATTACCATCTTTATCGGCATTATGCATTGAAATTGAAAAGCATTATTATATCGGAAACTGTTAATTGACTTCCTATTCTTAACGATTATGCTCACGATTAAGATTTTGTCTCAAATAGCGATTTAAGATGATAGCTTTCTCGGTGGAAACGGGAATTTAATGATTGCTTTTCGACATGAAGATGGTAATTTACTTTTAGGCACGTCCTACTTCCTACGCACGATGCTCTCTCCTCTCCAGGGTAGACTACCCTGTCCTACCCCAATCACAGTCGTGCCAGGAGAGATAAGACTGAGTATCTTACAACTCTAATCTCTAATACTATATAAACTTATAAACTGTGTTCAAACATTTTCATAGCACGCCAAGATTCAACGACAGCCAGCTCAGACAACATTAAAAACGAAATTTCACTCCTACTTATAAAAATAATTACTGTCACTTACATACATTCAGTATACTATGCAATTCAAAATATAGTACTGTTTGACATAAGTGCGGAAAGTATGTCATTTTGCACGAGTCCTGAGGGTGTCTATCTAGGCCCGAGTCGTGAGGCGAGGGTTGAGATTGAGACTCGGGACAAGTGAAAATGACACTTCCCCACGTGTATCAAAAGACGGTTTTTAATACATTTGCTAAAAAATTACAATGAGGCGGTGGGCCGGCCCGAGCGGCCCCACCTCCAGCCGCCAGCGCCGAGGAAATCGGCCCAGTGCCGTCTGCGCCTTGGAAAAGTAAAAAGCACTAGTGCGAAAAACAATTTTCCGCACGATACGTAGCCACAAACAGTACCACTTTTTGAGCTACTGTATAAAAAATCCTTAAATAGGTACCCAGTTTGCAATCATTTCAATTTTAACGTCAATTCTAATCTTTCATTTCCATTAGAAACAAGAAGCGAAGTTGAAAGGGTTATAAGCAAAGACCAGATAAGGGTTAAGCTCCTCTATGTCGTTAAAAAGATAATGTCATTATAAAACGGCTAAACCTAGTTTAAGTACGGCTTTCAACCTAGATCACAATTTCTATTGTTTAATCTAGAACAAAGTTTAATGCATGCAGAAAGTTCGCTTTGCTGGATAACCGTGAAAACGTTTTGTTTGCGTAGACATTTTCTTTCTCTTTTTACAAGCTTTCATTTGGTTATACCTGTCCCAGTGTATGTTTGTCTGTCTGAACACTTGTATATTTTTTACTTGAAATTTGGTATGGATTATTATGTTAGTCTTAACAATTCAAGTACAGTCAGCAAAAAATTTGAGTCAGCAAACCGGCCAAGTGCGAGTCGGACTCGCGCACGAGCGTTCCGTAGAAAAATTTTAACGCTTTTCCCCAGTGTTTTAAGAAGTAGTGTTAGCAGAGCCCTGCTCCTAAGCAAAATTTACGCAGTGTGGGGTTAACTTATATTGGTCTGCGAAATCTACAGACAGACATAAAAATTTAAGATTTTGAGACTTTTCTGAGTGGTTGCGCTATAAGAGCTACCTTCTTACCAAATTTCAAGTTTCTAGGACAACTGGAAGTACCCTTTAGGTTTCGGATTTCGGCAATTTGTATGGAAATTGCCTTTTTAATGATTGTATCTTTTGATTGCGTTGGCTTAGAAGGTTGATTTTTTCACAGCTTCAAGGGACCGTAGGTTTGAGTATTTGATATTAATTTCAGCATGCTAACAGACAGCATGTTGACAGACGGACAACAAAGTGATCCTATAAGGGTTCCGTTTTTTCCTTTTTAGGTACGGGACCCTAAAAACGTGTAAAATACTGATTTGGCATAGGTCTAGTAAACAATAAGCAAAGAGAAAAACAAACTAAATCTAGAAGAATTGCAAAATTTAAACCTAACACTTTGAAATGATTCACGGTTAATTACTGTCAATAATGGCCACGCTCGTACTATAGATGGCGTGACGATCGCGGTGTTAGAACATCGCCATTCTTCACAGCTGTCAAGTCAACAACTTCGTTCCCCGCGCGTCAGCAAGATGGCGCGAGATAGTGGCGTTAGCAGCGCCTGTCTACATTTCCCTCGAATGGAACCAATCGGCGTCTTTCGCCCTACAATTAACTGCAACGTGATTGGCTGAACATTATTAACCAATTAGACTTCAAATGTGTTGGCGGGAAATCTACACTTCTTGGTACGAACCTGAAACGGCAGGGGCATTACTTTTGTGTGTTTGGTTAGAGGAACTGTTGAAAGTGCTGTGTATCTTAATTAAGTGGCGTTGCGACAAAGATAAGTACTTTCTGTTTAAACTTAACAAAAACGTATTGTTCGTTAGGAGACTACGGGCTAAGCTTTTGGTTGATTATTTAAATTAACGGTTTTTGATGCTGATTGCAAATGCTGTAGTATCGGCTTTTATTTCAAATAGTTAAGCAAATAATAAGTCGCTTTCGTATCTTAATATAAAACTTAATTTGGTGTGTATTCTGATAACTTCTACTAGTCGGACGATCGTTCAGTTTAAAAAAAAAGTAACGTTCCTTATTAAACAATAAGATGAGCACTTACGTGCAAATTGTGTAAAACTCTTGAATCTATTAGGGAGTTATGTTTTCAGGGTTTATTAATTGAATATACTTAATGATCGTGTGGCTTAATCAAATTAGCCCTTTATTAACCAGTGAATGACCAGGGTTTTCTTGAGTTTTATTGGCGAAATTGATTAATTTAAATAAAGTCATAATTATTAGCTATTGCTATATGGTATTTGAAAATATATTACATTGCTTTACTTGTCTTAAGGTTTCATTCAAATACTACCCTGGTATTGACAATAGTCTTATTAGCTATTGTTACAATGGTAATTTAAAATATGCTAGATTGCTTTACTGGTTTCAAGATTTAGTTCAAGTGTTAACCTGGTTTCCTTTACAATTATAATTTACTTAATTGTTTTAATAATAGTCTTGTTGCCTAAATATTGCCGTATGGTGTATTTAAATAAATTACATTGGGTTACTGGTCTCAAGGTTTCATTCCAATATTAACCTGGTTATAACAATTTCAGAAGTGGGATAATGGGTTCCCGGAGCCGTAGTCGGTCCCGAAGCCCTATAAGATGGGACAATAGGCGGAGCGAGAGACGACGTCGCAGCACTAGCAGCAGTCGCAGACGGAGCCGTGGAATCACACCGAGGCGCTGGGCGCCGTGGCGGCCACGGGACTCTGTGGAACGAGAGCCATCTGTTGCGCTGGATAAACCTGGTAGGATCCATCCAAATTATTATGGCGTTGTTGTTAAACCTGACATTATCCCAGAATTCGATCCTGAGAAATCAGAGTTGCCAGCCCTACAATGGCTTAACAAAATAGAACAGTTGGGAGCAATACACGGTTGGACCGATAGTGTGAAAAGTTACTACATGCAAGCGCGTTTGTCTGGTTTAGCAAAAATGTGGCACAATGCTTTACGTAGTTATGAAATGTCATGGGTCGAATGGAAAGAAAAAATTCTTGAAGCTTTCCCTCAAAATAGAGATTATGCTGAGGTTTTTAAGGAAATGATTAATAGAAAAAAGACTTTCTCTGAAACAATGACTCACTACTTTTACTCTAAATGTAATATGTTGACTAAATGTGAGATTATGGGCGAAAAGGCGGTGTCATGTATAATCGATGGATTGCCGTTTCACTTAAAAACCCCAGCAAGAGCAGGAAACTATAGGACTCCTGGTGAATTATATTCCCAGTTCTTATGTATGAATGACGAAAGAAAGGGGCTCCCGAACCAACGGCCATTTACGTTGAGGGGACGAGACAGCAGCACGCCAAGTACTTCAAAGGAGCCCGTGGGAGAGCAGAAGACTATGACATCTACTGGCAGGTCGCCCGTTACTTGTTTTTTGTGTAAGGAGCCAGGCCACATCGTACGATCCTGTCCGAAAAATCCCAGCGCGCTGAAGTGTGACATCTGCGGAAAGACTAACCATAAAACCGAGCAGTGCTTCCGGAAGTCTATTAACTTCGTAAGTTCTCAGGTAAATGAATGCTATTTTAAGAATATTCAGTTGAACGGTTCGGAAGTTAGGGCTTATTTAGATACTGGAGCTCAGGTCAACTTGATTTCCTGGGAATGCTCACAGAAACTCAGTCTTGTTTTGCAACCGTGTGATCTTTTCATAAGTGGGTTTAGCGGCTCGTCGATTCAGTCTTGTGGTCAGGCAGCGGTAGAGTTCATCATCGACGGGATTCAGATAGCGTCAAAAGTCGTGGTTGTGAATGTACCCCTAAAACAGGCAGATGTGTTTATTGGTCAGCCAGTCCTTAATGATCAGCAACATAGGTTAGTAGTTTCAGGAACAATGGTCACTTTGGAAAAGATCGGCATTAAAGCATCAGACGAGGAACTCTTTCACATAAATGTAATCAACAATGAGACTGATGATTCAAAGACTAAATTGTTTTGTGCTAAAGAGACCGTTATTCCACCCAATACAGCTCAATTTGTGGAAACTTTCGGTACAGATGTCCTTCAAGAATCAACTTTACTCTTCGTTGATACCCGTTCGTGCAGTTTCAAGGACGTAGAGTACAGCATCCCTTCTTCAGTCTATTGTTCTCCGGTTAGATCCGTACTAGTAGTGAATCACAATTCCAAGCCATTAACTTTTCAAAAGGATCAGCTGTTAGTTCGCGGGTATATTTCGGAAGAGTATGAGAACCTTGCTCCCCCAGAAATAAATATCCCCACCAAATCCATTATGAAACTCGATGTTGACAAAATCAAATGCGGTGTACAAGATCCAGTAGTTTTACAGAAACTGATTCAAATTTTGCAAGATTACTCCGATTGTTTCTCTGCAAGTACTGGTGAGCTAGGACTTACCGACAAAGTGGAGCTTAATATAGAGTTGAATTGTGATAAACCGGTCTGTTATCGCCCTTATAGGTTGTCATACGCAGAAAAGGCAGTCATGAGAGAGAGGATTGATGATATGTTATCCAATGGCATAATTAGGGAGTCTTCTTCCAATTACGCGAGTCCCATAATTTTGGTTCGTAAGAAAAACGGGGATTTTCGACTTTGTGTTGATTTTAGAAAGCTTAACAGCATCACAGTGAAAGATAAATATCCATTACCTATTATAGAAGAGCACATTGAAAAGCTTGGTGGCAAGAAATATTTTACTAGTCTTGATTTGTCGCAAGGCTTTTACCAAATTCCAGTCGCGAAAGATTCTATTCACAAAACTGGTTTTGTGACTCCCGAAGGTCACTATGAGTTCCTTCGCATGCCTTTCGGTTTGGCCAATTCCCCTGCCGTTTTTCAGCGGTTGATGGATCGCATATTCTCATCACTTCGCCACGATAAGGTTCTACCTTATATTGACGATGTGCTCCTTCCAACTGAGTCTGTAGAAGAGGGACTTAATCTCCTCAAAGTCGTATTAGAGATAGTTAAAGAAGCAGGGTTAACCCTGAATTTGGAAAAATGTTTCTTTTTACAAACTGAAATTGAATATTTGGGCTATGAGATTAGTGGAAAAGGAATCAGACCAGGGAGTAAGAAAATCGAGGCAGTATCGGGATATAAGGAACCAAATAATATCCATGAGTTACGCATGTTCTTAGGGCTTACAAGTTATTTTAGGAAGTTTGTCCCGAACTATGCACGTATTGCGCATGACCTGTACAGGCTGCTTCAGAAAGACGTTTCCTGGGAATGGGGTCCGGTACAACAGAAGGCTTTCGTAGAGCTGAAGGAGGTGTTGACAACGCGTCCACTTCTTTCCATCTTCCGCCGACAAGGGGATATCGAAGTTCACACTGATGCTAGCAGTAAGGGCCTGGCTGGTATTCTTCTCCAGAAACAAGATGGTAAATTAAAGCCGATATCCTACTTCAGTCGTAAAACAAGCAGAGAAGAAGCAATGTATCACTCTTACGAGCTCGAGACCTTGGCAGTCGTGGAATCCCTTAGGAGGTTTCGTATTTATCTGGTAGGTAATCATTTCAAAGTGGTCACAGATTGCTCAGCAGTACGGTATACGTTCCAGAAAAAGGACCTAACGCCAAGAATTGCACGATGGTGGCTGCTCATCCAAGAATACGATATGGAGGTTGAACATAGACCAGGTAAGTCACACAGTCACGTAGATGCCCTAAGCAGATGCCCAGTCGAGCCTACACGAGTAGCAGATATGAACGCGATCGACGTATTTGACTGGATTGTGTGTCTCCAAAATCAAGATGAGAAAATTCGCATCATCAAGGTAAAATTAGAATCCGGTGAGGCCGAGTCTGAACTTAAAAATAACTATAAATTAAAGGAAGAACGACTATACAGGAAAATTGCAGATGGAACAGATAGGTTGGTTGTTCCTAAATACGGGAGGTGGAACATTTTAAGGAAATATCACGATTGTGTAGGACATCCAGGGTTGAGACGGTGTGAGAAAATCATCAAGGATACGTTTTGGTTTCCCGGCATGACCAGATTTATTCGTAAGTACGTAAATGCCTGTTTAGATTGTATCTACAAAAGAGGTCAGTATGGACGTCGTGAAGGTGAGCTTCACCCAATCGAGAAAATAGCTGAACCACTGCACACGCTACACATTGACCACCTGGGACCATTCTGTAAAAGTCGAGCAGGTAACTCTTACTTGTTGATGGTTGTTGATTCCTTCACAAAGTTTACCTGGGCAATACCAGTGAAGACTACAAGAGCTCGTGAGGTATTGTGGGCACTATCCAATATATTCTGCTCGTTTGGTTATCCCAAAAGAATAGTATCTGACAGCGGCTCATGCTTCAAGAGTAAGAGTTTCAAACAGTTTTGTTTAGATAATCTCATTAAACACATAATTAATGCGGTAGCATGTCCTCGCGCAAACGGGCAGGTGGAAAGGTACAATCGCACATTATTAGATGCCTTGAATACCAGCGTGGACAACGAGAGAGACTGGGATACAAAACTTCCAGATGTTATTTGGGGTATGAACAACCTGCAGAGTTCATCGACAGGGTTCACTCCTTTTAAGCTGATGTTTAGCGCCAGTCGTAGTAGGTATCAAGGCATGTCAGGGAACTCTTTTGATGATGAACAGACAGCAGAGCAAACACTGCGTTCCGCAACAGGTAATCTGAAAAGGACAGCTGAAGCCATGCGTAAGCACTTTAATGCAAAACGGAAACGGCCAACCAAGTACAAGGTAAATGATTTGGTGCTCTGGAAAGGAGCGGCTGACAGGAACATCAACGTTAGGCGAAAGCTGAAAGAAAAGTTTAGCGGGCCTTACAAAGTATCAAAAGTTGTTGGTAATGACAGATACGTGATCACTTCATTGAAAGGTGTTAAGGGATACAAACGGTTTGAAGCTTTAGTATCTTCTGACTCTATTAAGTTATTTCAAAGAGAGACTGATGTTCAGGAAAGTAGTTCTGATGACAGTCAAGTCGATAGCACTGAGGAATTAATTGATTTATTGGAAGGATAAATATTCACTTGGAGATATTGATAAATGGTTCGAATATTTTATTCGTTGGTTTAAACCTATTTTTGAATTACCTATGGTTCATTTGGAATAATGGTCAAATTAAGTATTGGTTAAATGGAATATTGGTTAAATGGATTATTGGTTAAATTAAGTAATGGTTAAATGAAGTTAAGGGTTAATTGGAGTAATGTTTGACTGAAATAATGGCAAATTGGAATTAAAAATACTTTGGAAAATATTGGTCTATTGAAAATACGAATCTAATGTGGAAATGATGGATCAAATACTTAATTATAACTTTTGACAGTGAGAATATAAACGTCGATTGGACTTGTTGAAAGGGAAGAGATTAACTACTGAATATACATGCTTTGCGTGGTAATGTGGTATAATTAAGAAAAATAGTCAATACTTAAAAATCATTATATGTAGAAGTTAATTGGTCGTTGTGAATGGTTAATTCTTGTTTCTTCTCTCTCTTTGCAGAGTCGCAAAGTCGTCAGGATGGACGAGTGTCAATAATGGCCACGCTCGTACTATAGATGGCGTGACGATCGCGGTGTTAGAACATCGCCATTCTTCACAGCTGTCAAGTCAACAACTTCGTTCCCCGCGCGTCAGCAAGATGGCGCGAGATAGTGGCGTTAGCAGCGCCTGTCTACATTTCCCTCGAATGGAACCAATCGGCGTCTTTCGCCCTACAATTAACTGCAACGTGATTGGCTGAACATTATTAACCAATTAGACTTCAAATGTGTTGGCGGGAAATCTACACTTCTTGGTACGAACCTGAAACGGCAGGGGCATTACTTTTGTGTGTTTGGTTAGAGGAACTGTTGAAAGTGCTGTGTATCTTAATTAAGTGGCGTTGCGACAAAGATAAGTACTTTCTGTTTAAACTTAACAAAAACGTATTGTTCGTTAGGAGACTACGGGCTAAGCTTTTGGTTGATTATTTAAATTAACGGTTTTTGATGCTGATTGCAAATGCTGTAGTATCGGCTTTTATTTCAAATAGTTAAGCAAATAATAAGTCGCTTTCGTATCTTAATATAAAACTTAATTTGGTGTGTATTCTGATAACTTCTACTAGTCGGACGATCGTTCAGTTTTAAAAAAAAGTAACGTTCCTTATTAAACAATAAGATGAGCACTTACGTGCAAATTGTGTAAAACTCTTGAATCTATTAGGGAGTTATGTTTTCAGGGTTTATTAATTGAATATACTTAATGATCGTGTGGCTTAATCAAATTAGCCCTTTATTAACCAGTGAATGACCAGGGTTTTCTTGAGTTTTATTGGCGAAATTGATTAATTTAAATAAAGTCATAATTATTAGCTATTGCTATATGGTATTTGAAAATATATTACATTGCTTTACTTGTCTTAAGGTTTCATTCAAATACTACCCTGGTATTGACAATAGTCTTATTAGCTATTGTTACAATGGTAATTTAAAATATGCTAGATTGCTTTACTGGTTTCAAGATTTAGTTCAAGTGTTAACCTGGTTTCCTTTACAATTATAATTTACTTAATTGTTTTAATAATAGTCTTGTTGCCTAAATATTGCCGTATGGTGTATTTAAATAAATTACATTGGGTTACTGGTCTCAAGGTTTCATTCCAATATTAACCTGGTTATAACATTACATTAAGTACACATATTTGATACAAGATATTAATCCGGATTACTCCACATACTAGGTTTGATAGGCACCCCATATTTCGATACAGTTACATGCATCTTGATCACGGGTAGACTACCGGTATTGAATATGGCAAAAGCTATATTCTATCATCATGTCAGCCGAAAGACGTCCACTGCTGGACATAGGCCTCCCCCACGGCTCTCCACTCAGACCGGTTTTGTGCTTTCCGCATCCACCGCGGTCCCGCGATCATTACCATGTCGTCGCTCCATCTTGTTGGAGGCCTACGGACAGCTCGCCTCCCGGTCCGCGGACGCCATTCGAGAACCTTCCAACCCCATCGGTCATACGAGCAATGTGAAAACATTATAAATTGTACCTAAACAGAAGCCAAAAAACATGTAAAATTCCAACCCCAAGGTGGTCACTAGTCGCGTTTATATGGCAAATAGAACTTGCTGATGTAAGCTGAAAGACCTCAGCTCGCTTAGGTAAGCCGGCGTAAGAGTTACAACCAATTTACAATGGACAATAAAAAGGCATTTCTTACGGACCCAACAAACGAGCTTAGGGCGTGGGAGACTGTTGAAAAAAAACGCAGCGGTTATCAAAACGATGACTACGTCTTAACTCGACAATTAGGTATGTGTGAAATTTGAATGTTGTGATCTACGACCCACCCAAAATGCGATGGGGTCAGAAGGTTCTCGAATGGGTCCACGGACTGGGAGACCAGCTGTCGGTAGACACGATGGGGCGAAGTCCTGGTAAATATCGCGGGACCGCGGTGGATGCGGACAGCACAAGACCGGGCTGAGTGGAGAGCCGCGAGGGAGGCCGCCGGCCAGCAGTTGACGTCTTTCGACCGACACGATGATGATGATGGGTCCATTAGCATTTACAGGAAACGTGTTAAAAATCCCTTTATTCATGACTCTATCACGGTTTTCTTGTAGTGTGTCCCCTTAATTTGTAACTTTGTCTAATTTTCCTTACCTATTTGTTGATTTAGCGCCCATTTGATATGTTGTATCGTATCAGGAGGTGAAATAACTTGCATTGGAAAGAACGGACTGGAGACAACCGCATCGACAAGAGTAGTAGCACTCTTAAATAACATGTGTGTGAATGAAAATAATCGATTTATTGATTATTTTTATTTTTATGAAACATTCATAGAATGAAATTCAACATACAATGACAATGCAAAGAAAAATCCGTTAAGCAGCTGGATTTGAACCAGCAACCTCGGTAATCCGTACCACGCTCCACCAATTAAGCTATACTTAACGTTGGTGTACCTAACGAATTTTTCAATGCCTTGTGTCATATTTTTATTTGGACTTTTTAGCTGCTTAACGGATTTTTCTTTGCATTGTCATTGTATGTTGAACATGTGTGTGTGATAATAATACAGATTATGGGAAAATTTCTGATACGATAGACAGACGGACGGAAGGATAGTGAAGTCAGAGGGCTCGAGTATGAATATTCGAAACCTGCGTCACGTATAATTGAATAGTAAACGTTATCGAGTTTGTATGACGTTTGGAACAGCGCCCGCCCGTGAGCGTATTTGGAACTAAAATTTAGTATGAGGTTTCTCGATCTCGATACGATAACCGTAACGTTACGCAGGATTCGGAAAGTCGTGCTTGACCCTCAGTAATAAGGGCCCCTTGCTACGTACTCTTCGGGTACGGAACCTTAAAACCTGTCGTCGTTTCACACTTCCACGCATCGGTCGTTTCTTTAACCGTTTCTTACCACTTTGAACGCCCCTTTACTATTCCAGGAGGTAAATAACGATTCTATTCAGAAAGTGTAGAATTTATCGCCCCAATGAAACGTTTGAGCTGTTCGCTATTTTGTTGTGCAACGTAAAATAAATAGAAAACGGCTTTACCCGTAACACTAACAAGAAAACAGGTAGAACGCAACTAGAAAACCGCAGTGCGAAGTAAAAAAAACCAAAGCGACCTTTACCAATATGATTTAAGATAAGATAACATATTTAATGTCCAATGACTTTCCTAATTCACGATCTCAATTGGAGTATATTTTTGTATTTTTCCCAATTTTGTTTTATTTTTACGGTTTTGCATATTATGCTAATCTTGGTGTAAGGGTAAGTGGCACGCGACACGAAATGTCGAGGATCCGTGTCTTTTTCTCTGTATTAATGTTTCAGTGAGTATTTTAAAAGTATTATTGACTTTCCTAATTGGCGATATAAGAATGTGGCCGAATTAGGAAGGTGCCAATTTTCGCCGTACGTAACGTCAGCGTCTTAGTACGTCTCATTAACGCCCCCGTAGCGTCAAACGTGGCGAACTGCGCGAGACGCTGCGCGGGCGTTAATGAGACGTTGACTTTCGAAAAACGCTAGATGTGATCGAGCCCTAGGAATTAAACTCAGACGAGTTATTAAGACTAAGACTGGAAATAGGACTGCGGACGGAGGCACTCCGAGCCCAAACAATAACTACAGATAGTGTTACCCACGCAAACAGAAGCTTCAAGCTTATGAATAAAGGGTCTTTGTTAGAACTTAATAATACTGAAGTTTACCGCCCATTCCGTGGTAAATAAACGTTAACAACTCGTCAAGTAATTTTTCTCCGCTAGCGGTTTTAGTAACCATCAACCAGCTACCTGTCCTTTTATGGGGCCATGAAACCCACATTGTTGTTAGTTTGATGATGGAAATAACTTTGTTACGTGAATTTAGGTAAAGGAGCTACAGTCTGGCTATCGGAAGTTGACCCTAGTAGATATTAACCCTATCTATCTATACCTATAAAACGGTACCGTGACTGACTGATTGACTGACAGACAACGCACAGCCTAAACCACTTTACTTAGAGACTTGAAATTTGGCAAACATATACCTTGAGTATCCTAGAGGTGCACTGAGAAGGGATTTTTCGAAATTCCCACGGGACAGGGAACGAGCCCATTTTTAAATATTTCACAGGGGCAAAGCCGCGGGGAATAAGTTACTTATTCATAAACCTATTTTAACTAAAATGTCGTTAAAGTTCGTTTCTCCTTTGTCACATTGCCATTTCCGTTAGTAAGAAGAAGACAAAACCTATTTTATCCAATGAGAGCTGACAGACAGCTGCACACAACTACCCTCGTTTTCATCGTCATTTTTAGGGTTCCGAAGCTAAAGGGGTAAAAAGGAACCCTTGTAGTTTCGTCATGTCCATCTGTCTGTCTGTCTGTCCGCGGCATAGCTCAGAGACTATTGGTACTAGAAATCTGTAATTTTGCATAGATGTACATATTAATTAGGCCAAAAAAAGTACTGAGATAAAATTAAAAAAAAAATTTTTTTGGTGTAAGTACCTCCCCTACACGTAAAGTGTGAATGATTTTTTTATTTTCTCTCCCATCCCATAGTGTGGGGTATGATTAAATAGGTCTTAAAATATTAGAGGTGCTCAAAGATCATTTTTCGATAAAGTTATTCGTTTGCGAAATATTTAGCCTTGAAGTGCTCATTTTTGTTGAAGTCCAGTGACCCCCCCCTCTCTACCAGAGAAACTGTTATATTTGGAAATGTGAAAAAAATCAGAGCAGTAGTGCGTTATAATTATTGTCAATTGAAGCGTAGCACACTACACTGATCTCATCACTTTGTAAAGGCTCGCTACTAGGGTTCTCCTCACTGTAACTTTATTTTCTAAAAGGGGTTAAAGAGCGAATAAAAACCATGTTTGAAACAAAAGCAAACCTCCGGTCGAACGAAGCGAACCGAGAAAATGTGTAAATATTTTCCTTTCCGGGACGTCTCATTGGAAATTTATTAAAATGCTTGTTTATACTGAAAAATAAGGCAGGTTTTTAAAAATTTTAATGTATTTTCCCATCAATTTGCGATACAGGGTGGAAATTATTAAAACTGTTTTCCTTTCTGATTAAAAATTCTTGAATACCTTGCTTGCATGAATACAATGTAAATTTTCAGTACCTATAGGCACCGATCGGCCACATCGAGTTATTGCTTTTTCGTGCTTATGCCGTTGTAATAAAGCAGACAGACGGGAGGCGCCTTTGGCTTCTCTATGCGCTACAAGTTTTCTGCCAATTTTAGGACAACACGTGTGTGTTACGTACTTACGTAAAATATTAAGCAAAATCACAAGCAACAGAAAATGAGCAGTATCGACCAAACACAATAGTCTGATTACTGAAAAAGGCGGCAATTTTGAAAAATCTTGAGTTGGCAACACTTTGTATGCAATGGATTTATAGTTTTAATACTTTACATTTTCGCTTTCTTTAATTCGTAGTTTCAATTTTAATACAGTCAACTTGCAAGAACCTCCTCCGAAAACCAAGCAATCTTTGATAGTAAAAGGTGAGTCAAGAGATACAAAAACAAACTGATTACCTACGAATATAATAAGGTTTTTTCCACATCTCACCCTATGGTGAGTGAAGATGAGGAGAGATCTTCCAAATAAAATATGACACAAGGCATTGAAAAATTCGTTAGGTACACCAACGTTAAGTATAGCTTAATTGGTGGAGCGTGGTACGGATTACCGAGGTTGCTGGTTCAAGTCCAGCTGCTTAACGAATTTTTCTTTGCATTGTCATTGTATAGTAAAGATGACGCCAAAGGCGCAGACCACCGGTTCAGTATGTACCAGGAATCAGCAGGGCATTTTGTGTAACTATTTTGACACTCGTCATCGCATTGCAATGTTAGTTTTTGTACGACTGTGTCTATGACAGCTAGGCTGTTTCCGATACCGATTGTCAGCCCAAACAAAATGAACGCGATTGTGATTCCGAGCGAGTTAGAGCTTAGGGTTGCGCAGGTAACCAGGTCCGTGATTTATAAAGCTACAAGTTACAATTTACAAGCGGAAGTCTCTTTCTAACAAAAGGTGATAGAACGAGACTTCCGCTTGTAAATTACAACTTGTAGCTTTGTAAAACACGGCCCAGATGTCACGCCGGATCACGACCAAGATCGTTTGGCAGCATTCTCAATTATGACATTTGACGTAATGTTGCCGCCTAAATATCTACTAGGGTAAACTCTCGATAGCCAGACCCTAGAATTTCCCACGATAACTCGGCATAAGATATTAATTGGCAACCCAGAAAAATCACGCTGTGGTAATACTTTTTTCATGTCAAGCAGACATTTCTTTAATTAAAAACAATAATGATAGTAGCAATCAAAAGTTGCTGTTTTTTTTTATATAATATGACTCTGTCCATTGGAGGACAATTTTGCCAGTGTTTAGTAGGGTTTGCCGTTGTACGGTAAAAAAAATCTAGAAAACGAAATATGAGAATTATTTTAATGGTGGATGAACGATGACCTAAGCTGCTTAATCTAATCAAAAGTTCAAAACGTGTTGTTTGACTATAAATCAGTATTGCCATAAACAAACTTTAGTTTTCTACTGTTGTCAATTCATTGCAGAGTTATTGTGGGGTGACTCTATCATACTGCAAGGGGAGCGGGGTGAGATGTGGAATTAGACTAATGTGATTGGCCCATTCAGCACGTCTGAATGGAAACACCCTTACCCAACTAATATTGGAAATGTGAAACTTTGCTAGTCAATCGGTTTGTTTGTGTGTGGTTCAATCGCGCGTAAACGGTTAGACAGATTTGAATGAAATTGCTCGCAAAAATAGACAATGACATACAGCAAAACGTAAGGATACTTTATCCCGGAAAGTTTTCTTCCTCTAAAAGTCAATTAGAGGGTGCCGAGACGAATGCTACGTAACGTAATCGAGTGGGGCGTTATCGAGAATGTACTGTACTTGTATGTCTTTTTTTTTATACAACGAGGAAGGCAAACGAGCAAGTGGATCACCTGATGGTAAGTGTTCGCCACTAGAGCTAGCGCTAAGATGAAATGCCTCTTAATTGTGTCCGTTATTATACCGGCTGTCTTACTCTCCACACAGGAACACAACAGTGCAAGCACTGTTGCTAAGCGGCAGGACTAGCGAGTAATATGGCGTTAGCGATCTGGACGGACCTCGCACAAGGTCCTACCACCCGCAAAACATTTAGAACACCGCCCCCCGTGATTTGGTACTAAGGCGATACTATAACGATTTACATCAAGCAGGATTCGAATATTCGTGCTTGAGGCCCCGCAAAGATAAGCTAAAGGTTGGTGCCGCCTGTCGAAAAGTTATTGATCCGAAATTCCCGCCGTACGTCGAGTTTCCTTCATTTCCGGTCGAGGAATGTAATATTTCAGAACTTCTCGGCGTATCGGCATTGCGCTGGAGTGATTTATTTGTTTTCAACTGTCTTGTTTTCAATGAGCCAGACAATCAAAGGACAAAATACGTTTGTACGAGCTCGTATTTGTAGTGTGCCATTACAATAGCCCGTAGTATTAGTTGGTTTAGCGTCATTGGTGTTAGTGTGAACTTTGTAGAAAGAAAGTGACTGAGGTGAGGTGAGAGTGAGGTTTCTTTGTGTAATTTGTCTATGGTTACGTATTGTAAGAGCTAATGTAACTTGTTTTTAGAAAAAATGACTTTGTGCCAAGTTTCTTGCGGCGCATTCTTCTTGGCAATCATAATCTTTCCGAAAGCGCTGGTAGACACAAAAAAATGACGTGTAAAAGAGCATTCAACTGCCTATTTGCTGAATAAAATTTTGATTTTGATTGATTTTGATTTTGACTGGGCATATAGCATTTATTGTAGGCATTTGGATGGGCCAATATACGTCATTAGTTGGGCAACGGTAGAATTTGGCCGTATGTTTTGCTGATTGGCCAACAACCAAGGGCTTATAGCAAATGACTTAAAGGCCCAATGTTCGCAATCACTGCGCTGTAAATAGCGCTAATTGTCTCCATTGGGCCAACAACCAGCTACCGTCATGTAGCCAACGGTGGTTAAAAACGTAAAGGCCCGTTATTGGCAATCGGTTAGTAATAAATAGTGATATTTGTCTTCGATGGGCCCATGCAAGTTTCATGGGGGCGATTTAACGAACCATTCCGACATTATTCCGACAGTATGTCTACCGTCGGCAACGACTGGCCAACGGTAAATTCTACTAGGCCTCTTCCATGATGCGCCACAACTCTCTTCTTAGACCCCTTGCATCCATCCGTGGCTAGCTACCTTCTTAAGATCGTCCGTCCATTTTCCCGTGCCCCGCCCAGACTGCGCTCATACATACAAATACTAAATAATACATACGTAAATTTATACATAAGTAAATACAGGCAAAATATCAGGGTCTTGGTTCCGCACATCATTTCGTTGGTGCGGGAATAGAGATCCTGGGTCCATGGGGTCCCGGTGCGCACGCTTTATTTAGAGATCTAAAAAAGCGCCTGGTCGACGCTACTGGCGACCAACGGGCTGGCAGCTATTTCTCCCGCGAATCAGTATCGCTGTTCAACGGGGGAACGCCGCCAGTCTTTTGGGCACCATGCCACGGGCCATATTTAGATTTAGGTTAGTTTTAACTATTTATGGCTAGTTTTGTAATTTGAATTGTTTTATCATTTATTATAATAAAAAGAATGTAAGTAAATACATATTTACAAATGAAAGCTATCGCCACGTTTTCATCCAGAGCAAACACAAAATTTGATCACCAAAACATTCTTATCAAGCCCCAAGACATCGAAACTAAAACATGTCCTATAAAAAAACTCTGACCCGTACCGCATCTCAGCTTGAAGAGCTCTCGGCCACGAATAAAAGACAAACCGAGATATAATAGAGGGCTGGCATAAATCTGCGTTTTATTGGCGAGGGCTTGTGTTTTATGGCTGCTGGTCCCAACCGAGATATAATAGAGGGCTGGCATAAATCTGCGTTTTATTGGCGAGGGCTTGTGTTTTATGGCTGCTGATCCCTGATTGTGAGGAGCGAGGTACGAGCGAAGCGCGGGAAACCACTAGGTCTTCATCATCATGTCAGCCGAAAGACGTCCACTGCTGGCCGGCGGCCTCCCCCGCGGCTCTCCACTCAGACCGGCCTTGTGCTTTCCGCATCCACCGCGATCCTGCGATCAAATTAATATCAAATACTCCAGCCTGCGGTCCCTTGAAGCTGTGACAAAAATCAGCCTTCTAAGCCAACGCAATCAAAAGATACAGTAATTAAAAAGGCTATTTCCATACAAATTGCCGAAATCCGAAAACCTGAGGGGTACTTCCAGTGTTCCTAGAAACTTGAAATTTGGTATCAAGGTAGCTCTTAGCACAGCCACTCAGAAAATTCTCAAAATCTTAAATTTTTATGTCCGTCTTTATATGTCAATGACCAATATAAAATGACCCCACACTGCGTACATTTTTGCTTAGAAACAGTGTTCTGCTAATACTGGACAACTTAAAACACTGGGGAAAAGCAGGGAAATATTCACGTAATATCAGCGTCGAGCCACCTTTAGTGATCCGATGAATGCTGAGTGGATTTCTTTTTAGCAACTGAGTACATATATTTAATTTTATTTTAAGTTAGCTGTATTACTGTATTGTTGTTGCGAAATAAAGATTTCTTATTCTTATTATTATTCTTAAATCTTTGTACGGAACCCTCGTGCGCGAGTCCGACTCGCACTTGGCCAGTTTTTTTATGCGACAAGGAAGGCAAGCGTGCAAATGGGTCACCTGATGGAAAGTGACCATCACTGCCCATAGACATCTGACAACCCCCGAGGGTTTGCAGATGCTTTGCCAACCTAGAGAGCTAAGATGAAATGCCTCTTGTGCCCGTAAGTACACCGGCTGTCTACTATCCACACCGTAACACAGTAGTGCAAGCAGTAGTGCTGCTTAGCGTCAGGATTAGCGAGTAAGGTGGTAGTAGCGATCCGGAGGGACCTCGCACAAGATCCTACTACCCGCAAACCCAAAACCCGAAGCATCCGTAAGCTTATGAGTTAACCCTCCTCCGCCGGGGCCACTGTTGACCAGCGTGTCACTTCTAACCATAAGGAGGGTTTTATGCCCCAACTTGCGCCACCAAACTTGTGCCTTAATCTAAACTTAGGTATATGTAATATTTTGTTTCGGCACCACAAATTGTTTTTGTGTCTTCTTTAATAATTTGGTACGTGAGGGCGAAGGATGGAAGGACACTTTTTTGTTTTTATTTTTAGGCGTTGGAAATGTTCAAATGAAATTCATACATTTCCTTTTCTCAAGTCATATCAACTTGACTCGTCCCAGCAGCTCCTGACTATGGTTACTATCCCAGGATTCGTCCTGAGATCTTGAATTTTTAGTTTCTTCTCAGGGTTGAGGCAGGGCTTTGGAAATCTCAGGTAATCGCAGGATTTACATACACAATTTTCAATTTCTTTATACCATACTGTTCTAGTTGAAACCTCCCCCCCCCCCCCCCCCCACATGTCATTTCAAAGTTCAATATTTTAAAAACGGGTTTACCGATTTTTAAACGTAGCTAAGAACCATCTCGATTAAACTAGCTTTCGATTAAAAAAACACATCGAAATCGGTGAATCTGTTTGGGAGCTATAATGCCACAGACAGAAACACATACACAGATACATAGGTCAAATTCATAACACCCCTCTTTTTTTATCGGGGGTTCAAAAGTTGGAGCTGTTAATGGAGGTAATCCTCACTAAATAACACTCGCGACGTCAAAATCATCATCACCATCACCAGCCTCTTTTTTTACGTCCCACTGCTGGGCACAGGCCTCCTCTCAGAATGAGAGGGCTTGGGCTATAGTTCCCACGCGGGCCCAGTGCGGATTGGGAACTTCACACACATCACATTATCATCAGTAAAGTGTTCTGGTTTTGCTGTTCCAATAATAATTTTTTACACTAAACTTGTTTCTCAAATACGGTATTCTTTTTTTCTCTTAATTTTATCTGTGGTTACGTATTGTAACGTTTACGTATTAGCTCTTACAATACGGAACCACCGATAAAATCACATTTACATTTACATTTGTTTTTAGAAAAAATGACTTTGTGCCAAGTTTCTTGCGGCGCATTCTTCTTGGCAATCATGGTCTTTCCGAAAGCGCTGGTATACCCAAAAAAAAAATTACGTGTAAAAGAGCATTCAACTGCCTATTTGCTGATTATAATTTTGAATTTGAATTTGAATTGAATTGCTTCGCAGGTGTGTTGCAGGTTTCCTCACGATGTTTTCCTTCGCCGAAAAGCTCATGATAAATTACAAATGTGATTCCGCACATAAATTCCGAAAAACTCAGAGGTGCGTGCCGGGGTTTGAACCCACGATACTCTGCATGAGAGGCCATAGGTCAAACCACTAGGCTATCATGGCTACATAATTAAACTTACGCAAAGTGTTACACGCTCGGTTACCATACAAATCAATGAACTCTTTCCTTATGTCCCGATAAATATAGTTCAGAGCTATAACCCGCCGGTTTAATTAACTAAAGGCGATGTAATTTACCCCCATTTATTAACAGAAGCACTTGAAATTTATCTCCGTTTATTCAATATTGAATCGGCAGTTGTAAAATCATCGTAAGGCTTGGAGCTATAAAATATTTAGGCGCGTAATTTTCATTTCGACGGCAAATGTTTACGTTAGCAGTAAAATGGAATATTACTTGTGTTATTTTCGGCGGTACTGATTTGTCTCGCTGCGTTGCTTATTTTTTAACCTCCGGTTCAAAACTGGGCTGTTACAAGTTTTACGTCTACAGCAGTGTTCATTTTTGTGATGGTTGATCATAAATCATCATCATTTATTGAACCGTTATGATGGGCAAGATAGCCGGAAAAAGAAAGGTCGGAAGACGAATGACATGGCTCCTTAACATCAGGGAGTGGACGGGCATCAAGACAGTGAAGCAGCTATTTAGACTGGCTATGAATAGGGAAAATTATTGCACACCGTCAAAAAGCGCAAAATCTAGGGCACGTGTTGCGCTATGACAGATATCAGCTGCTGCAACTAATATTGATGGGCAAAATGCAGGGGAAACGGCGCCTAGGAAGGCGGAAGAAATCATGGCTGAGGAATATTAGGGAGTGGACCGGGATCAGCAGTGCGGGGCAACTGTTCCGGATGGCTCAAGACGGGCGAAATCATTAGAGCTAACGGCCAATCTCCAGTAATGGAGTGGCACTTTAAGTTGGAGAAGAATGAATAGGGAGAGATTTAAAGAGTTGACTGCCAACCTTCAGTGATGAAGTGGCACTATAAGAAGAAGAGATTTATTGAATCAGGCGTTACTTTGCGGAGGTCCATATTTATGAACTAAAAACAATTACTTTGCTCACCCGCGACCACAAGTGAAAAATAGTTATATCAAAGGCGGCAAATGTATGTTTCCATGCTATACCTCCGCCTCCACTGCTACACGAATCAGCACATGCCACACAGACCAAACTATCACTCCCACCACCAGAACACCTTTTCAACATGCCACCATTTACAAAACATCACGTGAATATTGGAAGATCCCTCAGCTGTACGAGGGCTGTTTGATAAGTACCCGTTTATGGAAAAAAAAAACATTATTTTTTGTATATATGCATTTATTTTTCTACGTAGTCACCTTTTGACTACATTTGTTCCACCTATACTCAAGCTTCAATAAACCATCCAAAAAGTATGATTTTGGAAAGTCATTAAAATAGGCCTCTGTGGCGGCAATGACTTCGTCATTTGATCCAAATCGCTTGCCACCGAGCCATTTTTTTAGGTTGGGAAATGAAAAGAAATCGCATGGGGCCAAATCTGGAGAATACGGGGGGTGAGACAATAGTTCGTAGCGTAACTGTGCTAATTTAGCCGTCACAACTCTGGACGAATGAACCGGGGCGTTGTCGTGATGAAACAGTACTTTTTTCTTTTTTAAATGGGGTCGTTTGTCCACGGCGTAACACGGCGTCAAATTCATCCAATAAATTGGCATAGTACTGCCCTGTTATTGTTTTTCCCTTTTCTAAATAGTCAATATGTATAATACCCTGCGAATCCCAAAAAACGGTCGCCATGACCTTTCCAGCCGATGGGACGGTTTTTGCTTTCTTTGGAGCAGATTCACCCGGTAAAATCCACTGCTTCGACTGCTCTTTCATTTCCGGGGTGTAGTGGTGGACCCACGTTTCGTCCACGGTCACGAAACGACGCAGAAACTCCTTCGGGTTACGTTTGAACACGGCCAAACACTGCTCCGAAGTAGTCAGTTGGTTCCGTTTTTGCTCCTTCGTGAGTAAACGCGGCACCCACCTCGCCGATACTTTCTTCATACCCAATTTTTCTTCTAATATGTGTTGTACCCTCTCGATTGAAACGTTTACAGCATCAACGATTTCTCGAAGTTTAATTCGGAGGTCGGCTAAAACGATATTTTCAATTTTCTTAACCATATCGTCTGTAGTCACCTCAACTGGCCGGCCTGGGCGATCCTCATCAAAGACGGTTGTTCTCCCCCGCTTAAACTCGTTATACCAATATCTGACGGTTGTCATAGAAGGAGCACATTCATGGTAAACCGCTTGCATTCTTACTTTTATTTCATCACATGTTTTTCCTTCCAAAAATAAGAATCTAATTACAGACCGATACTGCTCTTTCTCCATTTTAACAATTTTAAGTTCACGCCTTCACTGAATCGTTGTCAAATGAGAAAAGAAACAAAAGAATGCCATTTTTTTTTTAAATTTTCCCGCCTCTGAAAAATGGCTTAAAAATGTGGTATACTTGTTTGCGGTCAGTGATATTAATATATTTAGAAAACGGGTACTTATTAAACAGCCCTCGTAACAAAGTAAACCTAAGTGACCTTTAGTCACCAACTTTACAAATGTCAGTTTTCAATAACAATGCGGTGTGAATTGCTGACATGATGAAGAGCTTTTGTTTTAGCGCACTTCATATTGACAAAGAAAATTTAGTTCGAATTGTCATTGTAAGGTACACTTGTAAGCAGGTATGTGAATACTGTGGCGACTTCAAAAAAATTTTTTTTTTGAATTGTGTGTTTCCAAAAGTTTTCAGAATTGGTGTAATCTATACCTATAAAACAATGCCGTCACTGACTGACTGACTGCCTGACAGACATCGCACAGCCTTTCTACACCACTGGACCTAGACACTCGAAATTTGGCAAACATACCTTGAGTATCCTGGAGGTGCACCATTTTTAAATGTTTCACGGGGACAAAAATCAGTTACAAATCAGTCTATTACAATAAATAGGGTCTAACCAAACAACCAACAAACTTTCAATTTGGTGACAATTGTAAGTTGGTGTAATGGCCTGATGTTTTTGAGTGCGAGTCTGTTTTGTTTCTACGACTTCGCAAACTACCCCAGTTTTTGTTGCAACAGTAATATTTAATCCGGCAGCTGTCGTCTGAAACTTAAACGAACTTAAGTTCAAAGGGAAATGGAAGTTGGCAACACCTCGAGTTTGGAAGCTTTCATGAAAGTAACAGACTTGGTGATGCTTTAAAATGAGATGCAGTTGACAAATTGAGGATTGCGCTCATGAATTTTTCACCGTGAAGGATTTTAAGTAAGTAAGTAAGTAAACACTTTATTGTACAAAAAACAGGATAAAACACAAGTTACAACAATAACATTTGAGTACAAAGGCGGACTTATCCCTTTAAGGGATCTCTGCCAGTCAACCTTTGAGTGGTGGAGAGGAATAGTTCACTGGGGATGGACACAAAGTGAGTTCATATTTATAAATATCGAGAGACAACACACATACAAAATCCTACCATATTACAATATAGTACTAAATACAAAGTAGAAGTAAATACCAATATATAAATAAATAAACAAATATATATATACACATATAATAGATACAATAAATAACAAGCACAACATTAAAGGAGAACTCCCAAATATTTAAGAAGGATTTTAGTAAAACCGATGTTTAGGCCGAAATTGGTGTCCTTGCCTAGATCTCCCTGTAGTCGCATAACAACTATTGTTATAATATTTAATAAAAGCAATTTATAATGACATTAAATCAAGCTGAAACTAGTTAAACTAGAACTTAAAACTAAATTAAATCTACATAAGGCCCCCGTGGCATGGTGCCCAAAATACTGGCAGCGTTGCCTCGCTGAATAGCGTTGCTGATTCTTTGAGAGAGAAAACTGCCATAACATTTTAGGTACGCATAAAGTTGTTGCTCTTAAAAGTCTTTTGTCATTGATGATCCTGCGGATAATACCTTCATTGTCATAATTGTACTATGTCATATTTTTTATACCCATAATGTGGAATAGCATAAAATGTTATATCTTGTTATCAGGGCAGCTAGAAAAACGGGGAAGGAGCTTACACACACAAATTTTATACAACCTAATATGGACCCTCTTCTTACTCGCTAATCCTGCCGCTAAGCAGCAGTGCTTGCACTGTTGTGTTCCGGTGTGGAGAGTAAGACAGCCGGTGTAATTACGGGCACAAGAGGCACTTCATCTTAGTTCTCTAGGTTGGCAACGCATCTGCGAACCCTCCGGGTTCGGGGTTGTGGGTGTCTGTGGGCAGTGGTGATCACTTACCATTAGGTGACCGACTTGCTCTCTTGCCTTTCTCGTCGTATAAAAAAACCCGACTGCCCAAGAAGGGTTGAGTTTTTCGAGCGTATGTCTAACTCTTTGGCACGCTCTACAGTTTAAACCGTTTCACGGATTTCAACGTATGAGGTGTCATTGGATCTCAGTTGTAGGAATGACATGAGCTGCCTAGTTTGGGAATAGGTCAATTGGTGTCAACGTCCCGAGATATTTATTTATTTATTGTAGATATAATATTTCTGACAGTGTCGTTAGGCGTTTTTATTAAATAAGACCTTTATTTAGATTAAGTATTATAATCTTATTATAGTGTTAAGTCTGGGACTGGGTTTTGCTGACTTATTATTATTATTATACGTTGTGCTAATTTTCTTGCGGCGCATTCTTCTTGGCAATCATGGTTTTTCCGAAAGCGCTGGTAGACTCAAAAAACCGGCCAAGTGCGAGTCGAACTCGCGCACGAGGGTTCCTTAGAAAGATTTTAACGTTTTGCCCCAGTGTTTTAAAAAGTCCATGATTTTTTCACAGCTTGGGACCGCAGGCTTGAGTATTTGATATTAATTTCAGCATTGATTTCCACGCGTTCCAGAGAAAAAGGGTTTTGATAGACAGACAGACAGACGGAAAACAAAAAGGGTTACATTTTTTCCTTTTGATGTACGGACCCCTAAAAAAAGACGTGTAAAAGAGAATTCAACTGCCTATTTGCTGAATAAAATTTTGCTTTTTTTTAAATTTTGAAGCCTATGTTATACACGCAGACATTTTTCGACATTTTGCCATTTCGATTTTATTATTTCAAGACAATAAAGCTGTAAACCAGGGTATAAAGTCCCGCGGGTATTGCCAATTAAAGGCTATTTATTGCGATTGTAGGTAAGTGCTGTTTTCCGTTCGTTTATAGCGGAAACACTGTAAAGTCGATGTTTTTGAAGGAATTATTTGGGTCCTTAATTTAGGGAATGGAGGTTAAGGGGTGAATATTTGGGCACACTTTTAAAACCCCGGCGCAAAACAGGAAGGTCATATATGAGTCTGGGTTATGCGCCAGCCTGATTTAAGAGAACTATCGCGAGTAAAAATCTATCTTTCCATAAAATTATCGTTGCCAACATGCTTAACTATATTTTACTGAAACATGAATACACAGAAAAAAACCAGTAAAGTGCCAACCCCGGGAATCGAACCCGGATCCGCGACAGGTATAGGGGTAGGCAGGGGTCGGTGTAGGTGTAATTTAAATCCAGTCCGCTATCCATAAATTTGCTTTTGATTTGTGATAAGTCTGCCAGAACAGTATGTGAGTCACCTCCTAAGGTGCCATCATCGAGGTACCAGACGTTTAATTTAGAATTTAGACTGTGAATTATCGAATTGATGGCCAGACTAAATATGGCTGGACCGAGGGGATCACCCTGCTGACAACCAACGGCCGAAAGGATCTCACTGTTTTTGTGCATTAATTTAGAAGGAGCATGGATTTTAATTTCGTTTAGCAGGGTGGACATCTAATTTTAAGAGTACCTCACACTGGTTGCTTTGCACAAACGTGCGCACGGCGTGAGCCGCCGCCTCGCAGCCTCCGTGGGTTCCGAATCCGACCTGTATGGGTTCAAATAGATTTTGCAATTTAGACCGCGTTAGCCTGACACAAATTTTGGCGGCCAGACGGCGAAAAGTCGACCCTACAGCAATAGGGCGCACGCCAGCATCCTTCTTAGTGAGAGCAATGAGGTTGGCCCCATAGATCACTGGAGTCACTTCCTGGCAAACATCCCCCAGTAGCATAAGGTTCATCAGCTTAGTGATGCTTTCGATGAGGTGCTCTCCAGTGACCAGTCCAGGTCTAAGAGATGCTGAGGCGAAATACCGTCCAGGCCGGGTGCTGATCCCTTTGGAAAGGATGCGAGAGCTGCTTTTACGTCTTGCTCAGTGGCGTGGATACAGGCTGATGGATCGGAAGGAGAATCTACGAAAATGGGACTGGACGGGCCTGGGGGGTGTTTAGAGAGTAAAGCGGCTCCGGTCTCTGGTGTGTCAGGTGCTAGTGTATCATTTGAGAAAAGGAGACGTGTCGCTCCTTTTAAGTTGCCTCCCTGATTTTTCTCCTCGACCTTCTTAAAGAGATCTTATACTTGCCTCTACCAGGTCTGGAAACCTGATTGGGAGCGTGTAGTATCGGCGATTGTATGTTATTTTTGATCTTATTTGTCAGGGAAATATTACTCTCATTGTGCTTTGAAACGTGGAAGATTTTGTAAGAGAAAGTTAGGAGATTTCTCGCCCAAAGACTGTCTATAGCAATTCAGCGCGGGAATGCTGCCTGCGTAATGGGCACCCTACCCAAGGATCTAGGTTTAGATTATTTTTAGTTTTTAGTCTTATTAGGTTATTTTTAAGTTATTTACCTATTTGTTAATTTTAGTAATTGTTGTTGTCAATAAATACCCATTTATGATATTCACGGGAAAACCGTAAAAATAAAAATTGGGCAAAAAAAAAAAAAAAAAAACCCCAACTAAGACCATGAGCCAACATGCTTATTGTTCAACTCCATAAAGCACACAGACGGAAAGCGCCTTTGGCTTATCTATTCACTAAAATGTTTCTGCCACTTTTTGAGGGGGACGAGGAACACACACGTACAGCACACGTCTACACTCGTGTCAAAATTTGTTACGTTCCTACAAACTCACACTAAAACAAAACTGTCACACAAATGCCATAAACATGTGCACAACCAACAGACACTGACCATTTTGGTCAGACTTAATGTTAGAGTTTTGGCAGAGGGGAAATCGCTAGTTAACGGCAACTAGCTAGTGAAATAATCACTCACGTATATCAGTCGAATATAGCGCGACATGTTTTTATGACTTTAGGCCTAATTAATTCGGTAGTCCTTCCTCTGGGAGCACACGCTTCAACTGCAGCAAAACACAAGTAGTACTTGCTACCCGGTAGTTTTATGTTAAAGTATATTAATTATGATGTACGACACTAATTATTAATTTATAGACCTAGAGCAGTTCATTATTCACATCACCGCCATCTAGCGGCAGACTACAGAACTCGCTCGTTCTCTGCACGGCAACCACATCACAGTCATCCTCATTGCTAAGCCGCCCTACGTACAGTTTCAATGCGTTGTTCCTAGATGGCGTTGAAATAGAAAGATGTTTAGTAGAGTTTTTTAGCCCCAGATATTTTTGAATTTACATACAAATTGGGGGCACGGTAGTGCCAAGCGAATCGCAAGGGCACTACTTACCTTTTCTCAAACCGCTTAGTCGTACTTTTGAACTGTCATAACTCATAACTTAGGTTTGGGATTAATACCAGATACTTAAAATTTTCGGGATAATTGTGATGTCAGTAGTAGACTCGTTAAACGTATGAGGTTTCAATTGCGTAGCTCTTATACTTTAGATTTTATTGATATCCAAAAAAGTAAAAAACCCCGATTTCGTCACTGACTCACTGTTGATCATCAAAAATCTAGGGTACTTTCTGAAGTCCCAGAAAACTGAAATCCGGTGTGTAAGCTAATATTAGTACACAAACAACAGGAAAATTCTAAATTTTGGAACTTTAAAAAAATTGTCATAAGCAACTTTACTTACAAAAAGAAGCGAAATCCCACCAAAAAGATTTTCGTGTAAAATGTTGCCAAGACGAGAATCATTATGACTCGCACTGTCAAAAAGTTGTCAGATTTCATGTAGAGCCAAGATTCTAACTCTAAATATAGTGTCATTCTACGGAACTTACTAACTATTTATTGTGAACAAACCGCCATATTGAAAATGGTCCAGCCTTTATAATTATCTGTCTCTATAATATATTCTTTTTTTTAAACGTTAAGCTTAATTAAAGACAATTCCAATAAAAATCTTTTGCTTGATCTATTCTATTTCTGCACAAAAAAAAACCTTTCGGGTTTTTTACACAACACTGCACCAGTTTTTCATAAATTTGAATAATTAGAATGTTCGATTTTATTTAAGCAGGTACGGTTCAGCTTACTTAGTCTGTACGACACGGATGCGACACGATCGGGCAACGTTTTTTTTATGTATGTTTCCCGATTACTCGAAGACGGCTGGACCGATTTCAAAAATTCTTCTTTTGTTTGAAAGGATATACTTTCTAGTTGGTGCCATTGTCACCTAGTCAGGATCTGATGATGGAATCCCAGGGAAATCGAGGGCAACCCTCAAATTTTATAGGGACGTATCATGTGGTTCATATATTTTCGAAAGCTATTCAAGTACTTGCGTCTGGTAGTCATCATCTCGTGTTAATGAGGTGATGATGGAAGGTACAACTCTTTAACGGTTAGGAGTTGGAGGATAATATTTTAAATATTAACGTAACTAAAAATTTAAAATTGTTTTTATAATATTAAAGAATATTTGATGCGCTAAAACCTAAATCGCTAATAATAAAATGAATATTTGACATTGTTAATACAGTTGACTACCATTAATTAAATTAGAAATAAAATTAGGTAAAAGTGACTGACGTGATTTTGCACACCTGCATGCAGGTTGGATACGCATGAACTGTTCTAGATTTAAGATCATTGTAACCGTGTTCCAGCAAATAAATTATTTTGAATTTGAATTTGAATTTGAATAAAAATTGTGAAATAAAAAATCTTTTATCAAAAATATGAAGTCGGTGCTTCATTCCAAGAATATTCCGCTGGCACCGCACCGACTTCATATTTCTGCTAGGCCATAAAAGTCATGGCTTTTTGTGGATTATTTTATGTTTTTTTTTCTGAGGGTTTTTTTGACGGCGGTTTTACTTTTCGTTATTGTAACACCCTGTATAAGAAAAAGTTATAAATTTTGCTTTGTCTACAGACGTCTATTTCTGTATTTTCTGTACAATAAAGCGTTTACTTACTTACTTACTTACATGGTAGTTATTCGCTTAAAAATATTCATAAACGAAAGTGTAACATGAATTTTATTAATAGGTTGCACAGAAATAAAGCAGCATATGTACATGAATCTGATTGTGTGTGTGTGTGTGTGTGTGTGTGTGTGTGTGTGTATGTGTGTGCGTGTGTGTGTGTGATTGTAAATGGGGTTCTCACCGACCAGTCGTGACCTGTAAAGCGGCTCGCAAGGAATCGTGCGTGCCCACTGCAAGATAACGACGACTCCAATATGGACGCAGTAATGAGCATTCGAAGACCTTATGTGGAATATATTGTGAGAACAGGAGTGGTGTGGAGTGGAATTGGGTTTGTAACTAGGTAAGTAGGTAAACATAATAAAAATAATATTTCAAGTTTCTAGGACAACTGGAAGTACCCTTTAGGTTTTTCGATTTCGGCAATTGTATGGAAATAGCCTTTTTAATTACTGTATCTTTTGATTGTGTTGACTTAGAAGTTTGATTTTTCCACAGCTTCAAGGGACCGCAGGCTTGAGTATTTGATATTAACTTCAGCATGCTACCTCCACGCGTTCCAGAGAAAAAGGGTCTTGACAAACAAAGTGATCTGATAAGGGTCCCGTTTTTTCCCTTTTTGAGGTACGGAGCCCTAAAAACCGCATCTAAATCGGTCAATCCGCTTGGGAGCTATGATGCCAAAGACAGATAGGTAGGTAGGTCAAACTTATAACACCCCTCTTTTTCGTCGGGGGATAAAAATACGTCTCGCCATTAGTAATCCAGACCTACATAAACGCGAAAACGATCGAGACGTTTTTTGCTCGTTGATTACATTAGCTAGAAGCACGAGCGCTGGGGCGCAGAGGGTCAAGCACGACTTTACGAAAGCTGCGTAACGTTACGGTTATCGTATCGAGATCGAGAAACATCATACTAAATTTTAGTTCCATACGCTCACGGGCGGGCTCTGTTCCAAACGTCATACCAACTCGACAACGTTTACTATTCGATTTCACGTTACGCAGCTTTCGTAAAGTCGTGCTCGACCCTCAGTGTGCGTTTCGCTGCCGATATTCAGATTCAGATTCAGATTATTTATTAGCCAAGTAATCAACATTACATTTTAGCACGTCATTATAACTATGTACATTATTGAGTCTTAATATTAACAAGCATTTATTAGTTAGTTTGTGAACTTAGTTCTAATCATATAATAATGGAATAAATAAATAAAATAACAGTAGCAACTCAGACGATAACGTTTTGTGAAGAAATAATAATCCATGAACTCATTGATTGAATAGAAGGCGTTTTTTTGGAAGAATGCTTTAATTTTTCTTTGAAAAACTGTGTTTGGCAATCCTGTTAAGGCTAATGGCAGCATATTGTACATCCTTATACGTGAGTGATCCGTTTATTGCACTATATTATTGTAAACTAGTGGCTCTGTGAGCTGTTATGTACTTAGACCTCGCGAGCTCAATTTTGAACATATTTCGTTTTAATTTTCTCAAAAAATGAATCGACAAAAAATTTGAAACGCGTTAGACATAATGAAAACGGGATATGAACTATAAGGTAATCGCAGTCAATATCCCGTTTCCATTATGTCTAATGCAATTAACCGCGAATCATTTAAAACTGTTATTAGAAATACGACCTGTAGATGAGAACTTATGGCTGGACAGGCATAACATTTTAGACCAAACTGCAACGGAATTAAATCAACACTCTTAAGTTTTCCCTGTTCCGTTGACAGTAGGCGCGGTCATTCACCCCCATATCGGCAAATAGCCTAAACAGTGAAGCCCGTCCTTCTGCGAGTAATCTTAACATCGCGGAAGCTCCATAGTCTAGGAATTACGCAAATTGGTTTCACTAAGCCTCACCTTATACAATTGATGCTGTAATACTGTTATTTGCTGTTGCCGGCTGTGCACCAGGTTTTTTTATACGACAAGGATGGCAAGCGAGCAAGTTGGGGAGCAAGTTGGGGAGAAAAGTCGGATATAGCCCACTACTACTCAGCGATCAAGGTTTTTTTTTATACACTATAGGCTTGCGTTTGACCACAATCACGCCTGATGGTAAGCGAAGATGTGGTCTACGATGGAGCACGCTTGCCTAGCAAATGCCCATTCACCCTAGACTTGAAAACGGCCTGAGGGTCGAGCACGACTTTACGAATGCTGCGTAACGTTGCGGTTAAGCTATCGAGATCGAGAAACCTCATACTAAATTTTAGTTCCTAATACGCTCACGGGCGGGCGCTGTTCCAAACGTCATACAAACTCGACAACGTTTACTATTCGATTTTACGTTACGCAGCATTCGTAAAGTCGTGCTCGACCCTCAGATTATAGTGTTCAGGGAACACAGATGCCCTGGTAGTTATGAGATTAAGGGAAGCAAAGGTTGAATGTCAGGATCGTAGCAAGTGGAAGTCCGTGGTCTCTGCCTACCCCTCCGGGAGACAGGCGTGACTGTATGTTTATTATTATTATTTGTATGTCGCACCCATTCACGGGACAACAGTGTCCCGGACCTTTGGGAGGCGTGCGCGGAGCCGAAGCCAACGCGTAGAGGCCCTTTTGACAATTTAATGAAGAGAGGGATACATCGAGCGGACGCTGTACCTGACCGCGCCATAGGGACACAAGGAACAGCACCCGCCAGATGTAGGGACTATTGTAAATCGATGGGACCCAAAGTGTAATGGACTATGGGAAGGAAAATCATGGGCTAACTACTGGGCTATTGATTATTATTATTATTAGCCTTTATTCCGATAATCAAATTTACAAATCATTTAAAAATTACTGCTAAATTACAATTAACTAATTAATTATTTTATAATTCATTTACATGCATAGTTTACATTTCTGTTATTATTTAAAAATGTAATTTTATTTAATATTTTTTTTTCGTTTTTATGTATATATTTTTTATCTGTTTGTAAAGGCCTCCCCTAACCTATCTCTTTGCTGGGGGGTGGTGGTCTAGCTCTCCCACGGGGACCAGCCGGGTTGGGAGACTTTTTTGTAGTTGTATTTTGTTTTGTTGGGTTTGTGCATTTCTCTTGTTGTGGTGGTTTAGTGTTGTGTTCGGGATGCCTCTGCCTGCTTGTTATTGTTCATTGTTGAGGTTGCTTGGACTCTCCAGCCCTAGGGGGGTCCTACTTCCTCCCCGTAAATAGTTGCTCATTGTATTAACTTTGCTGGGGTTTTGTGTGGTTTCTACTATGTTCCACTTGAGAGTTGGAGGGTGATCTTTTCCTTCTTTCACTAAGTCTTTCTTCTTTTCTTTCACTATTAGTTGGTCATAGCTGAAATAGCATCTTTCCTTTTTCTCTTTCTTCTCTTTCTTCTTGTAGTTTAGGTATGATTTCTTTTCTCCTATTCAGTACTTCTTTTGGGAGGTCTTCTGTAGCATATATGTTTTTAGGGAACTTCTTATTATTTTTTAGGACTGCGTCACGTCTCCATTCGAGTGTCACAGAGATTAGGATAGGTCTGTGGCCCTTGTTGTTGTTTTTCCCTATTCTGTAGCACTTGCTGAGTTCCTACTTGTCCCATTTTTCTTCACCAGCTTCCTCACTAAGTCCGTTGAGAGTTTCCAGGGTCAATTCCATAAGCTCACTGCTATTTGTTTCTGTTTCTGGTATTTCATGAAGGATAAAATTCGTTTTTCTTTCATTCTTCTCTAAACTTTTTACTTTTGTTTTTAAGGTTTCTACTTCTTCATTCAATTGCTGGTTTTCAATGGTGAGAAGTTTCATCTTTTCGTCTATGGTTATCGTTAGGTTTACAGTCACCCTTCTGGTTATTTCGTCGCCTTGTTTTTGCATCTCTTCAGAAATTTTGGATAATATTGCTGTCATATCGACTTCCATTTAGTTATTAGTTTTGTTGGATGTTGCTGTTTAGGTTGGTATATATATTTATTCTTTTCTTTTCACTGTATCACTGATTTCCAGTGATTATTGTAGGGATTTGATGCACTTTTTCCATATAAAATTAATTAATTTTCAATGTGAGGGTAGATGACTGGGACTAAGTTTTTGCTGTTTTAATTTTTCGATTCAAATCGTTTTTAGGAACTAATTTCAGTAGATAACACTATCACAAGCTTTGAAGTTGTTAAGCTTCACTTTTTCACTGTTTTAAAGGTTGAAAACCAACAAAAACACCAACTGAGCGTATTTTTTTCAAGAGCACTTGTTGTTGCGTGGCTGTATGTATGTATGTTTATATGATAAGGAAGGCAAATGAGCAACTGGGTCACCTGACGGTAAGTGATCACCACTGCCCATGCCCAGATACCCACGACACCAGGGGTTTGCAGATATAGAGAGCTAAGATGAAATGCCTCTTGTGCCTGTGATTTCCTCGGCTGTCTTACTCTCCACACCGAAACACAACAGTGCAAGCAGCTTAGCGGCAGTATTACCGAGTAATATTGACGACCGGATAGCCTAGTGGTTAGAGACCCTGACTATGAAGCTTGAGGTCTCGGGTTCAAATCCCGGTCGGGTTACATGTTTGTATGATGAATATGAATGTTTGATCTCGGGTCTTGGATGTTTAATATGTATATAAGTATGTATTTATGTATATAAGTATGTTTATCCGTTGTCTAGTACCCATAGTACAGGCTTTGCCTTGTTTGGGAGTAGGTCAAATGGTGTCAAATTGTCCCATGATATTTATTTATTTATTTATTATGGTAGCGAAACGGACGGACCTCGCACAAGGTCCTACCACCCACAAAACACACATGAGCGTAGACGTGTGCTGTACGTGTGTGTTCCTCGTCCCCCTCAAAAAGTGACAGAAAAATTGTAGTGCATTCATAGTGTATTAGATAAGCCAAAGATTAGATTACCCAAAAACGAACACACTCTTGTATCGCAGAAACTGTTCCAATGGCAATACGAATATTTAACAAGCTGCCAAAGTGCATAGCAGAGTTGCCCCGGAGTAAATTTAGGGTTAAATTATTCCGATGGCTTAAAGAGAAGACATTTCACTCGATTAAGGAATACTTAAGTAGGTAAGGATTGTAATAATTGAAATTATTTACTGTGTTGTTTGTGTTCACATTCAAACTTCTTGATCACGTACGAATAATTGAATATATTTTTTAATAATTTAATGATCAATAATTTATTCAATTATGTAATAATGTATCCAGTAATTTAATAATGTATTCAATAATAGAATAATATATTCAATAATAATGTAATAATGTATTCAATAATGTAATAATGTATTCAGCTTCATGTATCTAATAATTCCGTTAATTCTTTCAACCAATCATTAGGTAAAAATAAAATTGCATGCCGATATTTCCGGTTAGACATGTCACTGCACAACAACTATTTATAACATCACTTTTGTACCATGTCTAAAGCAAGTAAATAAATTTCATTTCATTTCATTTCATTTTATTTAATTTCAAAGGCGCCTACCGTCTTTGTCTGCTTTACGGGGTCAAGGTCAAAAACAGTTTTAAGTGGTCTCGTCAGCGATAGATCATAAACTCTGAGGATGTTATCACACTCAAAACGAGAATACTACATTACAGCCAGTAGGCAACTCGTTTCTTAGCCCGTTACAAAAACAATCAAACAAGTATTGAAATAATCGAAACGAAGTGTTAACCGCAACGCAGTGGATAATATAAAAACAGTAGTGGAGTACTGAAATAAACGGATCACTCACGTATGTCAGTCGAGTATAGCTAGACTTGTTTCGGACTAATCCGTAGTCCTTCGGATACGTGAGTGATCCATTTATTTCACTATGATTGAGTCTCACGGTGGTTTTATATTAAAAACAGTAGTGGAGCATTTTAAATATGCGCCTTTAATAACCAACTTAGAAAAGTTGAAAAACATCCGACATTGACATTTCAAAGTTAAATATTTCAAAAAAGGGTGAACCGACTTTAACGAAACTTAGCTAGGAACCATCTCGATTAAACTAGCTTTCGATAAAAAAACCGCATCGAAATCGGTCCATCGTCACTCAAGAGTCCATTAGTTAAAATAGGTTTTGTCCTCTTCTTACTAACGGAAATGTCAATGTGACAAAAAAGGACAAACGAACTTTAACGGCATTTTAGTTAAAACTAGCTTATGCCCCGTGAAATATTGCAAAATGGGATAGTTCCCTATCCCGTGAGAATACCGAAAAATCCGTTCTAAGCACCTCTAGCACACTCAAGGTATACCTTGACAAATTTCAAGTCTCTAGGTCCAGTAGGTTAAGCTGTGCGTTGACTTTGAGTCAGTCAGTCACGGTACTGTTTTATAGGTATTATAGATAGAAAAAATAGGTTTTTGAATAGGGTTACTGTTCTAAAGACAGCCACTGTTCCGCGAACCGCTATCGAAATAAGAAAGCAATGAGGAAGTATCGGAGCCAAGACAATTGGCATGGGAATCACTATCCTGACCTGATGAGGAGAGGAAATTTTAATGGAACCGTACCTTTGCAGTTACACTGATGCACTGATTTTGATGGGAATGTCTATTTTTTGCCGGCAATCGCTAAATAGGACCAAAATACGGAAATACCGGTAAAAAATAAATATGCTACAAAATTAATACCGGTAAATTCCTATTTTTTATTTGTTTTTTATTTTTTACTGAAAGAGGGAGGAAACGAGCAAGCGGATCACCTGATGGTAAGCGATCACCGCCACCCATGAGAACCAGCAACCCTAAGAGAGTCACTAGTCCGTTGCCGGCCTTTAATGAAGAAAAGGAATTGAGGAAAGGGGGGGGGGGGATCGGGCCTCCGGCACTTTCACTGACCGAACGACACGCAACAGGTGTGCGGTTGCTTCACGCCGGTTTTCTGCGAGGGTGGTACTTCACCGAGCCGGCCCATTCGTACGGCAGCAAATAGCTACAGAGAGTCGAGCACGACTTTACGAAAGCTGCGTAACGTTACGGTTATCGTATCGTATAACCTCATACTAAATTTTAGTTCCAAATACGCTCACGGGCGGGCGCTGTTTCAAACGTCATACAAACTCGACAACGTTTACTATTCGATTTTACGTGACGCAGGTTTCGTAAAGCCGTGCTCGACCCTCTGTTTGGCTCTCTCTAGGTTAGTAACCAAAATGTTTTACCGGTACTCAAAACATAAGTTCTTTTCCGTCTCTTTCTTACATCTTTGAGGGAGACGGGTGAAGCTACTAGAGCGAGCTGGCAACGTCATTTGTGTTGATGTAGGTAGTGTATCGTCTATCGTTACCAAGAAATCAGTATTTATTTCGGTATTTCTGGCACCTACCGTTACCATAATAAAGGTTACTTTGAAAAATACCGGTAAGAATACGACACTTACCGTTACTTTACCCGATAACGTTATTAATCCCTACTAAATACTAAGTAATGTACTACTTACGGCGCTAAAGTTTTTCACCTAGTCTAGCACTTTCTTCCATCTTTGAAAATGCCAACCGTATCAAGTAGGTTACACTACAAAAGTTGAGTTCAACTTTAAATTTATAATTTCCGCCTTGACAACTTTACTGCACAGAACAATGTTAAAGCGTCAGCATTTCTTTAACTTGCAACGAAAATGCAAATTACAATGGCAAAGGTTCTTCGTAAGTTTGATAACATTCGATAGTTACATTTGCATTCGGGCCGTTTAGATTAAAAATGGCTACAATATAACGAAGGTTCCCAGTGTCCGACACTGCTGCAATAGTTGGCACCTTCGGGTTCCACGCCTCAAAAGGTAAAACAGAACCCTTACAGGATCACTTTGTTGTCCGTCTGTCTGTCCGTCTGTCAAGACCCTTCTTCTCTGGAACGCGTGGAGGTAGCATGCTGAAATTCATATCAAATACTCAAACCTGCAGTCCTTTAAACTGTGAAAGAAATCAAACTTCTAAGTCAACGCAATCAAAAGATACAGTCATTAAAAAGTTGTTGCCATACAAATTGGCGTACTGTGAAAACCTAAAGGGTACTCCAGTTGTCCTAGAAACTTGAAATGTGATATGAAGGTTAGTTCTTATAGCACAACCACTCAGAAAAATCTTAAAATATGTTTATTTCCGTATTAGGTATAATATGAAAAATGGGATTTGAAAATTAAGACACAGAACCTCACGCTATGTGTGTGTGTATGTGGCCGTCTCGTCTCATTCGTTGTTTTTGAAACAAAAAAAAACAAACCCAGAAAAACTCATCAGCCTAAGGAAGCGTGAACTAATTTAGAATACCTAAATCAAAATCTGAACCACAATTCTGAATCCTTAATAATAACATTTCATCTGTCTGTCAGTTTTGGTTCAGCCTAACGCCTAGACACGCCTTGGTATAATTTAGGGACGAGTTTTTTGGGCCCGGTAAAACGGTACGGTTAGCTTAATGTTAGTTGAAGGATAGAAGACTTTTTTTAACTGCTGGGAAGCCGATCATGAATTAATTTAACAAACGGAAATTACCATGGTATGTATCGTTATCTATAGCCGATTTTATTGCAATAAATTATATGATGTTAAATCAATGCAACACTGTTGTATCTTTTTTTTCTCTCTTTCAAATGCATTGTTTTATTTCTATGTATGTGTCGAATGCATGTGAATAAATGTTTATCTCTCTCTCTCTCTCTCTCTCATATGGAAACTAACTGAAATTAAATTAAATGAAAATTATTTATTTATTATCATCATCATGTCAGCCGAAAGACGTCCACTGCTGGACATAGGCCTCCCCCACGGCTCTCCACTCAGACCGGTCTTGTACTTTCCGCAGCCACCGCGATTTATTTATGCAAGTGGGAAATGGGTTAAATTTTCAGTTACAATTGCAGTTGAATTTAATTTGAATTTTCAAACTATTTAAATTTAATCTATTCTGGAACAGATTAATTTCATTGCAATTAATTTCCTTTAATTTCAAAAGCCCACTGGTAGGCACTGTTATAAACACCATGCCCTTTAGAAGCGGCTCATATCGCTGGCACTAATTAGTGCCACAAAAACGGCAACAAAAACGGAGTACCGAAGTCCGAGACGCCCATCCATACGCTGTATATTAGAAGTCTATGCTAGGCCATAAATTATAATAAGCTTAATTAGTTAACATATAAATGTACAGTTATGTCACATGGAATGTAAACGTAGACCTTAGGGTCAAACTACCGCAATCAGGGGGTCCACTAAAGACATTAATCTGTACTAATAGGCACTTTGATATTGATACTAATGTCACAAGTAGTGTTGCCAGATATTGATACTAATGTCACAAGTAGTGTTGCCAGATATTCCTCTTTTGGCGTGACGTCCCGTTTTTTTAACCTCGCGTCCCGTCAGACCAGTAAGTGGGACGCCCAAATCCCGCTTTTAAACTGCGTTTAGATATAAATAATTATTTTTTAGGGTTCCATACCTCAAAAAGAAAAAACGGAACCCTTGTAGGATCACGTTGTTGTCCATGTGTCTGTGTGTCTGTCTCTCAAGGCCCTTTTTCTATGGAACGCGTGGAGGTAGCAGGCTGAAATTAATGTCAAATATTTAAGTCTGCTTCAACAGCTTCAAGTAACTACTTGAAGCTGTGAAAAAATCAAACTTCTAAGTCAACGCACTCAAAAGATACAATAATTAAAACCGTTGTTTCCATACAAATTGCCGTTCTGTAAAAACCTAAATAATACTTCCAGTTGTCCTAGAAACTTGAAATTTGGTATGAATGTCTTATAGCACAACCACTCAGAAAATTATCAAAAGTCTTAATTTTTTATATCTGTCTGTATATGTCACAGACCAATACAAAATTACCTTACACGGCGTACATTTGCTTAGGAACTGGGCTCTACTAACACTGGACAGCTTAACACAATGGGTAAAAGCGGAAAAATCTTGGTATGGAACCCTCGGTGCGCGAGTCCGACTCGCACTTGGCCGATTTTTTTAATAAGTATTATTTCAGTCAAAGCTTTTTCATCTTCACTCTTATACAAGGCAAATAGGATGACAATACTACAACACTTGGATGACAAATGATTGAAATTAAAGTGCTTAGTAGTAAGACAGGGTAGTTTACCCTAGTAAAACGACGCAACATAAAGAAACTCCTAATAATATAGGGTAGTTTACCCTAGTAAAACGACGCAACATAAAGAAACTCCTAATAATATAGGGTAGTTTACCCTAGTAAAACGACGCAACATAAAGAAACTCCTAATAATATAGGGTAGTTTACCCTAGTAAAACGACGCAACATAAAGAAACTCCTAATAATATAGGGTAGTTTACCCTAGTAAAACGACGCAACATAAAGAAACTCCTAATAATATGTGGTTGTTTACCCTAGTAAAACGACGCAAGATAAAGAAACTCCTAATAACAGTCGCTCTCAGACAAAGGAAAATTAAAATCAAAACCATCAAGTTAAGAAAAAAACTATTTTTAACTCGAGTCGGTCCACCAGGCCATTGAAGTTAAAAGGCTCCAGTTTTTGTTAACTTCTTTTAGTCTCTATTGTAAACCAAAATTCAGAATATAAAAGGATTCCTAGGATACCGAAATCGATTGTTCGGATATTCAAATTATAATTTTATCGACAAAAAACAGGTTCTTTATTTGACCTTGAGTTGAAAAACGGTCAGTTATTGTTGTTTTTTTTTATGCGACAAGGAAGACAAACGAGCAAGTGGGTCACCTGATGGTAAGTGATCACCACTGTCCATAGACACCCGCAACCCCAGGGGGATTGCAGATGCGTTGCCCAACTAGAGAACTAAGACGATATGCCCTTTGTGCAAGTTATTACACCGGCTGTCTTACTCTCCATACTGGAACACAATAGTCCAAGCACTGCTGCTTAGCGGTAGGATTAGCGAGTAAGATGGTGGTAGCGATCCGGACGGACCTGGTAGTCATCATCTCGTGTTGATGAGGTGATGATGGAAGGTACAACTCCTTAACGGTTAGGAGTAAATTAAGTACATGTTTAGGTGCCTATTTGTGTTTTTTTAAATATCTCGCCAAATAAAACTATTTATTTTATTTTTATATTATAAGTAAAGTTACGTTATATGCTCACAAGATAATCGCAAAACCTGTTCCGACCATTTTGACATGTGCGCGCAAGTTTGAACCTTATTTGAGAGAGATTGTGGCTAAAGACGCTACAATTTGTAACATTTTTCGCGCTTCATTTTCGGCGTGCTGATGACATATACACCTCTTTTGTTTAAGTAATATCATTGTAAATACATACATACGCTCTAAAAACATAACCTTCTTTCGGCAGTCGAGTAAAAAATATGAAACAGACGATCACACCACACGAGTGAATTATTTTTTGACGACCGAATAGCCTAGTGATTAGAGACCCTGACTATGAAGTCCCGGGTTCAAATCCCGGTCAGGGCAGATGTTTGTATGATGAATATGAATATTTGTTCTCGGGTCTTGGATGTTTAATATGCATATAAGTATGTATTTATCTATATAAGTATGTTTATCCGTTGTCTAGTTCCCATAGTACAGGCTTTGCCTAGTTTGCGACTAGGTCAATTGGTGTCAAATTGTCCCATGATATTTATTTATTTATTTTTATTTAATCTTGCGGACCGCACCATTTTACTAGGATCTAATAAAATTATATCCAACATTCACCTAAGTACCATAAAATTCCATTGTTAATTAAAGCTTAATTATTTAACGTTTGGGTGTGGCACGGTGTTCTTAAAATTAATTTATAAACGTTTTTTTAATCTGGTTAAATGACACACGTTACCTTGAGACACCTGCCTAGTTGCCTACCCCTGACAAAATGGCGTGGCTCTAATACGCAAGCCTTGAACACAACATTAAGCCGCCCCTGACATTGCTATAATTTTCGCCAAAACACGCGATGATTAGCTTAAAACATTATCTCGTTTTCTTTTGTCATAGTTTATGATAATGGTGTTTATAAATTAGATTTTGTTTTGTTGTAAAGGTCATTGTTGATGACCCCTGACTTAATGTTTGAGTAAGGGTGCGTTTCCGAGCGAAGAAAAATAGTGAAAAGTGACAAGTGTTTCCTCATTTTTTATACGACAAGGCAAACTAGCAAGTGGGTCACCTGATGGCAAGTGATCACCACTGCCCATAGATACCCGCAACCCCGGGGGGTTTGTAGATGCGCTGCCAACCTAGAGATAAGATGAAATGCCCCTTGTGCCCGTAATTACACCGGCTGTCTTACTCTCCATACTGGAACACAATAGTCCAAGCACTGCTGCTTAGCGGTAGGATTAGCGAGTAAGATAGTGGTAGCGATCCGGACGGACCTCGCACAAGGTCCTACATCGGTAATTACTTCGTTCCAAACTTTCAAATCGCGATAACTCAAAAAGTTGCTAAGTTGACTATACGTGTTCTTTCTATGTACGAGGGCGGGATGATAAGTAACTAGTCTTAGGTATTTAAAAAGTTTTAATTAAAAAAAGAACTCATTTTTAAAAATATGTCTCTGGCTATCTCTGTTCTAAATTTGAATTTGGTGGCTTGAATTTTTTATTGATTTTTTGGCATTTGAAAATACATTGTGTCTGTTGTTTTTCAAAATGGATAAAATTTTAGAAAGAGCGGTGATTAAGTTTCTTTATATGAAGGATATGAAGGGGCTTGATATTTATGAAGAGTTAAATAATGTTTTGGGTGAATGTGCTCTTTCTTACGGCTCAGTAAAAAACTGGGTGGCTGAGTTTAAACGCGGCCGTACAAGTGTCCAAGATGAAGCCCGCCCCGGACGTCCAAAAATCGTCACCACTCCGGAAATGGTGTCAAAGTACGTGATATAGTTTTAGCAGATCGGCTATTAAAGCTATCTGAAATAGCTGACACTACAGGTAATTTGAAAGAACGGGTACATCATATCATAAGTGACGAATTAAATATGAAAAAGTTATCCGCCCGTTGGGTGCCGCGTTTGCTTACGCACGATCAAAAAAGAATTCGGGTGCAAAACTCGAGGGCATGCTTGGATCGTTTTCAGAGAAATAAAGCAGATTTTATGCGTCGATTTATAACAATAGATAAAACATGGGTTCACCATTACACGCCAGAATCAAAAATTCAATCAAAACAGTGGACTGAATCTGGGTGTTCGGCTCCTAAAAAAGCTATGGCTGTAAAGTCGGCTGGAAAAGTGATGGCTTCTGTCTTATGGGATGCAAATGGAATTTTCTTTATAGATTACCTTCCCAAAGGTCAAACTATTAATGGAGAATACTACGCTAATCTTTTAGATAAGCTTTATTAATGCAAAAACGACCAGGTTTAGCGAAAAAAAAAATCATCTTCCATCAAGACACCGCAAGGGTTCACTTGGTGCACTTGTGTTAAGGCTATGGCAAAAATCAACGAATTGAACTATGATTTGCTGCCCCACCCACCTTATTCGCCTGATCTAGCATCATCAGACTTCCACCTTTTCCCCAAGCAAAAAATTTTTTGGGTGGACGGAAGTTTGCCACAAATGATGAAGTTATAGCCGCCGTAGAAGAGTATTTTGCCGGTCTTGAAAGAAGTCATTTTATGGAGGGCATTACAGCTTTAGAACGAAGATGGAACAAGTGCTTAGAGGTACATGGAGAGTATGTTGAAAAATAAAATCAATTTTATCACGCCAACCTAATTTTATATTAGGCTAGTTACTTATCATCCCGCCCTCGTATAATATATTTTATACCCTTCATATTATTGACTCCGAAGTGTAGATCGAATAATTGTCGTTGTTAGGTTTGACTTTGACTTGACACGTAATGAAATAATGGTGGGACCATGTCAGCTTCATGGGGAGACTCTAGTGCATTATTCATATAATCGTCCCACGATAACTCTGCATAAGATATTAATTGGCAACCCAGAAAAATCACGCTGTGGTAATGCTTTTTTCATGTCACTCAGACATTTCTTTACTTATAAATAACTAGCTGTTGCCCGCGACTTCGTCCGCGTAGATTTCAGTTATCGCTATCCCGCGGGAACTAAATAATTTTCCCCAATAAAAAGTTGCCTATGTTATTCCTTAACATTCAAACTATCTTCTTACCAAATTTCATCTAGATTGGTGCAGCGGTTTTCCCGTGAAGAGGTAACAAACAGACAGACAGAGAGATAGAAAGACAGAGAGACAGAGTTACTTTCGCATTTATAATGTTAGTTAGGATTAGGATAATGGTAGTAGTAATCCAAAGTTACTGTTTTTTTTTTAAATATGGCTCTGTCCATTGGAGGACAATTTTGCCAGTGTTCGTATAGTAGGTTTTGCCGTTGTACGGTAAAAAAAAAGCTAGAAAACGAAATATCAGAGGTATTTTAATGGTGGATGAATGATGACCTGTTTATGTTTGATCTAATGAAAAATTCAAAACGTCTTGTTTGACTATAAATTTGCCATAAACAAACTTTAGATTTCTACTGTTGTCAGTTCGTTGCAAAGTTATTGTGGGTTGACTCTAAACGTCCTGAGGGACCTCCATTTGTCTTCTTCCTACTAACGGAAATGTCCATGTGACAAAAAAGGACAAACGAACTTAAACGGCATTTTAGTTAAAATAGGTTTATGAATAACAGGGTATATGATTATAATTCTTAAATCTAGACAATTTCCAGCAGCCATTATTTTAAAAGTAGACTGCCGAACTAAATTTATCCTGTCTTCATTTAGTTCTGAAACTTCAGCAACTTTGTAATTGCAGCGAGTTGGAGTTATTCGCGGAGTCGACCATAATTAGTGCATTCCGTGACCTGACGCGATTTGGCCTCTGCGGTGACTAAAACTATATTTATATTTAGCTAAAGGGAGTTCAGGAGTGAGGTGGTTCTCATTAGGGGTGTTTAACGCCCTGCGCAAAAATAATAACATAATACATATAATAATATCATGGAACAATTAACACCAATTGATCTAGTCCCAACCTAGGCTAAGCCTGTGGGTACTAGCCGACGGATAAACATACTTATATTTATATACATAGAGAAATACAATTTATACTCTTATCAATTATTAAACGTCCCAAAGAACAAACCTTCGTTCGGACTAGGCCTGGGTTCGGACTAGGCCTGAGTCTAGTACGAAATTCACGAAAATGTGTCCCAGAACAACAGGGCATTTTTTCGATGACAGCCATAGGTACGTCATAGCGCTGTCGTTCGACCAAACAAAGACTGACTGACGCTCGATTCTGGTTTTTTTGCAAATTAGCGATCTTTTGGTTCGGACGTTTTCCAGCACTAACAGCGTTGTCCATGGCATAGTGTTGTAAGTCAATACATTATATTTATTTACTTATTTGTTTGTTTATTTAAGACGTATTAAAGATTTACGTCTCGTTTACGAGCGTGCATAAAATTAACTTCATTCGCACGGAAAACTCACCTAATGTGGGACCTGCTCCACTGAAACGGTGCTAATTACTATGGAGAAATGACAGTTACAAATGAGAAATGATTAAGGTTCAGTTAGCCTGGATCATAGTTTTTAACTCGAAGCCATAGACATGTTACGTTGGCTCGTCGCAGTACAAAATTATAATTTTCCGTGCCTTTTGGGAGGCATGATTTCACGACACCATAGTCTAATTTTACAAGCTTTTTAACTTGCAATGTACTATTGAACAGATTGATTGCTAACCCGTGGAGCATTTTCACAGAAAACGTCAATAATTACATGGCATTGTTTGTTAAGGAAAGTAGTTATGACGTTTACTGTGAGAACGTTCTATTATGGGTAAGGAATCAATTTGTTTGATAGTACGTTCGCGTCAAATCTTGCAAGTTAAATTTGACCCATTTCCAGTGGTTGGATCGACTTAAAATTTGGTATGGAAATGTAAGTTGAATGATAATGCAAGTGCAGTCAACAAAAACTACAGTCGACAGAAAAGCTTGTACTTATTTTTTTGTCGCAGAAATTTTAACTATAAATTACTGAGACGATACAATCTCCTGTCTTATTGGTTACTAGCTTTTACCCGCGGCTTCGCTCGCGTGTACCATGAGTATTTCAAAGAACCAAGCTATCAAGCAAGCAAGCATGCAAGCAAGATGCAAGCAAGCTAACTGTACCGTGTGACATCTATCTATTCTTCTTCTTATCTTCTATTCTTCTTCTATCTATCTATCTTCTTCTATTACATATAATTAATCTGTAGCAGGTCGGTGTCTGTACATTAAAAATATTTGAGTAAAACTGCTACTAGGGCTATTTATTAACGCAATAGAACCCAAAACAACGATTTTCAGAATTCTTTTCTGTTTGTCTGTTTGTCTGTGCGTTTGTTCACGCTAATCTCAGAAACGGCTTAACCTAGAAGGATGCGGTTTTCACTGATGGGTTGTCCTTTCCTTGGAATAACATTTAGTGTCTATTTAATTGAAATCGGTTAACAGGTAAAAAAGTTACGTCAATTTAAATAGTTTTGGAAGAATCGTTGTTGATTTCGGGAAAACTTGGGTTAACTATTGTAGTTTTGATTAATTATGGTCTCTCAGATGATTATTTAGAACTTATCCTAAACTAATAATATAAATGCGAAAGTAACTCTGTCTCTCTGTCTGTCTGTTTGTTACCTCTTCACGCAAAAACAGCTATTCCGATCATGGTGAAATTTGCCAAGAAGATAGCACCGAGGAATAATATAGGCTACTTTTTATCCTGAAAAACTGCAAAATTCCCGTGGGGTAACGATAATTTGAGAAAATGGAATCGCGTACCTCATAGGAACCTTTTCACAACAAAATTCATAACTATTTCTTGGGCAGATGTATGGTATGTCAGTATGACATTTGCAGTGATACGGTTCCACAGTCATACTATCAACATACGATTCGGTTCGTGCACTTCTGTGGAACCTTTTCTCATTGCATTTCATATTGATTTCTTTGTCGGATGTATTGTTTGTCAATAATACATTTTGTAGTGAAACGGTTCTGCAGCGAAAATGATCCAGTGTTTTCCACTGAATCACTTTTAAACGGATTTTTAGCTATTTTTAATGACTGTGAAGAAAGAAAAAGTTAAGTAAAACAGCGTAATATAATATTATGGCATTTATTCATTTAAAATTCACTGTTATACAAATAAACAACATTAGTTCTTCTTCCAACACACAATAAAAGCGTTATTGATGCCACGATTTTGTCTTGACTTAATGGCGTCGTACGGAATCGTGTCGCCGAAAGCCATTCAAAATCACAGTAGTCGTCAAGATCCTTAAAAAAATAACTACAGAGAGAGAGAGAGAGAGAGAGAGAGAGAGAACAATAAATACAATCATTCCAATAACAACAAACGTGATAAGAAACAAACGTTGGCAATCGCTTCTGCCACTTTGACATTTCTTTTAACCATAGATTTCAAATTTTTACCTTACTCCAAAACAGTGTATAATTATGTGTGAACTCTTTGGTGTTGCCTAATAGTACCTCATTATCGTTATGTGTGTGGTAGGAACAAAAATAGCGGCGGATTTTACATATTACAGAAAAAAGTGCCTTAATTCAAGTGAAGGCTCATTACAACAAAATAAGTACATTTTATTTTCGTTTCGAAGTGCACAAAGGTATTGCCTCCAGAATATTCATACACTAGATAAAGAACACGAACAATAAATTGCTCTTTCCTCCAAGCCCATGGTGGATAAGTAGCGAACTACTACGTCACCGGAAGGAAAGAGGGGGGCTCGGGGGGCGCAGCCCCCCGTTATAAAAGAACACAAACACTACTCATTGCTCCAAGCCATTGATTAGTAGCGAACCACTACGCCGCCTTAAGAAAAGAGGGGAGGCTCGGGGGGAGCAGCCCCCCGCCATAAAAAGTACACACACACTACTCTTTCCTCCAAGCCACTGGTAAGTAGCGAACCACTACGCCGCCGGAAGAAAAGTGGGAGGGGGGGCTCGGGGGGCGCACTCCCCCGCCATAAAAAGTACACATATACTAATTTTTCCTCCAACCTACTGATAAGCAGCGCACCACTACGCCGCCGGAAGAAAAGAGGGGGGGCTCAGGGTGCGCAGCCCCCCGCTATAAAAAATACACATACACTACTCTTTCCTCCAAGCCACTGATAAGTAGCGGACCACTACGCCGCAGGAAGAAAAGTGGGGGGGGGCTCGGGGGGCGCAGCCCTCCGCCATAAAAAGTTTACATACACTACTCTTACCTCCAAGCCACTGATAAGTAGCGAAGCACTACGCCGCCGGTAGAAAAGAGGGGGGCTCGGGGGGCGCAGCCCCCCCCCCCCCCTAAAAAGTACACATACAGTACTCTTTCCTCAAAGCCATTGATAAGTAGTGAAGCATCACGCCGCCGGAAGCAAAGAGAGAGGGCTCGGCGGGCAGAGCCCACCTCTATAAAAAGAACACAAACAGTAGTCATTCCTCCCAGCCATTGATAAATAGCGGACTACTACACCGCCGGAAGAAAAAAAGGGTGGGCTCGGGGGGCGCAGCCCCCCGTCATAAAAAGTACACACACACTACTCTTTCCTCCAAGTTATTGATAAGCAGCGAACCACTACGCCGCCGGAAGAAAAGAGGGGGGGGGGGGGGCTACACTACTCTTTATCGTATTATGAAAATAATCCAAAAATAACATCTAGGCTCCTAGGCCGTCATTCCTGACAATAGCTTCCCAAATTAAATAGACCTAAACGCATGGGATAATGGACAGTTAATTGTTAAACAGAACTTAATATATCCGCGGTATAGCAATAAACGAATTCTACGCGGGCAACAGCTAGTATCATAATAAAAGAGCTCGTTGTAGACCGTGACTAATCCCGATTTTTCCCGTTCCCGTGGGAATTTTGGAAAGAGCTCTCTCAGTGCTCCTCTACACTCTCCAAGCAACCTGCAAACTGAATTTCAGCTTTTTAAAACCACTGAAACGAAAAAATCATTTTTTTCCCGTTCCCGTGAGAATTTCGGAAAATTATCTCTTATGGCTTCTCTACACTTTCCAACCAACCTACACGCCGAATTTCAGCTGTCTACGGCCAGTTAAACGAAAAATCCCGTTTTTTCCCGTTCCCGTGAGAATTTTGGAAAGGCCTGTCTTAATGATCCTTTACACTCCCTAAGCAACGTACATGCCGAATTTCAGCTTTCTACGGCCAGTAAAACGAAAAATCCCGTTTTTTCCCGTTCCCGTGAGAATTTTGGAAAGTCCTGTCTTAATGATCCTCTACACTCCCTAAGCAACGTACATGCCGAATTTCAGCTTTCTACGGCCAGTAAAACGAAAACTCCCGTTTTTTCCCGTTCCCGTGAGAATTTTGGAAAGTCCTGTCTTAATGATCCTTTACACTCCCTAAGCAACGTACATGCCGAATTTCAGCTGTCTACGGCCAGTAAAACGAAAACTCCCGTTTTTTCCCGTTCCCGTGAGAATTTTGGAAAGTCCTGTCTTAATGATCCTTTACACTCCCTAAGCAACGTACATGCCGAATTTCAGCTGTCTACGGCCAGGTAAACGAAAAATCCTGTTTTTTCCCGTTCCCGTGAGAATTTTGGAAAGTCCTGTCTTAATGATCCTTTACACTCCCTAAGAAACGTACATGCCGAATTTCAGCTGTCTACGGCCAGTTAAACGAAAAATCCCGTTTTTTCCCGTTCTCGTGAGAATTTTGGAAAGTCCTGTCTTAATGCTCCTCTACACTCCCTAAGCAACGTACATGCCGAATTTCAGCTTTCTACTGCCAGTAAAACGAAAAATTCAGTTTTTTCCCGTTCCCGTGGGAATTTCAGAAAATCCTTGCGACTGTTTTTGACTTTTATAATCACCTATTTTTATGCCAAATTTGAAGAGTCTAGTTATTATAGTTACTGAGATAGGGTCACTCGGAATCGAATATATAAATCCTGTTTTTCCCGTTCCCACGGGAATTTTTTACAGTCCTCTCTTAATGCTCCTCTACACTTCCCAAGCAACCTTCATGCCGAATTTCAGCTTTCTACGGCCAGTAAAACGAAAAATCCCGTTTTTTCCCGTTCCCGTGGGATTTCAGAAAATCCTTGAAACCATTTTTTACTTTTATAATCACCTGTTTTTATGCCAAATTTGAAGAGTCTAGTTATTATAGTTACTGAGATAGGGTCACTCGAAATCGAATACATAAATCCCGTTTTTTCCCGTTCCCGTGGGAATTTCTGAAAATGGTTTTTTTACTATTATAATCACCTACTTCTATGCCAAATTTGAAGAGTCTAGTAATTATTGTTCATAGGATTTCGTTGAACTAAATATATAAATCCCGTTTTTTCCCGTTCCCGTAGGAATTTCCGTAAATCCTTAAAACCGTTTTTTACTATTATAATCATCTACTTTTATATAAAATTTGAAGAGTCTAGCTATTATAGTTACTGGGATAGGGTCACTCGGAATCGAATATATAAGTCCCGTTTTCTCCCGTTCCCGTGGGAATTTCCAAAAATCCTTCCTTAGTGGATGCCTGCATTGTATAAGGTATCTATGTGCAAAATTTCAAGTCTCTAGGTCCAGTGGTTTCGGCTGTGCGTTGATAGTTCAACAGTGAGTCAGTCAGTCAGTCAGTTTAGAATTTTATAAATATAGAATAAGCCGGCGTTCAAAACAGATAACGTTGAGATTTTAGTTTATGTACGAATACATTGATCACTCCTACACAGACATAGCAGAAAAACCTTTCCCACGGGCCATACAAAAATCAATCTTATGACAATGTCATAGACATTTTGACAGTAGAAAGTTTTTCTCACTTTACCCAGCTTTAACTATACTTATTGGCCTTTTTTGCGTCCCACTGCTGGCCACAGGCGTCCTCTCAGAATGGTTGGATGGTTCAGAATGGACCCCTATGGGTCTATACACGTAGGTATAACACCCCTCTTTCTGACTCAGGTGTTAAAAATAAATCACACCACGGTGCAAAAAAAAGGGATCTTTTCCAAGCACTACCTGTCCCCATATCATTTTTCTTTTCTCCATTTATATTCAAATATTCATTTCACATCATAAATACTCGTAACTACAAACAGTAATATTAAGCACCTACTTAAATGATTTCCGATACAAGAGTTCCACCCCTAAAATACACCATCACCCCTTTTTCTTCACCAATAAAGCCCATTTCCGAGTCAAATACCACTTAAAGTTTACCCTGTAAAAAGTAATAAAAGCTATTTGGGCCACGAAATAATATAAAAACACCGAAATACAATAATACTAGAAGACCTAACATTCAGTTTCAACGTCATTCAATTTCGAACCTCAAATAAAGCAATATAAAGTCTTATGTGAAGTGGCTCAAATGGGACTTATATGCTTTTTTATTTTTCAAAAGTTTTATATATTTCATGACGTCACAAAACCCATTCATATGCCTCATCGCCTAGTACAGTCGCACCCAATTTGCGGAGCGCTTTCGCTGACTCTTATTACCACGCAATAAGGTTTAAATAAGTTTGTGTTTGAAGGTAGGCTGGGAATATTTATTATCTGTGCCCCTGACATTGTAGAGCTTAAAATAGCGAAAAAAATGGGAGTAGGCTTCGATGAATTAAATGGGTAGATGTGGAACCTTCTTGACGAAATGATAAGGAGTTTTTTTATTGGAAGCGGGAGGCAAACGAGCAAGCGGTTCACCTGATGGTAAGCGATCACAGCCACCGATGAGAACCAGCAACCCCAAGAGAGTCACTAGTATGCTGCCGCCCTATAAGGGAACAATAATAATATACTCTTTTCTTGAAGGTCCCGTATGTCATATTTAGTTGGGAACACCGCACAATTCCACTGTACGTGGTAGAAAAATGTGGAATGTTAGAGTAAAGTTTCACGAAATGATACGCAATGACCTATGACCTCTCAAGCAGAGGGTCGTGGGATCAAACCCCGAGTTTTTCGGCATTTGTGTTCGGAATTACATTTGTAATTTATCATGAGCTTCTCGGTGAAGGAAAACATCATTAGGAAACTTGCACACTAATGCAAAGCAATTCAGTGATGTGTTGGAAGTTCTCAATCCTACTGGGCCACGTGATAACTATAGCCCAAGCCCTCTCATTCTGAGTGGAGTTCTGTGCCCAGCAGTGGGAGTAAAAAAAGGCTGGTGATAACTCGTACGTTTTTATTATTTATTGAAAGTGTATCGTATCTATGAAAATAATCGATTTATTGATTATTTTTGTTTTTATTTTTATGAAACATTCATAGAATGAAATTCAACATACAATGACAATGCAAAGAAAAATTCGTTAAGCAGCTGGACTTGAACCAGCAACCTCGGTAATCCGTACCACGCTCCACCAATTAAGCTATACTTAACGTTGGTGTACCTAACGAATTTTTCAATGCCTTGTGTCATATTTTTATTTGGAAGATCTCTCCTCAGCGCCATCTATGAGTAGCCTAATCAAGCAGCTCACCCACTACGGAACTTCTACAGTTACGCATTAGTGGCAAGAGATGGAGCTATTTTCTGAATCAATGAAAATAATCGATTTATTGATTATTTTTGTTTTTATTTTTATGAAACATTCATAGAATGAAATTCAACATACAATGACAATGCAAAGAAAAATTCGTTAAGCAGCTGGACTTGAACCAGCAACCTCGGTAATCCGTACCACGCTCCACCAATTAAGCTATACTTAACGTTGGTGTACCTAACGAATTTTTCAATGCCTTGTGTCATATTTTTATTTGGAAGATCTCTCCTCAGCTCCTCGGATTACCGAGGTTGCTGGTTCAAGTCCAGCTGCTTAACGAATTTTTCTTTGCATTGTCATTGTATGTTGAATTTCATTCTATGAATGTTTCATAAAAATAAAAACAAAAATAATCAATAAATCGATTATTTTCATTGATTCAGAAAATAGCTCCATCTCTTGCCACTAATGCGTAACTGTAGAAGTTCCGTAGTGGGTGAGCTGCTTGATTAGGCTACTCATAGATGGCGCTGAGGAGAGATCTTCCAAATAAAAATATGACACAAGGCATTGAAAAATTCGTTAGGTACACCAACGTTAAGTATAGCTTAATTGGTGGAGCGTGTTACGGATTACCGAGGTTGCTGGTTCAAGTCCAGCTGCTTAACGAATTTTTCTTTGCATTGTCATTGTATGTTGAATTTCATTCTATGAATGTTTCATAAAAATAAAAATAATCAATAAATCGATTATTTTCATTGATTCAGAAAATAGCTCCATCTCTTGCCACTAATGCGTAACTGTAGAAGTTCCGTAGTGGGTGAGCTGCTTGATTAAGCTACTCATAGATGGCGCTGAGGAGAGATCTTCCAAATAAAAATATGACACAAGGCATTGAAAAATTCGTTAGGTACACCAACGTTAAGTATAGCTTAATTGGTGGAGCGTGGTACGGATTACCGAGGTTGCTGGTTCAAGTCCAGCTGCTTAACGAATTTTTCTTTGCGTTGTCATTGTATGTTGAATTTCATTCTATGAATGTTTCATAAAAATAAAAACAAAAATAATCAATAAATCGATTATTTTCATTGATTCAGATAATAGCTCCATCTCTTGCCACTAATGCGTAACTGTAGAAGTTCCGTAGTGGGTGAGCTGCTTGATTAAGCTACTCATAGATGGCGCTGAGGAGAGATCTTCCAAATAAAAATATGACACAAGGCATTGAAAAATTCGTTAGGTACACCAACGTTAAGTATAGCTTAATTGGTGGAGCGTGGTACGGATTACCGAGGTTGCTGGTTCAAGTCCAGCTGCTTAACGAATTTTTCTTTGCATTGTCATTGTATGTTGTATCGTATCTATTTCACCGTCGAACGTATCATCTTCTTCAAAAGCCAGTAAGGGTGAAACTAACACGAAACACGCAATATCCTCGAAACAATAGCGAAATAGCACACTACAACGATATTTTTCTGTGCCACATGCCTCATGTCTGTCTAACTTATAAATATGAAATCATGTAGTATGGAAAAGGTAGGTAGGTAGGGAGGTAGGTACTTGTTTTTAGAGTTTCGAACCAAAATGGTACAAAGGAACCCTTATGGTGAGACTCTGCCTGTCTGCTTGTCCATCAAACATGGTTATCTCCGGAACTACTATTATATCTATTTGAAAATGGAAATAGTTTTCAAATCAAAAATCATCATCATCATATCAGCCGAAAGACGACCACTGCTGGACAATAGGCCTCCCTAAGGCTCTCCACTCAGACCGGTCTCGTGCTTTCCGCATCCACCGCGCTCCCGCGATCTTTACCAGGTCGTCGCTCCATCTTGTTGGAGGCCTACCGATAGTTCGTCTCCCGGTCTGCAGACGCCATTCGAGAACCTTCAGCGCCCTAAGCACGAATTGTCGAATCCTGCGTTACGGTTATTGTATCGAGATCGAGAAATCTCATACAAAATTTTAGTTCCAAATACGCTCACGGGCGGGCGCTGTTCCAAACGTCATACAAACTCGTTATAGTTTACTATTCGATTTTACGTGACGCAGGATTCGACAAGTCATGCTTAGGGCACTGATCTCATCGGCCATCAGTCCTGCGAGCAATGTGCCCCGCCCACTGCCACTTAAGTTGCTCAAATATTTTGCAAATAATATGAAAGCGCTCTGTAAGCATATTCTATTTGCTTAAGCCCAACTGATTTGGAATTATAATGAGAATTGTTTAAAAAAATACCATTCAGTGTACCTTGCAGCATTTGTTCGTTTTTTTCTTTCTTATTAGTAGTTACCTAACATTAGTTTGGGCCAAATGTTCCAAGTTAAATTTAACCCACTTACAGTCTTATTGACTATAAATTTGAGGTGAATATAACTACCTAATATTATAGCCTGTGACTTCCATACGAACATATATTTTAAGGACTCAAAGTATTAAGCCCTAATGAACGTACCTGAATGTAAATTGGTACCTATCTTATGTTTTAAAAAATAAAACCTTTATTCTTTAAGTAAACTAATTCGGCACGTAATGTCCGATATAAAGCTAGCAACTGACACTAAGATTTGATTGCATTCAAATTTCACTCCTAGTGACACGTTGTCAAATAAATTAATAGTTTCATTGCATTGCTGCTCGAGGAAACTAAAAAAAATCTATAACGCTCCATTAGCAAAGCGACTCTATCTTTACGATACGGGAATAGCTTTCTTGTTTATAATCTAACTGGAATAGCTCAAACCCATTAACAGTTTCTATTTCTAAACATAGATTTACTACTTTAACAGTTAGAACTGGCGACGCCTAAAATAGACTCCCTTCCAAAATTAGTCAGATACTATCGTAAATGTTTAAAACGTACACCTTTCTGACCCTGTTCAAACAGAAGCGTACGAATTTATTTCGTGTGGTGCAGAAAATGTATACTGATGAGCAATAAAAAACAGTTATACTTAGATGCCTTCCGTGACCAGTGCTCTTAGTGTAATCAAAAAGCACAAACGCCACAGGCCTCCTCTCATAAACCTATTATACCTATTAACTAAAATGCCGTTAAAGTTCGTTTGTCCTTTTTTGTCACGTTGACATTTCCGTTTGTAAGAATAAGACAAAACCTATTTTAACTAATAGAGGCTTGAGTGACGTTTATGAATAATAGCATAAGTGATCACGGCTGCTGCAGCTTGCTGAAGAAACCCACAATAATACCACATCAGAGAGAAGTCTTACAATGAGAGCACTAAATTTGTGGTTAGGGCTCGTGTTACTTAGTTCCAACATGGTCTTAGTTACAACATGGTTTCATTGCCGATTTGGAACTTGACATATCATCATCATCATCATCATCAGCCTATTTACGTCCCACTGCTAGGCACAGGCCTCCTCTCAGAATGAGAGGGCTTGGGCTATGGTTCCCACACGGGCCCAGTGCGGATTGGGAACTTCACACACACCATTGAATTGCTTCGCAGGAGTGTGCAGGTTTCTTCACGTTGTTATTCCTTCACCGAAAATCTCATGATAAATTACAAATGTAATTTCGCACATAAATTCCGAAAACTCAGAGGTGCGAGCCGGGGTTTGAACCCTCGGCCCTCTGCTTCAGAGGCGATAGGTCAAATCACTAGGCTATCACGGCTTATTTAAACTTCACTTACTATTGATTAGACAATCACGTGCTAAAAGGGTAGGAGTGTTAGGGCGTTAACTTCCAATTTCCCCTGAGCCCTGTTTCCCATGGCGGCTCATACAAATCAGGGCTCCAACCCAAACGGATGATGAAACATTAACCCAATGAGAAAGAAGGTCGTGTGTTTTTGTCAACACGCGTGACGTGGCTTCATAACAGATTTTGTGACATTGCAAACAATAGTTTGTTTGTTTGTCCGAAAGCAGTGAAAAAAGTCTTGTTCTACTTCGAAAGTTTGAGGGAACGTTAATAATAATAATAAATATCAGGGGACAATTGACACTAATTGACCTAGTCCCAAACTAGGCAAAATCTATATTCTGGGTACTAGACAACGGATAAACATACTTAAACATACAATGACAATGCAAAGAAAAATTCGTTAAGCAGCTGGACTTGAACCAGCAACCTCTTTTTTTAAACATACTTATATAGAAAAATACATAATTAAACATCTAAGACCCGTGAACAAACATTCGTATTCATCACACAAACATCTGCATCAACCGGGGATCGAACCCGGGACCTCAAGCTTCATAGTCAGGGTCTCTAGCCACTAGGCTCACCGGTCGTCACAGACGGGGACTTAGGTCAAACTAAGGTCATACGTGTTTTAGTTGAAATATCCGTAGGCGTTAACTATTTTATAAAAGCAAAATGTGGAAAATGTTAAACATATACATAAACTTTAAAAAAAAGTGAACAATTCCAATTATTTGGAGTTCGGAGCCTCGCACGCACACAACGTCAGCTTACGCTTACATCAGCATAGCGGGCTGACGTCACCCAACCGCGTGAATCGCGACAGCAACACTTTACTAAAATACCTATTTTTCAGAACTCTCTCTCGTAGTGTTGCCTATTAATTGGCGACTTCATAACTCTACTGCGGCGCCATACCCAAAACCAGCTCCAATGAAACTAGGACGAACGTCAAACGAAAGTAAAAACTCGTTCAAAGAAATAAATAACCAATAAAAGGGCCCATTTGCATAATAACCGGTGAAAGTGACTTCACACTGCGGCGAACTTCGCTCTTTCTACTCCAACAGACAAACCAGTTTCACTATGTCAACAATGTGAAGAGCTATTTTAAACAATGCACTTTCAAATTTAAAACAAAGGTAACTCACTGCATCATCCTAATCCTAACTTCCTAACTATTATAAATGCGAAAGTAACTCTCTCTCCTTGTCTGTCTGTTTGTTACCTCCTCACGGAAAAACCGCTGCACCAATGCAAATGAAATTTGGTAAGATAGTTTGAATATTGAGGAATAACATAGGCTACTTTTTATTCGGGAAAATTGTATACTTCTAGCGGGACAGCGATGACCAAAATTTACGCGGACGAAGTCGCGGGCAACAGCTAGTTAGAAAATAAAGAAAAAAATACAACATTTTAGAAACGACTCCTTCCTTCTTCCTCAGTCTCTATCGATCTTTTTGGTGTAGATCAAGTGTAGGCCTCCTTCAACAATTTCCACTCCTTGCAGCATTGAGCTCTCTGTATCCAATTCGAGCCGGCTAACCTCGCAACTTTACTTTACTTTACATTAACAACTTGCCTAAATAGTGAAATAAACGGATCACTCACGTATGTCAGTCGAGTATAGCCCAAACATGTTAAAGCTTGCCTAAAATTGTAAAAGAGCTGTGCTTATTTTAACGACGGACGCCCTGATTTTTAGGTTTAGATTCAAGAAACTGCTATTAATAATCTAGGTAGTGTAGTAAAATGGCTCGGAACGCTCTCGTGAAAGAATAAAATACTGGCTGGATCTCTGTCCCCGAGCCCCAATCCCCCCCCCCTTTCCTCAATCCCTTTTCCTCCTCAAAGGCCGGCAACGGACTAGTGACTCTTGGGGTTGCTGGTTCTCATGGGTGGCGGTGATCGCTTACCATGGGACCCCTATTTCACCAACTTTACAAGTGTCACTTTTCAATGACAATTCGGTGTCAATTGCTGACTTGAAGAGCCTTAATTTTAGCGCGCTTCATATTGGCACAGAAATGTAGTTCGAATTGTCAGTGCAAACTGACAACTGCAAAGTTGGTGAAATAGGGGCCTCTTTCAATAATAAAAAAACCGGACAAGTGCGAGTCGGAATCGCGCACGAGGGTTCCGTAGAAAGATTTTAACGCTTTCCCCAGTGTTTAAAGAAGTGCAGTGTTAGCAGAACCCTGCTCCTAAGCAAAATGTGCGCAGTGGGTCATCTTATATTGGTCTGCGAAATTTACAGACAGACATAAAAATTTAAGATTTTGAGAATTTTCTGAGTAGTTGAAGTGAGTGAGCTACCTTCAATACAAATTTTAAGTTTCTAGGGTACCTTTTTAACAACCTTTTTAATGACTGCATCTTTTGACTGCGTTGCCTTAGAAGTTTGATTTTTTCACAGCTTCAAAGGACTGCAGGCTTGAGTATTTGATATTAATTTCACTTCGCTACCTACACGCGCTCCAGAGAAAAAGGATCTTGACAGACAAACAGACAGACAGACGAACAACAAAGTGATCCATTAAGGGTTACGTTTTTTCCTCTTGAGGTACGGAACCCGTAAAAACTACTAATGCTCCAATCAAGAAATGGCCATACCTTATTCTCGTTTTACGTAAAGCAAGCGCTCGTGCCGGCTACCCGCCGGTCTGCATGCCGATTTGTCGTCTTGCATCACTTGATGGGATTACGGACCAGTTTCCAGATTATAGTTTACTCGACCAGACTAGCGTGTGTCCGTTACACACCGTCAAAGCTGCGACCTTTTTAACCGACTTCAAAAAAAGGAGGAGGTTCTCAATTCGTCGAAGTGTTTTTAATACAATATAATACAAGAACTCCCTATTAAACACCACATAACAAACAAAAAAGAGAGAGTCGGACTAGGTTTGTAAGTAGTTCGTCTATCACGGGAATCGAGCCTCTTTTCGAGTGTTCTAAATTTTCCAGTGTTAACAGAGCCGTAACTCCTAAGCGAAGTGTACACAGTGTGAGGTCATTTTAATTATATTGGGTACTGACAATGGACAAACATAAATAAGTTGCTCAACTATTTCTCTCGTAAAACTGTAAAGTATAGGTACTTTTATGCACTAGTGCTCTGATTTTTTTTCACGTCATTTCCAAATAAAATAGTTTCTCCGGTAGATGGGGGGGAACACGTGACTCTAACAAAAATAAGCACTGTAAAAATAATCATTCCCATCTCTGAGGTAAGCCGCGGACAGACAGACAAGCAGACAGATGGACATGACGAAACTATAATGGTTCCGTTATTTGGGTGTTATAAGTTTAATCCAGCGCTTCCATTGAGGCAGAGTATAGCGAAATCATTTTAGTCATAATTATCACGTTGTTAATTGACTCGAGACGATAATGAGGATTTCAACTAATGTAATAAAATTGGTCATGGTGTTAAGTTGAATCACAGCATCGAAACTCCCAAACAAATGGAAGGCCTCTAAAGCAGAGGGTATTGGGTTCGAGCCCCCGCTTGAGCCTTTGAGTGTTTCCAGGTTTATGTGCTGATTTATCATGGACTTTTCGGCTAAAACTCCTTCGAAGCAATTCAGTGGTGCGTGTAATGTTCCCAACTGTAGCTTAAGCCCTCTTATTCTGAAAGGAGGCCTGCGCCCAGCAGTGGCGCGTAAATAGGCTGATGGTAATGATAATCTATATTATAAAAGTGAACAGCCAGAACGGGAAAAAAACGAGACAGAGCAGGATGGCGCTCTACAACACCATTTGACACATTTCTCCCAAACAACGGATTATTTCTCTGGAATTTTAAAGCAATACGATTCTTTGACCTTGGGAATCGCGAAAAACTTGAGAAAATATGATATTGGGTGTGTAAATTTTGTATATTGAGCAAAACAAAATCGCAAGTTCCAATTTCGAGCCAAAAGCAAGCGAAGCAATCTATGCCAGTGTTGCCGTTCTCGGAAAAAGAAATCCATCCATTATCCTGCATTGCAGTCTACGGATTTTTTTAATTTTATCTATGCGAATTTTCATTCATAAATATTTCATTCCAAAAATACGTGTCGAATATTTTTTTTCGTCTATCTGACGGACTAATTGGAAATATTACTTTTTTACCCAGAGGACACATTCCTATTGCCATAGAGATTCCTTACATTAACAACGTACCTGCATAATATAATATTCCACACGGGCGGAGCCGCGGGCGCTCTCTAGTATTATATAAGCAGTGGGTCGAGCACGACTTTTCGAATCCTGAGTAACGTTACGGTTATCGTATCGAGATCGAGAAACCTCATACTAAATTTTAGTTCCAAATACGCTCACGGGCGGGCTCTGTTCCAAACGTCATACAAACTCACTAACGTTTACTATTCGACTTTACGTGACGCAGATTGGAAAAGTCGTGCTCGACCCTCTGAGCGGAGAAGAGACCAGCCTTATGTCGTACCATTAAATACTATGGGAACAGGTCCTAATTCTGATGGATTAGTTTTTAATGGGCGAAGCAGACCTCAATTGCCCAAGACCCGCTTTATCCTAATGCATCAGGCTTAATAAGACGATGATATGGAAGGAAACCGTTTCAACAAACATCAACTCATAATTGCGGAAATCGAAATATTACAGGATATCCAGTTACAATCAACAGAGCGAAAATTAGTTTAAAACAAGATTCAACAGTATTTTTAAGTGGAAAAGAGAGTTTTAGTTGTTTAAAACCGGTCAATACCGAGCTAAGAGACAACGTCTTATTTTTTCTGTAATCCTTACATACCTACAAACATCAGATAATAATTATACTCAGCAGTACAATTAATCGCCCATCCCATTTTTACTATTTTATTGTAGAAGTATTATTTATTTAAATAACAGTTTTTACGTGAATCAAGGAAAAAATGGTGGGCGATCAATTTTGTCTCTGAGTATAATTTAAGACTTTCTTTTTCCTAACTTCGGTGACATGGGGATTTTTTTAGAAGGAAAAACATTTATTTGACTCAGGACAACAAAAAATTAAAAACCCCCGACATGAAAATCGTGTGAAAAGTAAAAAAATAAATTTCTGGACCTGGTCCTTTAATTAGGAACTGTGTTAACTTTTGCGCAGTCGGGTGCCGTATTTTTGCATTCTTTAGGCCCTCCGTACGGCATCCAACTGCAAAAAGTTAACATAACTAGCTCTAATTAAAGGGCCGGACCAGGCCCAAAAAAATTATTATTCATAGCAAAATGTATTTCACTATGATTGAGTCTCACGGTAGTTTCACGTTAACTTTATTATTTACGTTTTCAATTAAAATGTTTTGTCACTTTTCACAAAAGTGCAAGCGCTGCTTTTTAGTGGCAGGATTAACGAGTAAGATGGTGCCCCTGTGGGACGCCAATGGATGCCAAAAAAGGACTCTTCTAATCCAACCAACAAGTCTCAGTAATCACCACGTACGGTTCTTCACCAGGATGAATTCAATACCATTTCCAGTTTCGAGAATTCCCCTGTGCGTGCGCTACTGGTTTTTCTTATTTGTCCATTTTTAGTTAACTTTGTTTCTCGGTTGAACTTTTAAGTAGAGCCTAAATAAAACATCAGGTAAAGTGCGTTGGTGTTTGCTCGCCAATTAGCGCGCGCGCACCCATAGAGCTATTGGGTGACTAAATGGATGGTTTTGTAAACTAGCTTTTTGTAAGTATTTTTATTTTTACGGTTGGTCGTAGCGTTCGAAATCATTTTACCAAATTTCAGACTAACAACAAGAAAAATTCATCTCGAATTGGGGTTCAAACCCAAACCTTTACTAAACAATGGCTTGGAATTGCTCGAATAGCGTAATGGGATTAGCGCGTTACCACGGTTTGGTTAAGGTTTGGGTTGGAACTCCAATTCGAGAATTCATTTTTAGGGCTCCGTACCTCAAAAGGAAAAATCGGAACCCTTATAGGATCACTTTGTTGTCCGTTTGTCTGTATGTCTGTCTGTCTGTGTGTCAAGACTCTTTTTCTCTGGAACGCGTGGAGGTAGCAGGCTGAAGTTAATAAATAATGATTGAGCCTGCAGTCCCTTGAAGCTGTGAATAAATCAAACTTCTAAGTCAACGCAATCAAAAGATACAGTCATTAAAAAGGTTGTTTCCATACAAGTTGTCGTACTGTGAAAACCTATAGGGTACTTACTTCCAGGCCCCCGTTTCATAAACGTGACAGGTGGCAAATGACAACGACAGTTTGGTGTAGGTTACTGACTTGAAAAGTTTTTGTATTACCAGACTTCATATCGCACGCTTAGAATTAAAGTGACTCAATTCTTAATATGCCGTATTTCAAAATTGAATTTAAAATCTAAACCTACAAAGTTTAATTTAGATTTATCATGTATTTAGAATTGAGTCACTCTAATTCTAAGCGTGCGATATTAACTTCGAAATGTAGATCGAATTGTCGTTGTCATTTGTCACCTGTCACGTTTATGAAACGGGCCCTTGTCCTAAAAACTTGAAATTTGATATGAAGGTAGCTCTTATAGCAAAACCACTCAGAAATTTCTCAAAATCTAAAATTTTTATGTATGTCTGTATATGTCACAGACCAATATTATAATGATCCCACACTGCGTTAATTTTGCTTAGGTACAGGGCTATGCTAATACCAGACAGCTTAAAACACTGGAAGAAAGCGTTAAAATCTTTGTACGGAACCCTCGTGCTTGACTCCGACTCGCACTTGTCCGGTTTTTATTTTAATTTTTACGGCCCAGTTCGAAATTATTTTTCCAGATATCAAACTGATGCGTAAATATACAGGAAAATCAGTTTGAAATTTGGAAAAATAATCTAACCTGACCAACTTAGAAAAGTTGAAAACCCCCCGACATTGTCATTTCAAAGACGAATATTTCAAAAACGGACGAACCGATTTTAATGAAACGTAGCTAAGAACCATCTCGATTAAACTAGCTTTCGATTAAAAAAACGGATGACACCAATGGACCTAGTCCCAAACTAGGCAAAGCCGTGGCTATGCTATCCTATGCTAGGCTTTGAGTACTAGACAACGGATAAACATACTTGTATAGATAAATACATATTTATACACGTATTAAATATCCAAGACCCAACAAACATTCGTATTCATCATACAAGCATCTGCCCCGACCGGGGATCGAACCCAGGACCTCAAGCTTCTTAGTCAGTGTCTCTAACCACTAGGCTATTCGATCGTCAAATTATATGATTTTATTATCTATAAGTAAAAAAAATCAAAATGAGACCGCGAGGTCTACCTAGTATCTTATTTATTTTAAAGTCGTTTCTATGAGAATAGCAAGTGTATTTAAAGCATTATTTTTATTTTAGTTTCTAAGCCGCCGCCATGTTTCTGTGTGAGCACTATGCCTATCTCAGGCCTTATTAAGGCTGGTAGTACGCTGAGTGTAACTATAGTTTAAACGTCCTTTCGGGTTCCGGACTATTTGCAATGAAATTTTTAACCCCCGACGAAAAAGAGGAGTGTCTTAAGTTTGACATGTGTATCTGTGTCTCTGTGTATCCGTCGGTGACATCATAGTTCCCAAACGGATGGACGGATTTCCATGCCGTCATTTTTAATCGAAAGCTAGTTTAGTCGAGATGGTTCTTAGCAATGTTTAATTGAAATCGGTAAGTATACCAGTTTCTGAAATATTGGTCATTGAAATGACAATTCAACTTATTTTCAACTTTTCTAATAAGATAAATGTAATACGGGTTTAGCAATTAGAAAAATTGAGGATAACCCAGGCGCGGCCGTAGGCCAACATTTTGAGGGAGTTGAGCTCAAATTTCTGTTTTTGTATGTATTGGTTAGCAAAAGTACAAATTGTGAAGTTATTGAATTCAAATTCAAATTCAAAATTTTATTCAGCAAACAGGCAGTTGAATGCTCTTTTACACGTCATTTTTTCGAGTCTACCAGCGCTTTCGGAAAGACCATGATTGCCAAGAAGAATGCGCCGCAAGAAACTTGGCACAAAGTCATTTTTTCTAAAAACAAGTTACATTAGCTCTTACAATACGTAACCAAAGACAAATTACACAAAGAAACCTCACTCTGTCATTAAAAGATTAAGAGAGAAAAAAAAACGCATTTTAAAAACAAGTGTAAAAAGTAATTATTAGAACAGCAAAACCAGAACACTACTTTACTGGCACGTTTTAATTGAGCAGAAGATGTATAGGGTAGTATATGTCAAGCCAAGCCGTGATAGCCTAGTGGTTTGACCTATCGCCTCTGAAGCAGAGGGTCGAGGGTTCAAACCCCGGCTCGCACCTCTGAGTTTTTCGGAATTTATGTACGAAATCACATTTTTTCGGCGAAGGAAAACATCGTGAGGAAACCTGCACACTCCTGCGAAGCAATTCAATGGTGTGTGTGAAGTTCCCAATCCGCACTGGGCCCGTGTGGGAACCATAGCCCAAGCCCTCTCATTCTGAGAGGAGGCCTGTGCCCAGCAGTGGGACGTAATTAGGCTGATGATGATGATGATATGTCAAGTTCCAAATCGGCAATGAAACCATGTTGTAACTAAGACCATATTGGAACTAAGTAACACAAGCCCTAACCACAAATTTAGTGCTCTCATTGTAAGACTTCTCTCTGATGTGGTATTATTGTGGGTTTCTTCAGCAAGCTGCAGCAGCCGTGATCACTTATGCTATTATTCATAAACGTCACTCAAGCCTCTATTAGTTAAAATAGGTTTTGTCTTATTCTTACTTACGGAAATGTCAACGTGACAAAAAAGGACAAACGAACTTTAACGGCATTTTAGTTAATAGGTATAATAGGTTTATGAAGAACATTACAGGATTATTTAGTTACCAATAAAAGACTCAGTTGCTAGTTTCCTACGTTGTGTCAAAGAAAAACAACTTTTGACACCTTCTACATTTAACTAAAAAAAATAAAAACAGAAAACCCGTCTGCAATTCTGGAAAACAATATACTTTATGTGACTCCCACAAGTGAGACGAATCCAATGACATCTCATACGGTGAAACCCGTCGAACGGCTTAGGCTGTAGAGCGTGCCAAAGAATTAGACATACATACATACATACGCTCGAAAAACATAACCCTCCTTGGGTAGTAAAATGTGCAACATAAACACAGATTTACTTAAACACTGGCGACCACAGGGACAGATAAACCAATTAGGTTTTCGCTCGCTGTGTAAACACAGAATACGTAATATTTAGTACAAGTGTAAAAGCACGCTTCTTTAATTTTATAAAAAAAAATATCATGAATAAATAAAAATAAAACTAAACTGCTTTCAGCTTGCTCCAGGTGTGACCGTGACTTAATCTCAAAGCTTAGTTAACAACTATGTAAAATTGCAAATGCATCCTTTATTTCTAAGAAAAAGCAGCGCCATGGTGTAGATATATTCAGCACACTTTGTTTCTTAAAATAAACATTAGTTGCATAACTGGTAGCACGTTGAACGGTGGTTTTGGTGCTTTGAGCATGGGCTCGTGGAGAGCTTGAAACGTGTCAGCGTATGGTGTAGAGGTAGTAGTGATTTATAGTAGGGTCTATATGACATATGTTGATTCGTGTTCACAGATTTTGTTTTCCACTATAGTAGGTATGTTCTTAACACATTTTTAGTTTCACTCACCCTAAGTCCCGACACAATTTTCTACTTAAATTTTACATCACATTAAGGCTTCATAAGGTTTTCTAGTGTTTAAAAAACAACTTAGATTACTACAAATTTACATATTCCACTCGCAAAATATCATTCTCAAACAAGTTGTACTTACAGGCCTAAATTCTAGCAGCACGCCTAACTTTGTAACCTCCCGCCATATCTTTTTATAAGACATTTAGTACAGAAAAAATATTATAGACGAGAATTTTAATACGCATTCTGACAGTTATTAATGTGCACCCTAATTGTGCATACAAAGGGCCCATAATAGCTCGTCACATCAATCTAAAGACGTGGTTCGAAGACCTTATAAGCTTTCTTTCAAAGTGTAAATTTATTCAAATTTCGAAAAAAGAACGCTAGAACCGCATCCTTTTTCGAACTGGCTGGTAAAAAATATGAGATGGACAGATAGGGATGTTCCTGAGTTGAAAAGAGATAGGTATTTGTTCGTGAGGGTGTTCTCAGAACCCGTTTAACAATACCTAAGTGATGTGATGCGCCTGTCCAACCGTTTTTTATTGAAAAAAAAGTTACCGGGGACATTATTTTTACGTTGCGTCTTGACAGGAAATTTTATGCCAGTATTCTTAATAGTGGGCTAGGTCATTGTAATTTTAACGGCTATCTACTGGAATAAACATTAAACAACCCCGAAACTCTATTTATTTTTTTTACTGAATGAGGCAATATCATCAAAACGGCTGAATCGATTTTGATGAACCTTAGCTAAGAACCATCTCTATTAAACTAGCTTTAGATTATTAAACCGCATCGAAATCGGTTCATCCCTTCGGGAGCTATGATGCCACAGACAGATACACAGATACACCCATACCTCTTTTTGGGTCGGGTGTCAAAAAGCATTTTACTTTAAAAAAAAGTAACACACATCTCTACTCATTACATCAAAAATAAACAACACGAAATCCAAACTGACTCACTTGCTTTTACATACAGGAAGATTTGTGCGTTCTAACTGCAGTTAAATAAATAAACCGACATAAGATATTTAATCGGTCGTAATTTAATTAAGAAATGGCATCGTAATAAATCTCAGGATGAACCGACTTCCAAAGAGGTGGATCTGTATTGGCATGAGTTTAGGGTTCAGTTTAAAAGGGGATCTTTTACTTTTTGGCGCTTGGCGTAATAGAGACCTAAGATAACTTCTAGCTCAACGGCTACTTAAGTAATTGTCAGTTTTCTTAAATATCCCTACCCTAGTGGACAACCAACTACAAACTAACTTAGGTAAGTTTATTGTATTTTTATGATAAGCAATTAATTAAATGGGTTAAATTCTCGAAATAAAAATAAGTACAACAATTACACACAATATACAATTAAGATGGTTGTCCACTAGGGTAGGGATCTTTAAGAAAACTGACAATTACTTAAGTAGCCGTTGAGCTAGAAGTTATCTTAAGTCTCTATTACGCCAAGCGCCAAAGTAAAAGATCCCCTTTTAAACTGAACCCTAAACTCATGCCAATACAGATCCACCTCTTTGGAAGTCGGTTCATCCTGAGATTTATTACGCTGCCATTTCTTAATCAAATTACGACCGATTAAATATCTTATTTCGGTTTATTTATTTAACTGCAGTTAGAACGCACAACTCTTCCTGTTTGTAAAAACAAGTGAGTCAGTTTGGATTTCGTGTTGTTTATTTTTGATGTAATGAGTAGAGATGTGTGTTATTTTTTTTTTAAGTAAAATGCTATTTGACACCCGACCCAAAAAGACGTATCATAGCTCCCGAAAAGATGGACCGATTTCGATGCGGTTTAATAATCTAATATTAAGCAATAATTGTTTATTGAAAGCCACGTAACAAAAAAAAAAACAGAAAAGCGGCACTAAGAAAATATAAGGTACCCAACCCAGCAATAGGGTTTATTATTATTATTACCTATTATTTGTTTATATTTTTGACGAATTCGATATAAATCCTTGTGACTTGACATTGTGCAATTTACGATGTAATTTTTAATAAATTAAACGAATGATCTTATCTGATCTAATCAAGCATTTTATTACCTATCTTTCGATAACAGTTTTTAATGATTCACAGTTAATTACATAAGATAATAATTTACGGCGATTACCGTATGCATGTAACTGTAAAGGTAATCACGGTGAATATCCCGTACTTAATATGTAAGTAAGTAAACACTTTATTGTAAAAAAAAAGGATTAAAAACACGAGTAGGTATTTTGTCTTACATATTTTGACGACCGAATAGCTTAGTGGTTCGATCCCCGGTTGGGGCAGATGTTTGTATGACAAATTCGAATGTATGTTTTCGGGTCTTGGATGTTTAATATGTATACAAATATGTATTTATCTATGTAAGTATGTTTATCCGTTGTCTAGTACCCATAGTGCAGGCTTTGCCTAGTTTGGGACTAGGTCAATTGTTTATGTAGTTAACTATTGATTTAAACTTTCGCGATTTTCACACATTATCATGATACATGAGGGGTAGGCAGAGACCACGGACTTCCACTTGCTATCATGATAATAAGTCAGTAAGATTGTGGTCAATTGTCCCATGATATTTATTTATTTACGAATATATATTTTTCGATCAAAAATTAGGACAATTTCATATCCCGCTTCACACTTGACCACACTGTCTCATGACTGGGCAACGCCCCCTGAAATTAATGCTCGCCAATTAAAAATTAAACCAAAGAGCAGTTTGGCCAACATTGCGTTTCGGCGAAAAAAACTTTAAGATAATAATCGATGGCCCGACATTGTTAATCTTGACTTGTTACCACTGTTTCAAACTGGAAAGCATCAGTTGAAGGGTACACGGAAAGAACACCTACTTACCTTAGTAACTTTTTGAGTTATCGCGATTTGAAAGTTTGGAACGATGTAATTAGTTCTGTTATCCAATAATTTTCATTTTTATACCATCACCACAAATACCACGGGACAATTTGACACCAATTGACCTAGTCCCAAACTAGGCAAAGCCTGTACTATGGGTACTAGACAACGGATAAACATACTTATATAGATAAATATATACTTATATACATATTAAACATCCAAGACCCGAAAACAAACATTCATATTCATCATACAAACATCTGCCCCGAGGATCTCTAACCACTAGGCTATTCGGTCGTGACATACATCTTTTTAAGTAATAAAAAAGACAAGTTACGTAAATATTTAGTACTTATCTGTAAATGATTGGTAATTTAAGTTATAGTCTATTGAGTGCTCTAAATTTAGAGATTAAAATCTCATTAATTTAAGTTATAGTCTATTGAGTGCTCTAAATTTACAGATTAAAATCTCATTAATTTCCTCGACTGTACTCTTCGTAACCTTTTCAGTTGAAAAAGGAAATGTAGGTTTTTATTTCATTAATTTAGCGTTGCGTTAAAAAGTGTGAGTGCGTCGAAAATGTTTACTTAAATATTATATAAATTTATTTTATAATATTAGTGTTCGGCTCTTAAAAAAATGTTTTAAGCACATCAAAACTCCGACGGCAAAAAAAAACTAAACCCCAAACTCTCCACGAATTAATCGCCAACGTCAAAACTGAAAAGGGTGTAACCAACAAAATCGAAAAAACCAAAATCCAAAAAACCGAGATCAAAGCTCGCTGACTGAGCTGAAAAAAACCGCAAAAAGCATACAGGCACATTTGCCCAAAGCAAACCGGTTGCAGCTAACTTCACTCGAGTCGCGAAGGTCAACTGTCTATGGTACGAGCGGAGGCTCGCTTCAAACGCGCTCAGACCGTGAGCCGGAGCGAACGTGTTAACCACCACGCAAAAAAACTTTTACGTCAGCAAAAAGTATAAAAACAATCGTTTAAAGTATCAGAAATAGACTAAAAAGTATATTTCTTGACGCTTTTGGTTGTATTTAGTGTTTTTAGTGGATAAAACAAAGGTTTTTGACTAAAAGTTCGAGTAGAAAGTAAGCATTGCATTGACAAGTCTCAGAAACAGTGCTTGCATGTGTAATACAGTTTTAGTTTCGTGCTCTGTGCTTATGTAGTGTTTTGAACAGTTTCTGGAGTTTTCAGACGCTTGGTAAGTTTTTACGATGGCTAAGTTACTTAGTTTTAGTTAAAAAAAAACTTTTTTTGGGAGTAAACTTTCTAAGATAACGAAGTGTCTAATAAAAAAAAGAAAGTAGGTTTCGCTTTTTTTTGTCGTATACTACACATAAAGTTTTTATATTTAATTTAGAAAATATTGCTTTGAAAAAAAAAGTGCCTAAGACTCGTTGATCTGTGATCTTTGTTTCAAACTTTTGAGTAAACTGTCTTAAGTACAATTTTTCCATTTTACAGGCAGGTCCTAAAATAAAAACGAAAATGTAATTACAAAATTACACCGTAATCATAACATGGACGTATTACCATCGTTTATCGTATAAGCCATAGACAAGTCGGGTTTTATTTTTAACAAGCCAGCCAGGCGGACCGCTGTTAAAAACTTTTGCTCTTTTACTGAAAGATCTCAATACTTAGCCTTGAAGATTTTATGACCTAGGTTCGAGCCCGGTTTCGCCTTACTTTCAAGTTGGCTATCCGTCAATTTAAAACCTGTCTGTAGCTGAGGTAAAGTACCATGGAAGTGGTTAAGGGCTTCGCTTACTTCAATATTCTTTAGATTTTTTTTTGAGAAGCTTCTTTGCAGATTTTGTTTTGTTTCAACAATTTTTCAATACTTTTGCATCTGTGGTTTGTTGTAAAATAAACCTACACAGTAGTCTTCTACAAGCTCCTTACAAATTTGAACACATAGCGTTATAAAGACATATTATGGTAGTCGGGATAAACGTTACGTTTGAACAAAAGTTATTGTGGAATATGACATAACCACCATTTACCTACCATCTTATAAAAAAATTCCTAAGTATGTTTTTTGATACATGTGCAAAGGATATAGTGATCTAAGTAGAAATGAATGGATCACGTCATTATGTTCTTAGACTTGAACTTCTAAGTTTTAAAGTTCATTTCAATTAGCTAGAACTTGACGAAAAACTCTCAAATGTCAATGTTTTTAGCAAAAACTAAATACCTAGAAGTAATTTACCAATTGAACCTGCTCTCGAGTGTGTTCGTAAGCAAAATTTTTATTATGGACTTAGTTTACGTATTTAGCAATTCACCAGTCACATAAAAAAAACCTCATATTTTTCCTAACGAATTCTTGTAATATTATAAATGTAAAAGTTCGTATGTTTGGTTGAATATATTGTAATTAATCGTGCAAAGTTTTTAAGCATAAGGTTTTAATTATTTTTTATTGAAAGAGGAAGGCAAGCGAGCAAGCGGGTCTCCTGATCGTAAGCGATCACCGCCACCCATGAGAACCAGCAACCCCAAGAGAGTCACTAGTCCGTTGCCGGCCTTTTAGGAGGAAAAGGGATAGAGGAAAGGGGGATCAACGTAAAGCCAACCTGGCAATGCATAGTAGCATAAATCCTCTCTCACATATTCCCCCATTGAGCTATAGAAGCTTCTATTAATCTCTCTTTTCACCTATTCTCTAGACCGCATAACTCTTCGACTTAGTATTCAAGATTCCAACTCGACCCAGGCGACCTTTTATCACTACTTCCTACTTTAACCGAACCGACGACCGAATAGCCCAGTGGTTAGAGACTCTGACTATGAAGCTTGAGGTCCCGGGCTCGAATCCCGGTCGGGGCAGATGTTTGTATGATGAATACGAATGTTTGTTCTCGGGTCTTGGATGTTTAATATGTATATAAGTATGTGTTTATCTATATATGTATGTTTATCCGTTGTCTAGTACCTATAGTACAGGCTTCGCCTAGTTTGGGACTAGGTCAATTGGTGTCAAATTGTCCCGTGATATTTATTTATTTTATTTGTTTAAGCTCAAGCGTTGATAATGTACAGAGGCACTTTAATATGACATGGCGCTGGTTTCTGGTCGTAAATTGATTTGTTTTAAGCCAAAAAACTGTACCGACCGCGACCCTAAGAAAGATTATGTAGGTATGAAGTTTACGTGCAAATCAGCTGTACGGTTTCATTAAAAAAACATTAATTAAATATTAAATAATATTTGTTATAAATTGTGCAACATTGCACAACTTTTTTAATATTTATTCTTCTATATTTTTTATTGTATGTTATCTGTGGTTTTTTGTATGCTTTTTCATTACAATTTTGTTTTCATCGAAACCAGTGCCTGTTATTTAATTAATCCCAAAGATAAATAAAGAAAAAACTTTTCTTTTCTATACTGAAATACAAGCACTTTTTCCCAATTTTCGTTTTTGTGTGTACTTTAACTTTAAATTCGGCGGTAAAGTCGCACGGTTTTTTATTTCTCAAGAATTTTAAACGTAGATTGCTGGCTGCCATGGTACAATTATCTCCACTTGTCACCAAAGACGCCCAAGGCAGCTCAATAAAAAAGCGATCTTCACGTATTTACTCAGATGCTACTTACACAATGCAGAGTGCATCGAACTCGAACATCACGGCAATAGTGATAGCATCTGGATAGAAATGATTTATAATAAAGATAACATCTTGAGTATATTGTAACTGCATATACCGCCAAAAACATGAATACAAAAAATAGGCCAAGTTCTTTTGTGACTCAAAAAGTAGTGACTGAAAAGGTGGCAAGTTTGAGTTGGGGTTGTGAGCGCGGGTGGTAGGTCCTTGTGAGAGGTCCGTCCGGACTCGCTACTCGCTAATCCTGCCGCTAAGCAGCAGTGCTTGCATTGTTGGGTTCCAGTGTGGAGAGTAAGACAGCCGGTGTAATTACGGGAACAAGAGGCATTTCATCTTAGCTCTCTAGGTTGGCAACGCTTAAGCAAACGCCCGTGGTTGCTGGTGTCTATGGGCAGTGGTGATCACTTACCATCAGGTGACTCTATCGCTTGTATTCCTGAAAGAAAAAAGTTTGCCGTGCATTGGCAGTTAACAGTCAAACTGATTTTAGGAAAATATGTTAATTCGTTGCTAAAAGTGTGACTCGGTCTTTTGAAGACACATCGTCCAATAACATTAGGTACCTAAGTAATATTAACATAATACGAAAGAGTGTTCTTGTTACGACCACTTAACCGACAAGCCGTATTTTTACAGAGAATTTACTTCAATTGTTATAGAGTAATCAAAATCAGGCAAAAAAGAGGTTTCTAACTTTTACCAGGAAAGTACAGTGAGACTCAATCGTAGTGAAATAAACGGAGTCATGGGCTCCCAGAGGAATGTCTGGCTAAACTCGACTAACGTACTAAATTTATTTAATTAAAACATCTTTAAAAAAAAAAAATTAGAACTCCACTCCCTAAATAGGTCAAACCTGTGCTTTAGGATAAGCAGCGCTCCTCCCCGCTTTAGTTTTCGACGTTTGCTACAGACAATATAGAGATTGAACAAATATTAAAAACTAAGCTATGTGACCAAAGGGCTGGCAGTTTTCTCTCTCAAAGAATCAGCATCGCTATTCAGCGAGGCAACGCTGCCAGCCTTCTGGGCACCATGCCACGGGGGCCTTGTTTAGATTTAATTTAGTTTTAAGTTGTAGTTTATTTAGTTTAAGCTTAGATTTAATGTCATTGTAAATTGCTTTTATTATACTGTAAAAAAAAAGCTATGTGTGTGTGTGTGTGATTCGTTTATTTCACTACGTTTACTATACTATACTGTGAAAAAAATGACTGTTAGTTAAAACCGCTTTAAAAGTTTCACGTAAGTATACTGTTATACCCGCAGAATCGTTGCGATTTTCCTCGGACTTGGCCCGACACACTGCCTGTATTTTGTAGCATCACATTGTGAGCGGGAGCCGTGAAATTAGATTGCATAAACACGCGATCTCTATTGACTCTAATACTAATTAGCATTGAATCTTAATTTTATTATATCTGTAGAGGTAATACCGTTATGGTTTTTGTTTTGTGGGAAATTTGACTTAAGTGAGTTTGCTGCGACGCCGTGTTTGTCACGTTTTCGGTTAGGTTGAAGACAAATAATCAGACGTGCAAATTACAGTTTGTAAATTTTCCCAAATTTGCCACTATTGTAATGGTGACATAAAAAGTTAAGAATGTCAATTAATTATAATTTTTCAAAGGATTTCTTAACCAATTATTAAGAGTTGGCATTGGCCGAGATAGAGCAAAGCTAAATTTGTTAAAAATTATTTTAGTAATTAAGTAATTAGGCAATTTGACACTAGCTGGTATTAATCCAAAATATGGCTTTCGCCTGTAGTTCTGACCTTGGTGTTGGATTTAGTAATTGAAACATTGCCTCATTATCAGAAAATAATAAGGAATACATGGATTATAAAAACTTACATTTAAGCAAGCTGTAAAGGACGTAAGTTGTTGGTACTTAAGTCTTTCTTCCGCGTACGGTACGACTTATGGACTCGGATTTCAGAAGACTGTCACGCCATGTGGTAGGATAAATAAAAAAAAAATATCGTGGGACAATTGAGACCAAGGCCCATAAAACCAAGAGGACTGCCAATGGCTATACAATGTCGCGTTTCTGTAAACTAATGAGCCTGCTGTAGCTAGTTTCACTATAGAGAGGTCTCTGTACCATTCATTTTGTATGACACTTAGACCTCTGGATAACACAATAGCGCCATCTATGAACTGAAAGAAAAAACTAATTTAGATTAGAATCTAGCTACAGTAGACTTATTATTTCAAAGGAACGCGACATCTTATAGACACTGGCAGTCCTCTTGGTTTTATGGTCCTTGATTGACACTATCTATACCTATAAAACAGTACCGTGACTGACTGACTGACCGCAGTGGAGTAAGCATCATTGCTATGACGTCATTATGATAGTCATCTAGTCATATACATAATATATATCCAACCTTGACCGGCACCTATAAGAAAAACTTGTGTAAATAAGACTGCAGTAAAAATATTTGTTTAAACGCTTCCCAATTGGCTGCGGTTGTAAATATTATTTTATATAAATACTGCGCTTTTCGACTTCCGTGTTTTTTCAGCTTAACAGATTTTAAGTTAAAAAGAAATCAGAAAAATTACGATTTACAAAAAAACAAGTTTTGTCTGATACATCGTCACATCGATTGTAAAGTCGTGAATGTAGAATAATATCATCAATTGTAAAGCTAGAAATACGAAAGTTTGACAGAATACAATTTATTACCATATTTGGAAACACTTTGCATCAAAATCTAATTTTTGTCCAAATTGCAGACTTTGCCATTGAGGTGACGACATGTTGGATGGAAAACAAGGTACTCTACTTATTAATAATAACCAACAAAAGCTGGAAAACCCCCGACATTGTCATTTCAAAGTTCAATATTTCAAAAACGAAAGAAGCGATTTTAATGAAACTTAGCTAAGAACCATTTCGAATAAACTAGCTTTGGAATAAAAAAACCGCATCGAAATCGGTGCATCAGTTTGGAAGCTATGATGCTACAGACAGATACCCAGACACACAGATACACAGGTCAAACTTGGCCATATTGATAAACTGAACTTAAATGCAACGGTGTAACTGAATATCGAAGGTATTTGATGTTTATTTCATACTAAATGGTTTCATAATAGGTATAAATGGGTGTATAAACTATCAATACCTCATATAACAAGCGGAATGTATTTGAGGGTAGGATACCAAAACTTGTTGTAGGTTACCCTGCGCACAATAACTGATCCGTGTGAGGCTTTAAAACAATTACAACCGTATTTACTAAGGAATAAGGTTGATATTTGAATAACACCTGGTCGGCGCAGAAACTACAGATGCTTCAGATTTCGCAGAAGTTGTAGTTGTTATTGTTGTTGCAGTAAACATAGTTGTCGCAGTTGCTTTAGATTACGCAGATGCTTCGGATGTTGCGGATGATTCTGATGCCGCGGAGGCTGCGAATGCTTTAGATTACGCAGATGCTTTAGATTGCGCAGATGCTTTAGATGTTGCAGATGGTTCTGATGCCGCAGAAGCTACAGATGCTTTAGATTACACAGGTGCTTTAGATGTTGCAGATGCTTCTGATGCCGCAGAAGCTACAGTTGTTTTAGTTGTCGCAGTTGCTGCTGTTGTTGCAGATGCTTCGGATGCTGCAGCAGACGCAGTTGCAGAAAGCGTAGTTGCTGCAGATGGAGCAAAAGGTTCAGATGTTGCAATAGACACAGGTTTTTGTCACGACCGTACTTACTAAGGTATAAGGTTGATATTTGAATAACACCTGGACGGCGCAGAAACTACAGATGCTTCAGATTTCGCAGAAGTTGTAGTTGTTATTGTTGTTGCAGTAAACATAGTTGTCGCAGTTGCTTTAGATTACGCAGATGCTTCGGATGTTGCGGATGATTCTGATGCCGCGGAGGCTGCGAATGCTTTAGATTACGCAGATGCTTTAGATTGCGCAGATGCTTTAGATGTTGCAGATGGTTCTGATGCCGCAGAAGCTACAGATGCTTTAGATTACACAGGTGCTTTAGATGTTGCAGATGCTTCTGATGCCGCAGAAGCTACAGTTGTTTTAGTTGTCGCAGTTGCTGCTGTTGTTGCAGATGCTTTGGATGCTGCAGCAGACGCAGTTGCAGAAAGCGTAGTTGCTGCAGATGGAGCAAAAGGTTCAGATGTTGCAGTAGACACAGGTTTTTGTCACGACCGTACTTACTAAGGTATAAGGTTGATATTTGAATAACACCTGGTCGGCGCAGAAACTACAGATGCTTCAGATTTCGCAGAAGTTGTAGTTGTTATTGTTGTTGCAGTAAACATAGTTGTCGCAGTTGCTTTAGATTACGCAGATGCTTCGGATGTTGCGGATGATTCTGATGCCGCGGAGGCTGCGAATGCTTTAGATTACGCAGATGCTTTAGATTGCGCAGATGCTTTAGATGTTGCAGATGGTTCTGATGCCGCAGAAGCTACAGATGCTTTAGATTACACAGGTGCTTTAGATGTTGCAGATGCTTCTGATGCCGCAGAAGCTACAGTTGTTTTAGTTGTCGCAGTTGCTGCTGTTGTTGCAGATGTTTCAGATGCTGCAGCAGACGCAGTTGCAGAAAACGTAGTTGCTGCAGATGGAGCAAGAGGTTCAGATGTTGCAGTAGACACAGGTTTTTGTCACGACCGTACTTACTAAGGAATAAGGTTGATATTTGAATAACACCTAGTTGACGCAGATGCTTCAGATTTTGCAAAAGATGTAGTTGCTATTGTTGTTGCAGCAAACGTAGTTGTCGCAGATGCTTTGGAAGACGCAGATGCTATAGATGTTGCAGAAGATTCTGATGCCGCAGAAGCTACAGATGCTTTAGATTATGCAGATGCTTTAGATTACGCAGATGCTTTAGATAATGCTGAAAATAATGATAAGGGGGGGGGCGTTACAAGTTGAAATGCCACTTGTGCCCGTAATTACACCGGCTGTCTTACTCTTCACACCGGAACTCAACAGTGCAAGCACTGCTGCTTAGCGGCAGGATTAGCGAGTATGATGGTAGTAGCGATCCGGACGGACCTGGCACAAGCTCCTATCACCCGCAAAAACTGAACGTATTTGTATCGTCTGAAGTGACGGTTAGTGGCTAATCCAGGTCTGTACAAGTAGCCTTATATACTGACGCTACCGTATTATTTTGACAAATTCCCTGACACTTTCTTACCTCTTCCCTCTTTCTTTCCTCTTGTTTACTCTCATTCTTTCTTTTATTTTTTCTTTTCTTTAAGGGATAAGTTTGCCTTTGTACATTTGCTTTTGTTCTGTTATCCGTTATTTTTTGTTTTATGTACAATAAAGAGATATACATACATACGTACATACACTTTTCTATTCGCGATTTTTATCTCCATTGTCGATTGCTTTCTGACCTTTTGCGTTCAACTGTGGACCTTACTTACTTTAGTTACAGGCTAGTTTTCAATGGCCTGGCTCATAACGGTGTTTACGTATGATACGATTGTGATTGTCAATGCTGGTCCATAGATGAAATAAATGTTTTATCTTCAACTATTTGTTTGTTTGTAAAACATTCGCTTAAAGTTTGTCAATAAACAGTTTACTATGCCAGGCATTTGTATCGAAACAGTATACCTAAATGTTTATAAATTACTAGCTTTTGCCCGCGACTTCGTAGGCGCACAATCCCGTTTATTCTCCATCCCGTGGGAATTTCAACAAATCCGTCCTTACTGCTTGTCTACATCATAAAGGAAACCTCTATGCAAAATTTCAGCCTTCTAGAGCCAAAGGTTTCAGCTGTGCATTGTCTATCAGTCACTCAGTCAGTAACGGAAGAGTTTTACGTTATATTGGTTGATTATGAAACAAAAGCGTAGGGCTGTTTTTTTGATTTAGGATATTGACGTGTGACCTCATAGTATCATAAAATAACGTGTACATACAGTAGGTATACATACCGCTAGCGGTAGCTATTGGAAAGGCATTCCTTTCCTCTATCTTTGCCAGATGGTAAGTCCACCGTACAAGACCGATCGTCATAGAATACCAATACTCGTGGAAGGCCTATGTCCAGCAGTGGGCGTTTTTCGGTTGGTATGATGATGATGACATACATAGTTATGTATTATTTATAGTAACTACGTGGAAGATTTTCTATGTGACCGATTTGACAGCTGTTACTTCCACATTGGCCTTTTTGGTTAAAATTTCTATGGAAGGGACACATGCTAAATCATGTGCAGTCAAATCGATAATCTTCGACAGTTAATACTTTAAGCAAAAAAAAAAAGTACTGAAAATGTGGGTTGGCAAAACCCAAATTCGATACTTACAGACGAAGTCGCGGGCAAAAGCGTTGTACGACATGAAAACTCCAAAGTATTCCAAAATGAACAAAACTATTGAAAGGCTTTAATAAATTCCTAAAACTCCAAAAAAGGTCGTCAAATAGGAATGCGAACAGATAAAAAAATCTGCAAACTTCTACGAAACTGAGTTAGGAATTTAACAATGAAATACATTTGTCTGGTTTTAGTAAAGGCTGGCTCGGTTTGTTAGACCATGCACTTTTTCTGTCAACTATGTTCTTTTCAATCCTCGCGCGAAAACTGTATTTACTTTTAACCCAGCCGCTTATAGGATCCAAAATGAATAATCTCATAACATAAAAAAATAAAAAAAGGTCACTCCAATGATCTAGAGCCAGTTTAAAGTTGAATTATTTACGAGTACGCTCTATAATACTTTATTTACATAATAAAAGCAATTTACAATGAAATTAAATCTAAGCTTAAACTAAATAAACTACAACTTAAAACTAAATTAAATCTAAATAAGGCCCCCGTGGCATAGTGCCCAAAAGGCTGGCAGCGTTGCCTCGCTGAATAGCGACATAATTGACATCAAACATTTAAAGTCGCGCTTTTTATACTAAAACAGTATAAAAAGCGCTATGCTATGTTATAGCAGTATGCTACCGCTACTTTCATTGTCAACAGATAGTAGAAATAGAAAGTACAATTGATGTCACAGCTGATAGTGACACTTAGCATTTGCGCTACCACCGAAGCAAAATGTCGTAAGTGACTAAGGTATTTCGTTTCCTTCAATACTACCGTAAGCAGACTTAGCATTTTTTTTTATTAGTGATGCTTTGATTGATGATTTTGAACAACATTAAGTTAATCAGGTCATGGAAATTAAGCGTAGTAGTGTACGTAATTTCGTATTAAAAAATAGGTATGAATTGAATGTACGAAAAAAATACTTAGACATAACTAATGACAGTAATTGTGGTTCATATTATTTTACTCAAACACAATATTAAATTTCTCAAAACACCGTAAAAGGGTCATTTTATAGAAAGTTCCTACACACATTTTTTTATGGGATTTTTAAATTTTCTTAATATTTTTTTCACTTATTAAAATGGATAGTGCTCGTGATTCTAATATATCTATAATATAAAACATTCAAAATAAAAAAATGGGTGTACAGCTTTTTTAAAATGACCCAAAAACACTTACGCCATTTTACCACCACGCAATCTAAACGAGGATAATTCTGTGTGACATTTGACTCAAAATTCCATTGTTAGACAGAAAGTGAGATACAGTTAATTGGATCTAAATATTTAGTTACTCGCTAACATTTAGATTTAATCTTCGATTAGTTTGACGTTTAAGATTTAAGATTAAAACGTCAGGACTTATCTTATTATTTCTTTATGTAATATAAAAAGTAGGACAGTGAGGATTTGCGTCGTGATTATTTTATACGACAAGGAAGGCAAACGAGCAAGCGGGTCACGTCACCTGATGATTAGTGATCACCACTGCCCATAGACACCCGCAACCCCGGGGGTTTTGCAGACTAGAGAGCTAAGATGAAATGCCTCTTGTGCCTGTAATTATACCGGTTGTTTTACTCTCTACACAGGAATACAACAGTGCAAGCACTGATTAGCGAGTAAGACGGTGGTAGCGATCCGGCCGGACCTCGCACAAGGTCTTACCACCCGCACTCGTTTTCAGTGTATTTGAATTACCTATTTCTTGCGGTGGTGGAGCAATGCGGAAGGGAAAATCCACCAAAATGGTTTTCCTAGCTTCGCTCAGTGCAGACCCCCTAGCACGGTAAATTTTATTCACGACATAAAGCATTTGTCTCTTTCTTACAAATAAGCAAGTGCGAGAGGGACAAGTGCTTTATGTCGTAGATACATAAACGTTTATCTACACACATATCATAAGTCCACTATAGTGCGTTCAGAAACCGTAGAAAATGACCAGCATTTCAGCATGTCGTCGCCTTCTCGTCGACAGCGCCACCCAACCACCACCAGCAGTAAAGTAAATAAGTACTCTGAGTTGTGCTAGACCTACAGTAGGTATAAAAACAATTCCCCATAAAATAACCCTTCAAGTAGACTGATCTTCGGGTGATCCGGGCAATTTTACCGGTCTGGGATCGATGCGATTCCCGGGACAGTAATTGCAGTAAATGCCAGGTTGAACCATTAGTCAACGTTTAAACTTTGTGGAAGTTAAAATATGCACGGTTAATGCACGGGTCTGGCTAAGTTCCACCTTTGAGGAATCTTCTTCTAAACACATAAAACAGAAACGTGACTGACTGACTGATGTATCAACGCACAGCCTAAACCACTAAAGCTTGAAATTTGGTACACATAGACCTTGAATGTCATTAGGTCCACTAAGAAGGGATTTTTTGAAATTCCCACGGGATAGGGAACTAGCGCATTTGAAATATTACACGGCGGCAAAGCCGCGGCGCATAAGCTAGTATATACATAATACTGCATTTTTGTTTTTATTGGTTAAGTGCTATTTTTATGTTAGTGTATTGATTGATTAGGAAACAAAAATTAAAAGCTACTCTCAAAGCACAGAGTTGTTAGTTATATTATACTCTAAAGGTTACTCGCGACTATTTACACTACTTTATCGTTAAAGTGGCAAATCGATTGTCATTCAGTACCAAAAAGTGTCACTAGAGATCGAGGCTGCATTGGAGAATAACACTGCTGTGTAAGAGCTATTGTAACCTGTTTAAAAAAAAATTGTGTGCCAGTTTCTTGCATCGTATTCTTCTTGGCAATCATGGTATGTCCAAAAGCGCTGGTAGACTCGAAAAATACGTTACAAAAACATTAACTGCCTGCATTCTGAATAAAACTTTGAATTTGATTTTAACCACAGGCGAATGCAGTAGTAACCGCGCAGTTATCGTATCACGAACCAGGAAACTCTGAATTTTTAATGCAGTGAGTCCTGCCCCATAAATCAGGTAGGAATCCCTGCATACTTCATCGCTATCCATGCCGTTGGAAGCATTTTCTGCGCTTTGATTTTACATACACATTTATCCCTTAGTATCGACAGAGACAAGTAATAATAAAGACTGCCAATCTCCATACTAATATATAAGGTTCACTAGATGGCGTTGTTTAGCCATGGTATTACTTCCATGTAATGTATAGTATTCTACAAATAAGCCACCGTGTGTCCTGGAGTGGTGTAGAAACCATACAGATATGAAATACACTAGAATTACTTTTCACATGTAAGTAAATATACATTTTAAAAGCCCATACTTGACAATCATGTCGTCCTCGCTAAGCAGGATAGCTGGATGATTCGACCGAGCATTGTCGAGAAAGGCCGAGTGCAGCCGACGCGTGTCGCCGCTCATTGGCGAGCTGCGATTTTCGATGTGCGAGTGTCATCATATCAGTGTCATGTAATAGGGTCATATTTCGTGCGCCGATGTAAAGGCGTTATGCTTCCATGTCTTTTATAGTTCGCTGGTGGTAGGGTATTCAGGTTTGCGGAAGGATACGGTCAGCGGTAAGCGTGTTAAAGCCTATTGTGCTGTTTGCCGTTAACGCTTTGTGTGAAAAAATGAATTGATCGGTTCTGTGCTCTATTTCACGCAGACTAGTTGCCTGTTTAAAGTGTACGCATATATTTGTTACGGTTAAATTGTGTTTAAGGCGGCAGCTGTGAAAAATATACATTTCTCGTTGTAAGTGGTAAACCGAGAGACGGACGGACAACGCAACGATCCTGTCAGAGTTCCGTTCTTTCCTGTTGAGGTTTAATATTATACCATAGAAATCAAACTAACCCAAATTTCAGATGTGTAGGTACTTAGAGCAGGAAAGGAATGGAGATGTTAACGCGCGATTTCCCCTCTGCCAAAACTCTAACATTAAGTCTGACCAAAATGATCAGGGTCTGTTGATTCTATGCGTGTTTTTGGCATTTGTGTGCCAGTTTTGTTTTAGTGTGAGTTTGTAGGAACGTAACAAATTTTGACATAAGCGCAGAAGTGTGCTATACGTGTGTTCCTCGTCCCTCTCAAAAAGTGGCAGAAAAATTGTAGTGCATAGATAAGCCAAGGACGCCTCCTGTTTGTCTGCTTTATGGTACTAAGTAATAATGTTAGATTAAGTAAGTATTGGGAAATCATCGAACCAAATTACTAGGAAGTGTGTCAGACGATAACCTCGAATGCTATCTTTGATAAGGGTTTATTATCGGCTTGGAGTTATTACGCTTTGCATTAAGATTTGCTGCGAAGTCATCTTTTTATGCAAGCAAATAATTTAGTATTTGACGGGAATGATTGTAATTTATCATTTTTATCCATATTTTATCGTCAAATTTTGATACCAAATAGTTTTCTTACAAATAAAGAAATAAGTATAGATAGAGTGATGAACAATGCGATAAGAGAGAAGTGCGGTGTGAATGAAGATGTAGTGACGAAAATTGAGAAGGGTATGTTAAGATGGTTTGGGCATGTAGAGAGAATGAGGGAAAGCAGATTTACAAAAAGGGTGCATGAAAGGAGAGTGGGTGGAAAAGTGGGAAAGGGAAGACCTCGGCGAACGTACTCCGATCAAATCGGTGATATTTTGGAAAAAGGACAGGTCAGGAGTACCCAAAACCGGAGAGCATGTATGAAGAATGTTATGAGATTAAGGGAAGCAAAGGTTGTATGTCAGGATCGTAGCAAGTGGAAGTCCGTGGTCTCTGCCTACCCCTCCGGGAAACAGGCGTGACTGTATGTATGTATGTAAGTATAGACAAGTACTTGAGACTAGGATAAATTAACAGTATCCTTGAAAATGACTCTCTAAGTTCAATTAGTTTCTTAAACGTCTAAAAATAAATACAATACTCTAAAATCGGGATTTAAGTGGTTTTGTAAAGTGAAAACTAGCTCCTGTGGTATCATTCCATCATACCATTCTACTGACTGTATGAAGATTTGATGATTCAATCACTAACAATTACAAGGCTAACATTTCTCGAAATGATCGTCTGTCGTGCTGTATACTGTAGCTCGTCTACAGAATTTATAATTAAACAGGATATCCACTATGAGCAAAAATTATTCTAAGCCCAACCGCAGTGGAGTAAGCATCATTGCTATGACGTCATTATGATAGTCATCTAGTCATATACATAATATATATCTAACCTTGACCGGCACCTTTAAGAAAAACTTGTGTAAATAAGACTGCAGTAAAAATATTTGTTACAGACAACACACAGCCTAAACTACTGGACCTAGAGACTTGAAATTTGGCACACATGTACTTTGAGTATACTAAAGGTGCACTAAGAAGGGATTTTTCGAAATTACCACGGAATAGGGAACTGGCCCATTTTGAAATATTTCACGGGGGCAAAGCCGCGGGGCATAAGCTAGTTAACCTAATAAGTCTCAAATTAAGCAGAGCTTGTGTTATATAGATACTAGATAACGGATACTTATATAGATAAATACGTTAATAAATGCATATTAAACATCCAAAAATCGCGAGCAAACATTCGTATTCATCATATAGACATCTGCCCCGACCGGGGATCGAACCCGGGACCTCAAGCTTCGTAGTCAGGTTCTCTAACCACTAGGCCAACCGGTCACCTTTACTCATTAATGACTGTACGAAATTGTACCTTGGATCTCGATGATGATGTAGAACACCGTTTACGTTAAACAAATTATTTATTTATTCTACTATCATTGAACTGAACTCTTAAACTCCTTTCTAATTCTCACAACTAACTCAACTAACAAAAATACTTAAAGTCTTAAGCATTCCAGGACAACATCCTGTTACCCTGTTATAAAGCGGCACAGCGCCATCTATGGGATTATATTATAACTAATTTACTCCATACTAATTATACAATGACAAGGAAGGGTTTGTACTATTTGCACTATAACATAATATCAACCTTGACAAGGCTTTACTCAGAACTGATTAAATAATTTGGCGTTCCACTATCTAAGTATGACTGAATCTAAACCAATAGGGCAAGGTTTTCGGCAAAACATTACGCAGCAATATCGATTTTGTGTACCTAAGTATCTTGAGTAATCGCACTTTCTTCATAGATAAATACCTAAGTACAATGTTATCGTGGTCGTATCAAATGGCAATAATTTTCAAGGAAATGTCATGCTAATTTATCTGAGTACAAGGTGAATTTATCGTAATTTTGCTATCCATTAAATTGGAATAGATAACATAACCGACGAGATATTAATGTCAAATAAATAAATAAATATCATGGGACAATTTGACACCAATTGACCTAGTCCCAAACTAGGCAAAGCCTGTACTATGGATACCTGACAACGAATAAACATACTTATATAGATAAATACATATTTATGTACATATTAAACATCCAAGACCCGAGAACAAACATTCGTATTCATCATACAAACATCTGCCCCGACCGGGATTTGAACCCGAGACCTCAAGCTTCATAGTCAGGGTCTCTAACCACTAGGCTATTCGGTCGTCAAAAAATGTGGCTCTCTTGCCCATCTGCAACCATACGGACAAGACAGCCGTTTGTTGTATGTTTTCATACAAAACCACGGATCTCAATAATAAGCTTTATGAGCACGTATGGTCGCGAGGTAGGAAGGTAATTGTTTTCAGTTCATTGTAAACTTCCGCAAAGTAACGCTAATTCAATCAGTTAATTAACTGAATTACGCTCTGAGCAGTTTACTCGACAACGAGTTTGACATTTGTATATTATTTTATTTTTTTATGATAATTAAATAATAAGAGAATTATAATAAGAGACGTGAATGAATACTTACACGCAAATAAGTTTTTAAACTAAATACTGCTTTGCATTTATTAAACTTGGTGTCACGTCTCAGGGCAAAAAAAATAGATTACCTCTAGCTTGCTAACGACACACATTTTAGTTTAGGGCCTAGATCGATACATGGTTAGATTGTTAGGACGTCAGCGATTGCCTTAGGGAAATGCTAGTGCGTAGATTTCATAACATGATAGGTAGTGGCTTATTAAGGTTCTAGGGAAACGTAGGAATGTGTTTTGAATTGGTTGTTTGAAGGTTTAAGCTCATTTGGTTGATGTACAATCACTGGGCTACTGTTTTGAGACGTGGGTAGATTTTTATGGAACGATAGAATTTGTATTATGTGAATGCTAGTAGATAGGTGTTATAACATGATAGGTTTGGTTCTTTGAAAGTACTAGGGAAGCGTAGGGTCAGGTATCTCATGGAGATGATCATTTACCGAATTAAACTCATGTGTTAGACGTACAATCACTGCGGTACTGTTTTGAAACACGGGTAGAATTTTATTTAACGTTACGGTCTGAAATAGGTGATTGCTATAAAATAGAATTTATAATTGGAAAGGTTTCGATTGTTGCAGATACTAGGGAAAGGTGAAGGCTAGGGTTTTTATTGTGCTATGAACCGTTTACTTGAGGGTTTAAGCTTATTTGGGTTGTGGTACACGTCCGTTCTGTTGGACTACGGTCTGGTTGGGCTGGTCACTTAGATTTGGTAGTAGATTAATTGGTGGAGGTCTGAAACATCTAGTTGATGGTGATGTCTTGTGGGGACTTAATTTATTATTTAGTTGACCATTTAAGACTACTTAACTATTTAATAAATTTTATGTTTGATATGTGCGCCTAGGGCCTATTATTCAATTTATTTAAGTCTGTAGTCGACGGCTTTCGAACTACCTTCTTTTAATAAATGTTGTCACAGAGTACCTTCAATTACTACTTTAGCTGAGGTTGTGTAGAGGACTAACCAACGACATTTAATATGTTTTTGTTTATTTTGTGTCTTAGTCATACTAGGCAGTAGTTGTTTTATTCCAAATGGGGAAACGCTACACGCACTGAGGGTCACTGACTGAATACATTTAAACAAGTTAACATCTGATTCGACAGTTGTTCTTGGAGGGCAATAATTGCTTTACTTGGAACTTTGACATCATTATCTCATCTTGAATTACCTTTATGAACAACCGAAGCTATCGTCAGCTCAGCATAATAATATATAGCAGCATAAGCAGGTGATTTATAGACTTGTTGGTTGAAATTTTAACAAGTTGGTTACTCGAAATTGCCATCGACTTACAAGACGGGGGACCATTCCTCATCCAGTATACATTAGATTGGCGGGTTACCTACAAAGTGTGACCTCACCTAATAGTAGTGAATAGAAACTGCTCGTTTATTTAACTATCGTTTATTATTGAAAGGAAACCCAAGCTGATGTATATTAACCGGTCTTTTGGTAGGGGACAAGGGGGGGAATCACATATCATTCCGTCATTGCACTCTTGCTAATTGATGACAATAACTTTACGCTGTTATATACCTTTGTTTTACAAAACCTGATATTATAATTTTCTTAAACAGTTGCGTCTTGAATACCACTCCGTCTCAGTCGTTTATTATTATTAAACTAAATGTTACTTACTTACACTCCAATCTCCATTGACCTCTTATTTACTTGCTCCGCTATCTAAATAATCTATTCCTAGCCATACTTACGGTTGTTAATCATTCTGCCAATTAAGCCTCAGATGGTATTAGCTTCGGTATTTCTAGGTAGTAGAACAATTATTTCAAGAAACTAATTCGTAAATATATATGCCGGGTTAGGTAGAACACATTTCTAGGTAGCGAGTCGCTAGGCAGGTTGCAAGTAGGTAGTACAATATTTATTCAACTAATAGGGTAGACCAATCTTTGCTCCTCACTAAACGTTCCAAGGGTTACAGTAGGATGCGGACACAACGAAGGGATCATTTATTTAGGCATACACTAGACGATCACATGGCCAAATCACGTATCACGTCACGTATATTAAATTATAGGATTTCATATACTTAGGAGTACGCATATCAGTAGGCGAGGCATTAATTGAGTGCGTAATAATCATAAGTAGGTAGGGCGAGAAAAAATAAGAACATAATGAGGGTAGGAAGTAGAAGAAGGTAGGTTCGCTTTTAAAGGTTCACTTTTAATAAGTATTTAATGGGTACGAGTAAAAATTAGTTAATATTATTAATACAGTTAAAATAGTTTAGAAAAAATAGGAAAAAAATAATGATAAGGGGGGGGGCGTTACAAGTTGAAATGCCACTTGTGCCCGTAATTACACCGGCTGTCTTACTCTTCACACCGGAACTCAACAGTGCAAGCACTGCTGCTTAGCGGCAGGATTAGCGAGTATGATGGTAGTAGCGATCCGGACGGACCTGGCACAAGCTCCTATCACCCGCAAAAACTGAACGTATTTGTATCGTCTGAAGTGACGGTTAGTGGCTAATCCAGGTCTGTACAAGTAGCCTTATATACTGACGCTACCGTATTATTTTGACAAATTCCCTGACACTTTCTTACCTCTTCCCTCTTTCTTTCCTCTTGTTTACTCTCATTCTTTCTTTTATTTTTTCTTTTCTTTAAGGGATAAGTTTGCCTTTGTACATTTGCTTTTGTTCTGTTATCCGTTATTTTTTGTTTTATGTACAATAAAGAGATATACATACATACGTACATACACTTTTCTATTCGCGATTTTTATCTCCATTGTCGATTGCTTTCTGACCTTTTGCGTTCAACTGTGGACCTTACTTACTTTAGTTACAGGCTAGTTTTCAATGGCCTGGCTCATAACGGTGTTTACGTATGATACGATTGTGATTGTCAATGCTGGTCCATAGATGAAATAAATGTTTTATCTTCAACTATTTGTTTGTTTGTAAAACATTCGCTTAAAGTTTGTCAATAAACAGTTTACTATGCCAGGCATTTGTATCGAAACAGTATACCTAAATGTTTATAAATTACTAGCTTTTGCCCGCGACTTCGTAGGCGCACAATCCCGTTTATTCTCCATCCCGTGGGAATTTCAACAAATCCGTCCTTACTGCTTGTCTACATCATAAAGGAAACCTCTATGCAAAATTTCAGCCTTCTAGAGCCAAAGGTTTCAGCTGTGCATTGTCTATCAGTCACTCAGTCAGTAACGGAAGAGTTTTACGTTATATTGGTTGATTATGAAACAAAAGCGTAGGGCTGTTTTTTTGATTTAGGATATTGACGTGTGACCTCATAGTATCATAAAATAACGTGTACATACAGTAGGTATACATACCGCTAGCGGTAGCTATTGGAAAGGCATTCCTTTCCTCTATCTTTGCCAGATGGTAAGTCCACCGTACAAGACCGATCGTCATAGAATACCAATACTCGTGGAAGGCCTATGTCCAGCAGTGGGCGTTTTTCGGTTGGTATGATGATGATGACATACATAGTTATGTATTATTTATAGTAACTACGTGGAAGATTTTCTATGTGACCGATTTGACAGCTGTTACTTCCACATTGGCCTTTTTGGTTAAAATTTCTATGGAAGGGACACATGCTAAATCATGTGCAGTCAAATCGATAATCTTCGACAGTTAATACTTTAAGCAAAAAAAAAAAGTACTGAAAATGTGGGTTGGCAAAACCCAAATTCGATACTTACAGACGAAGTCGCGGGCAAAAGCGTTGTACGACATGAAAACTCCAAAGTATTCCAAAATGAACAAAACTATTGAAAGGCTTTAATAAATTCCTAAAACTCCAAAAAAGGTCGTCAAATAGGAATGCGAACAGATAAAAAAATCTGCAAACTTCTACGAAACTGAGTTAGGAATTTAACAATGAAATACATTTGTCTGGTTTTAGTAAAGGCTGGCTCGGTTTGTTAGACCATGCACTTTTTCTGTCAACTATGTTCTTTTCAATCCTCGCGCGAAAACTGTATTTACTTTTAACCCAGCCGCTTATAGGATCCAAAATGAATAATCTCATAACATAAAAAAATAAAAAAAGGTCACTCCAATGATCTAGAGCCAGTTTAAAGTTGAATTATTTACGAGTACGCTCTATAATACTTTATTTACATAATAAAAGCAATTTACAATGAAATTAAATCTAAGCTTAAACTAAATAAACTACAACTTAAAACTAAATTAAATCTAAATAAGGCCCCCGTGGCATAGTGCCCAAAAGGCTGGCAGCGTTGCCTCGCTGAATAGCGACATAATTGACATCAAACATTTAAAGTCGCGCTTTTTATACTAAAACAGTATAAAAAGCGCTATGCTATGTTATAGCAGTATGCTACCGCTACTTTCATTGTCAACAGATAGTAGAAATAGAAAGTACAATTGATGTCACAGCTGATAGTGACACTTAGCATTTGCGCTACCACCGAAGCAAAATGTCGTAAGTGACTAAGGTATTTCGTTTCCTTCAATACTACCGTAAGCAGACTTAGCATTTTTTTTTATTAGTGATGCTTTGATTGATGATTTTGAACAACATTAAGTTAATCAGGTCATGGAAATTAAGCGTAGTAGTGTACGTAATTTCGTATTAAAAAATAGGTATGAATTGAATGTACGAAAAAAATACTTAGACATAACTAATGACAGTAATTGTGGTTCATATTATTTTACTCAAACACAATATTAAATTTCTCAAAACACCGTAAAAGGGTCATTTTATAGAAAGTTCCTACACACATTTTTTTATGGGATTTTTAAATTTTCTTAATATTTTTTTCACTTATTAAAATGGATAGTGCTCGTGATTCTAATATATCTATAATATAAAACATTCAAAATAAAAAAATGGGTGTACAGCTTTTTTAAAATGACCCAAAAACACTTACGCCATTTTACCACCACGCAATCTAAACGAGGATAATTCTGTGTGACATTTGACTCAAAATTCCATTGTTAGATAGAAAGTGAGATACAGTTAATTGGATCTAAATATTTAGTTACTCGCTAACATTTAGATTTAATCTTCGATTAGTTTGACGTTTAAGATTTAAGATTAAAACGTCAGGACTTATCTTATTATTTCTTTATGTAATATAAAAAGTAGGACAGTGAGGATTTGCGTCGTGATTATTTTATACGACAAGGAAGGCAAACGAGCAAGCGGGTCACGTCACCTGATGATTAGTGATCACCACTGCCCATAGACACCCGCAACCCCGGGGGTTTTGCAGACTAGAGAGCTAAGATGAAATGCCTCTTGTGCCTGTAATTATACCGGTTGTTTTACTCTCTACACAGGAATACAACAGTGCAAGCACTGATTAGCGAGTAAGACGGTGGTAGCGATCCGGCCGGACCTCGCACAAGGTCTTACCACCCGCACTCGTTTTCAGTGTATTTGAATTACCTATTTCTTGCGGTGGTGGAGCAATGCGGAAGGGAAAATCCACCAAAATGGTTTTCCTAGCTTCGCTCAGTGCAGACCCCCTAGCACGGTAAATTTTATTCACGACATAAAGCATTTGTCTCTTTCTTACAAATAAGCAAGTGCGAGAGGGACAAGTGCTTTATGTCGTAGATACATAAACGTTTATCTACACACATATCATAAGTCCACTATAGTGCGTTCAGAAACCGTAGAAAATGACCAGCATTTCAGCATGTCGTCGCCTTCTCGTCGACAGCGCCACCCAACCACCACCAGCAGTAAAGTAAATAAGTACTCTGAGTTGTGCTAGACCTACAGTAGGTATAAAAACAATTCCCCATAAAATAACCCTTCAAGTAGACTGATCTTCGGGTGATCCGGGCAATTTTACCGGTCTGGGATCGATGCGATTCCCGGGACAGTAATTGCAGTAAATGCCAGGTTGAACCATTAGTCAACGTTTAAACTTTGTGGAAGTTAAAATATGCACGGTTAATGCACGGGTCTGGCTAAGTTCCACCTTTGAGGAATCTTCTTCTAAACACATAAAACAGAAACGTGACTGACTGACTGATGTATCAACGCACAGCCTAAACCACTAAAGCTTGAAATTTGGTACACATAGACCTTGAATGTCATTAGGTCCACTAAGAAGGGATTTTTTGAAATTCCCACGGGATAGGGAACTAGCGCATTTGAAATATTACACGGCGGCAAAGCCGCGGCGCATAAGCTAGTATATACATAATACTGCATTTTTGTTTTTATTGGTTAAGTGCTATTTTTATGTTAGTGTATTGATTGATTAGGAAACAAAAATTAAAAGCTACTCTCAAAGCACAGAGTTGTTAGTTATATTATACTCTAAAGGTTACTCGCGACTATTTACACTACTTTATCGTTAAAGTGGCAAATCGATTGTCATTCAGTACCAAAAAGTGTCACTAGAGATCGAGGCTGCATTGGAGAATAACACTGCTGTGTAAGAGCTATTGTAACCTGTTTAAAAAAAAATTGTGTGCCAGTTTCTTGCATCGTATTCTTCTTGGCAATCATGGTATGTCCAAAAGCGCTGGTAGACTCGAAAAATACGTTACAAAAACATTAACTGCCTGCATTCTGAATAAAACTTTGAATTTGATTTTAACCACAGGCGAATGCAGTAGTAACCGCGCAGTTATCGTATCACGAACCAGGAAACTCTGAATTTTTAATGCAGTGAGTCCTGCCCCATAAATCAGGTAGGAATCCCTGCATACTTCATCGCTATCCATGCCGTTGGAAGCATTTTCTGCGCTTTGATTTTACATACACATTTATCCCTTAGTATCGACAGAGACAAGTAATAATAAAGACTGCCAATCTCCATACTAATATATAAGGTTCACTAGATGGCGTTGTTTAGCCATGGTATTACTTCCATGTAATGTATAGTATTCTACAAATAAGCCACCGTGTGTCCTGGAGTGGTGTAGAAACCATACAGATATGAAATACACTAGAATTACTTTTCACATGTAAGTAAATATACATTTTAAAAGCCCATACTTGACAATCATGTCGTCCTCGCTAAGCAGGATAGCTGGATGATTCGACCGAGCATTGTCGAGAAAGGCCGAGTGCAGCCGACGCGTGTCGCCGCTCATTGGCGAGCTGCGATTTTCGATGTGCGAGTGTCATCATATCAGTGTCATGTAATAGGGTCATATTTCGTGCGCCGATGTAAAGGCGTTATGCTTCCATGTCTTTTATAGTTCGCTGGTGGTAGGGTATTCAGGTTTGCGGAAGGATACGGTCAGCGGTAAGCGTGTTAAAGCCTATTGTGCTGTTTGCCGTTAACGCTTTGTGTGAAAAAATGAATTGATCGGTTCTGTGCTCTATTTCACGCAGACTAGTTGCCTGTTTAAAGTGTACGCATATATTTGTTACGGTTAAATTGTGTTTAAGGCGGCAGCTGTGAAAAATATACATTTCTCGTTGTAAGTGGTAAACCGAGAGACGGACGGACAACGCAACGATCCTGTCAGAGTTCCGTTCTTTCCTGTTGAGGTTTAATATTATACCATAGAAATCAAACTAACCCAAATTTCAGATGTGTAGGTACTTAGAGCAGGAAAGGAATGGAGATGTTAACGCGCGATTTCCCCTCTGCCAAAACTCTAACATTAAGTCTGACCAAAATGATCAGGGTCTGTTGATTCTATGCGTGTTTTTGGCATTTGTGTGCCAGTTTTGTTTTAGTGTGAGTTTGTAGGAACGTAACAAATTTTGACATAAGCGCAGAAGTGTGCTATACGTGTGTTCCTCGTCCCTCTCAAAAAGTGGCAGAAAAATTGTAGTGCATAGATAAGCCAAGGACGCCTCCTGTTTGTCTGCTTTATGGTACTAAGTAATAATGTTAGATTAAGTAAGTATTGGGAAATCATCGAACCAAATTACTAGGAAGTGTGTCAGACGATAACCTCGAATGCTATCTTTGATAAGGGTTTATTATCGGCTTGGAGTTATTACGCTTTGCATTAAGATTTGCTGCGAAGTCATCTTTTTATGCAAGCAAATAATTTAGTATTTGACGGGAATGATTGTAATTTATCATTTTTATCCATATTTTATCGTCAAATTTTGATACCAAATAGTTTTCTTACAAATAAAGAAATAAGTATAGATAGAGTGATGAACAATGCGATAAGAGAGAAGTGCGGTGTGAATGAAGATGTAGTGACGAAAATTGAGAAGGGTATGTTAAGATGGTTTGGGCATGTAGAGAGAATGAGGGAAAGCAGATTTACAAAAAGGGTGCATGAAAGGAGAGTGGGTGGAAAAGTGGGAAAGGGAAGACCTCGGCGAACGTACTCCGATCAAATCGGTGATATTTTGGAAAAAGGACAGGTCAGGAGTACCCAAAACCGGAGAGCATGTATGAAGAATGTTATGAGATTAAGGGAAGCAAAGGTTGTATGTCAGGATCGTAGCAAGTGGAAGTCCGTGGTCTCTGCCTACCCCTCCGGGAAACAGGCGTGACTGTATGTATGTATGTAAGTATAGACAAGTACTTGAGACTAGGATAAATTAACAGTATCCTTGAAAATGACTCTCTAAGTTCAATTAGTTTCTTAAACGTCTAAAAATAAATACAATACTCTAAAATCGGGATTTAAGTGGTTTTGTAAAGTGAAAACTAGCTCCTGTGGTATCATTCCATCATACCATTCTACTGACTGTATGAAGATTTGATGATTCAATCACTAACAATTACAAGGCTAACATTTCTCGAAATGATCGTCTGTCGTGCTGTATACTGTAGCTCGTCTACAGAATTTATAATTAAACAGGATATCCACTATGAGCAAAAATTATTCTAAGCCCAACCGCAGTGGAGTAAGCATCATTGCTATGACGTCATTATGATAGTCATCTAGTCATATACATAATATATATCTAACCTTGACCGGCACCTTTAAGAAAAACTTGTGTAAATAAGACTGCAGTAAAAATATTTGTTACAGACAACACACAGCCTAAACTACTGGACCTAGAGACTTGAAATTTGGCACACATGTACTTTGAGTATACTAAAGGTGCACTAAGAAGGGATTTTTCGAAATTACCACGGAATAGGGAACTGGCCCATTTTGAAATATTTCACGGGGGCAAAGCCGCGGGGCATAAGCTAGTTAACCTAATAAGTCTCAAATTAAGCAGAGCTTGTGTTATATAGATACTAGATAACGGATACTTATATAGATAAATACGTTAATAAATGCATATTAAACATCCAAAAATCGCGAGCAAACATTCGTATTCATCATATAGACATCTGCCCCGACCGGGGATCGAACCCGGGACCTCAAGCTTCGTAGTCAGGTTCTCTAACCACTAGGCCAACCGGTCACCTTTACTCATTAATGACTGTACGAAATTGTACCTTGGATCTCGATGATGATGTAGAACACCGTTTACGTTAAACAAATTATTTATTTATTCTACTATCATTGAACTGAACTCTTAAACTCCTTTCTAATTCTCACAACTAACTCAACTAACAAAAATACTTAAAGTCTTAAGCATTCCAGGACAACATCCTGTTACCCTGTTATAAAGCGGCACAGCGCCATCTATGGGATTATATTATAACTAATTTACTCCATACTAATTATACAATGACAAGGAAGGGTTTGTACTATTTGCACTATAACATAATATCAACCTTGACAAGGCTTTACTCAGAACTGATTAAATAATTTGGCGTTCCACTATCTAAGTATGACTGAATCTAAACCAATAGGGCAAGGTTTTCGGCAAAACATTACGCAGCAATATCGATTTTGTGTACCTAAGTATCTTGAGTAATCGCACTTTCTTCATAGATAAATACCTAAGTACAATGTTATCGTGGTCGTATCAAATGGCAATAATTTTCAAGGAAATGTCATGCTAATTTATCTGAGTACAAGGTGAATTTATCGTAATTTTGCTATCCATTAAATTGGAATAGATAACATAACCGACGAGATATTAATGTCAAATAAATAAATAAATATCATGGGACAATTTGACACCAATTGACCTAGTCCCAAACTAGGCAAAGCCTGTACTATGGATACCTGACAACGAATAAACATACTTATATAGATAAATACATATTTATGTACATATTAAACATCCAAGACCCGAGAACAAACATTCGTATTCATCATACAAACATCTGCCCCGACCGGGATTTGAACCCGAGACCTCAAGCTTCATAGTCAGGGTCTCTAACCACTAGGCTATTCGGTCGTCAAAAAATGTGGCTCTCTTGCCCATCTGCAACCATACGGACAAGACAGCCGTTTGTTGTATGTTTTCATACAAAACCACGGATCTCAATAATAAGCTTTATGAGCACGTATGGTCGCGAGGTAGGAAGGTAATTGTTTTCAGTTCATTGTAAACTTCCGCAAAGTAACGCTAATTCAATCAGTTAATTAACGGTTAGTTATGTCTAAGTATTTTTTTCGTACATTCAATTCATACCTATTTTTTAATACGAAATTACGTACACTACTACGCTTAATTTCCATGACCTGATTAACTTAATGTTGTTCAAAATCATCAATCAAAGCATCACTAATAAAAAAAAATGCTAAGTCTGCTTACGGTAGTATTGAAGGAAACGAAATACCTTAGTCACTTACGACATTTTGCTTCGGTGGTAGCGCAAATGCTAAGTGTCACTATCAGCTGTGACATCAATTGTACTTTCTATTTCTACTATCTGTTGACAATGAAAGTAGCGGTAGCATACTGCTATAACATAGCATAGCGCTTTTTATACTGTTTTAGTATAAAAAGCGCGACTTTAAATGTTTGATGTCAATTATGTCGCTATTCAGCGAGGCAACGCTGCCAGCCTTTTGGGCACTATGCCACGGGGGCCTTATTTAGATTTAATTTAGTTTTAAGTTGTAGTTTATTTAGTTTAAGCTTAGATTTAATTTCATTGTAAATTGCTTTTATTATGTAAATAAAGTATTATAGAGCGTACTCGTAAATAATTCAACTTTAAACTGGCTCTAGATCATTGGAGTGACCTTTTTTTATTTTTTTATGTTATGAGATTATTCATTTTGGATCCTATAAGCGGCTGGGTTAAAAGTAAATACAGTTTTCGCGCGAGGATTGAAAAGAACATAGTTGACAGAAAAAGTGCATGGTCTAACAAACCGAGCCAGCCTTTACTAAAACCAGACAAATGTATTTCATTGTTAAATTCCTAACTCAGTTTCGTAGAAGTTTGCAGATTTTTTTATCTGTTCGCATTCCTATTTGACGACCTTTTTTGGAGTTTTAGGAATTTATTAAAGCCTTTCAATAGTTTTGTTCATTTTGGAATACTTTGGAGTTTTCATGTCGTACAACGCTTTTGCCCGCGACTTCGTCTGTAAGTATCGAATTTGGGTTTTGCCAACCCACATTTTCAGTACTTTTTTTTTTTGCTTAAAGTATTAACTGTCGAAGATTATCGATTTGACTGCACATGATTTAGCATGTGTCCCTTCCATAGAAATTTTAACCAAAAAGGCCAATGTGGAAGTAACAGCTGTCAAATCGGTCACATAGAAAATCTTCCACGTAGTTACTATAAATAATACATAACTATGTATGTCATCATCATCATACCAACCGAAAAACGCCCACTGCTGGACATAGGCCTTCCCCGAGTATTGGTATTCTATGACGATCGGTCTTGTACGGTGGACTTACCATCTGGCAAAGATAGAGGAAAGGAATGCCTTTCCAATAGCTACCGCTAGCGGTATGTATACCTACTGTATGTACAATTAATTTTATGATGCTGTGAGGTCACAGGTCAATATCGTAAATAAAAAAAACAGCCCTAAGCTTTTGTTTCATAATCAACCAATATAATGTAAAACTCTTCCGTTACTGACTGAGTGACTGATAGACAATGCACAGCTAAAACCTTTGGCCCTAGAAGGCTGAAATTTTGCATAGAAGTTGCCTTTATGATGTAGACAAGCAGTAAGGACGGATTTGTTGAAATTCCCACGGGATGGAGAATAAACGGGATTTTGCGCCTACGAAGTCGCGGGCAAAAGCTAGTAATTATATTTTTTATAAACTCACTGAAACATGAATACACAGAAAAAAAAACAGAAAAATGCCAACCCCGGGAATCGAACCCGGATCCTCGACACTCCGGGTCGTGTGCTTTTCCCCTACACCACGGCTGGGCATAACTTATACCCAGCAGCAGCTTACTTTATGCCCAGCCGTGGTGCAGGGGAAAAGCACACGACCCGGAGTGTCGAGGATCCGGGTTCGATTCCCGGGGTTGGCATTTTTCTGGTTTTTTCTGTGTATTCATGTTTCAGTGAGTTTATAAAAAATATAATTGATATTCACGGGAAAACCGTAAAAATAAAAAATTGGGAGAAAAAATACAAAAAAAAGATATACTGAGATCATGAAAAGCTAGTAATTTATAAACATTTAGGTATACTGTTTCGATACAAATGCCTGGCATAGTAAACTGTTTATTGACAAACTTTAAGCGAATGTTTTACAAACAAACAAATAGTTGAAGATAAAACATTTATTTCATCTATGGACCAGCATTGACAATCACAATCGTATCATACGTAAACACCGTTATGAGCCAGGCCATTGAAAACTAGCCTGTAACTAAAGTAAGTAAGGTCCACAGTTGAACGCAAAAGGTCAGAAAGCAATCGACAATGGAGATAAAAATCGCGAATAGAAAAGTGTATGTACTTATGTATGTATATCTCTTTATTGTACATAAAACAAAAAATAACGGATAACAGAACAAAAGCAAATGTACAAAGGCAAACTTATCCCTTAAAGAAAAGAAAAAATAAAAGAAAGAATGAGAGTAAACAAGAGGAAAGAAAGAGGGAAGAGGTAAGAAAGTGTCAGGGAATTTGTCAAAATAATACGGTAGCGTCAGTATATAAGGCTACTTGTACAGACCTGGATTAGCCACTAACCGTCACTTCAGACGATACAAATACGTTCAGTTTTTGCGGGTGATAGGAGCTTGTGCCAGGTCCGTCCGGATCGCTACTACCATCATACTCGCTAATCCTGCCGCTAAGCAGCAGTTCTTGCACTGTTGAGTTCCGGTGTGAAGAGTAAGACAGCCGGTGTAATTACGGGCACAAGTGGCATTTCAACTTAGCTCTCTAGGTTGGCAATGCATCTGCGAGCCCTCCGGGGTTGCGGTTATCTATGGGCAGTGGTGATTACTTACCATCAGTTGACCCACTTGCTCATTTGCCTTCCTCGTTGCATAAAAAAAAAGTTAAAGTCAGTGCCTAACCCAGGTTATGCAAGTTGAAATTAATGTTTTAAGTGAAATAAACTGATCACTCATAAACAACGTGTTACAAGATAACCTGTAAAAAAATTTTTTTTACAGTGTTTCCAATATTGTAAATGGACCGTTTCGGCTTAACGGGTTTGTTTTTAACAACCTGTATACAGGGTGATCAATTCAAATGGGTCAGAAGGGAGAAGTCAGAACCTACAAGAGATAGAGATATCGGTTCTTAGGAACCAAGCGTCTATTGTAGATTAAATAAAAACCACCAATTACTCGACCACGCGTGCAAAGTGTGTATATTTTCATTTCCCCGACATTATCATTTCAAAGTTCAATATTGCAAAAACGAGTGAACCGATTTCAATAAAACTTTAGCTGAGAACCATCTCGATTAAATTAGCTTTCGATTAAAAAAACCGCATCGCAATCGCTCCATCCGTTTGGGAGCTATGATGCCACAGACAGATACACAGATACTTACACAAATCGAACTTATAACGCCCCTCTTTTTCGTCGGGAATTAAAAAGGATGTTTTTTTTAACCTTTTACATCAAAAGTTTTAAACTTTCTAGGTAGTGCCATTTAAGCATATTTCATGAAGATGCATAATAATTAGAAAAAGTATGTACAAAAAGGTTGGGCTTAGTGCCTTAATTGCTTCTCTACTAGCTAACCTTTGGTTACAGTAAAAAAAAGTGACAGCACAAAATGAAGTCGTAAGTGACGATGACAAACAGATTTTTCTTAAAAAAAACCCGTAATGTTTTTTAATATAATTACACTTAAAGCAGGTTATTTAATAAGTTGTAACTTTATTCATAAAATCACTTCATTTCCTTTATACACAAACCGGGATAAAATTATTAATAATGAATTTTCTTCATTTCCTCTTACATAAAACAGAGTAATATTATTAAACGTACAATTATGTACAGTAACTGATAAGATGAGGATAACTGTTATTTTATTTTCATTAATAGTGCCTTTTCATCTTCTCGGGTAGTGTTTACTTTTTCCAGTCAATTAGATTAAATGTCAAAACATCAATATCAAGCGCTTAGTTGATGCAACTTGTGACCAAAGGGCTGGCAGTTTTCTCTCTCAAAGAATCAGCATCGCTATTCAGCGAGGCAACGCTGCCAGCCTTTTGGGCACTATGCCACGGGGGCCTTATTTAGATTTAATTTAGTTTTAAGTTGTAGTTTATTTAGTTTAAGCTTAGATTTAATGTCATTGTAAATTGCTTTTATTATGTAAATAAAGTATTTCAGTAATAAACATCAATATCGATATAAAGAAACATGCATCTTGTGGGCGTTAAAGAAGTCACGTCACGAGAGAGGTTTTTACCACTTCTCTGTAAGTGAAGTGGTAAAAAATCGACCATTTATAAATAATCCCAATATTTTTTTTTATTAAATATGAAACTACAGTGATACACGGACATGACACTTAATCGTGTCGCACAAATTTCTTATTTTAAAGACGTGACTGATTCGTTTATTTTACAGTGCGTGATGTTACAAACGACAGCGAAATATCAAGACAATGGTTTTTTTTTTTACACATTTATGTAAACAATACAGTCACTTTCTTTGGGTAGCCGTTTTAAAATGCAGGAGGAATAGTAATTAGATTTATTCTTTAAAGTATATAACAAATAGTGCTTTTATACGCATTACATACAACATTTGTTGTAATTTACGTCCAACCAAGTTTAAATACAACAATAATTATATGTACTTAAATTTTACAAAATGGAAAACATTATTTCAAAAAACAAAACACAGATGTGACTTAATCCATTCAAAAAACTCCACGCATGTTTTTAAAACTGTTACGTTTTTGTCAGAAGTACAATAGTACAGACAAACGGACAAATTGATTGATGCATGTAACCACGCGATGATGAATGATGTACAATGATCTCATTTGGCCTCCGCCATTGTTTTTTAATGATAAAATTATTTTTTTCTCGATCGATGAGAGTAAAAAATATTGATTTCGTATTGTTGGAAGTACTTGGGGAACTTTAAAGGTTAGATTGTGGGTGGTTGAAAAACTATTCAACTAAAAACGAAACAATAATTACTTAACTATAAGTGTGTTTTTGTTAAGACTATAAATAAATTCAATAATAAATGAGTGGTCTAACTATACTACTTATAAGAATCAGTGTCTACTAGCCATATGCCACTTATTTTTTTAAGTTTTTTATGGTGGTAACAGTGTCACAATTGGGAAAAGGGCTCGTATCATAATAAAATACAAATATTTTTTATAGTACAGCACAAAACAGTCACTTGTTTCTTTTCGTAAAAAATTACTTACAGGGTGAGCAATGCAGCTACAACAATACAGATATTATTTTCTCAAACATGCAATAGGTACAATTTATAAGAGCAGTTTGAAATCAAACAAAGTAATCTGCAATTATCTACCCTTTCTCCATTTATTTAAAATCAGTATATTTACTATTTAGATTTATAGGTACTTTATCACACAATTGATTGACACACAAAAATGTAACCGACTTAACAAACGCACGTTCTTCCTTATTAAAAATGCTATATCATAGATCGCTCATTTCAATTCCATCTATCACAACATATTGACAGACAGACTGACGCTCTAACATATCAGTTTAAGGATCTGAGCCGAGCATTCATCACTTATAATTTATGTATGTTGCAAATGGTACTCGCTTGTTTTGAAATAAGTGTCTTATCTGACACACGAGTGTTAGTTTCCATGAATGAAATTAAACTAAAGGCCATGCCAGGATAAGCTACGTGAATCTGCCCCCAGCGAGTTTTACTGACTTTACATTACTGACAAATATGCAAAATTTCACCAGCCCAAACTTTATAGTTTTTTGTAACTTTTGTCGACCGGATGGCCACTGTGGTTAGAGAGCCTGACTACGAAGCTTGAGGTCCCGGGTTCGACCCCTGTCGGGGCAGATGTCTGTATGATGAATACGAATGTTTGCTCTCGAGTCTTGGATGTTTAATTTGTATGAGTTACAAAAGCGCTTAGTTGATGCAACTTGTGACCAAAGGGCTGGCAGTTTTCTCTCTCAAAGAATCAGCATCGCTATTCAGCGAGGCAACGCTGCCAGCCTTTTGGGCACTATGCCACGGGGGCCTTATTTAGATTTTATTTAGTTTTAAGTTGTAGTTTATTTAGTTTAAGGTTAGATAGATAAATAAATTACTCACATTTGTATGTACGTATTTATCTGTATTTACAAGTATGTTTATTCGTTGTCTGGTACCCATAACACAAGCTCTGCTTACTTTGGGACTTGGTGTCAATTGTCCCACTATATTTTATTTTTTTATTTAAAAAGCACCAAAACAGCCTTCTTGTGTGGTCGCGGGTGAGCAAATTAAATGTTGTTAGTCCATGACCCCCGTAAAGTAATTCAATCAATTATACCACCTTACACTCCTCATTTCCATGGTCGCTGTGAGCCATGTGTTCAACTAGCGCAGTGAAAGTGTCAACTGTTTTGTTTTCTTCTGCTTTTCCATTGTTGTCACTTGGAAAGTAGACTTTAAGTTGTTAAGTGAATTGCTTACGTTTGTGTTGATGATACGTCATTATTCGTCGTTTAATGGTTTTGACTGCTCTTGACAATGCATACACAAATAAAGCTTGTTTAATGGGCTAGACATAACATTAACATTATTATTGCATTAGGTGGTTGTGCATATATTATAAGGCTTTGAAATATGTTCAAAGAATAAATCAATTGTTTTCTTTTTTATATTGCAATTCTACTTTTTGCAGTAAAAGCCAAAATGCAAAATTTGATAAGTAGAATTAATTTTCAAAAAGGCGTAAAAAAAAGGATAACGTTGTTATAGGACTAGGGAGGTTACACCTCTTAAAATTTTGATTGTTAGTCAAACCAAACCAAGACCGCACTATTCAAATGAACCGACTCAAACAGTTCAAGTTAATTCCACGAATTCACAGAAATCAAGTTTAATTTGATAGCCATGTTTATTTAGGGCCACAACCTCAAACATAAACGAAACTGGGAAAGTTCAAAGTTAATGACACTTTTGTCATTCTAAGAAACTTTGGCTGAATACAGAACTAAAACAAACTAATTAATCAAATTCAAAGGTGAAAAAGTCCTAAAGAAATGATCGTATTTGTTTGAAGATAAAGCTTAAAATTGTCTTGAGTCAGCTACAAAACAACTAAAGACGAACTATTACGAAGAATGGGTAAGGTAATTTGAACCTAATGCCATTGTGTTAACGTTAAAACTTGCTGTAGTAATAGCGTAAAGAAAGTTTTTTTTCATATTTGGTGGCGCAGATGTTAGGAAGTGAAATAAGTTGGCGATAAGCAGTTTGTTTACTTTTTAAATGAATGAGAGGGTTAAGTCATGTGATAATATGGCACTGTTTTAATTTTTTGTATGTAATAGTGAACACTTTTACGAGCTTTTAATTGACTTGCCATTTTATTATGTACGTACTTACCTAGGTTTATAGTTGCAAAGCGATTTGCTTGAAATTCGGTATTAATTTTGTAAGTTGGATGACACACACACTGTACTGTACAGTCATGTGTACCTATACTTATTGCTACTGCTTCAGCCATAAGTTCTATTACTTACTTACGGACTTTTACTTAAAAATGTAACTTACCCTTTTTAAAGTTTTAGAAAAGAAATTAACCTGGTTTTTCATGTTTTTTTTTTCATATTCCCAAACTCTGTATCATTGCCAAATAAAAAAAGACTTAAGCGAAGATACGACTTTTTTTTCGCGAAACACAAACACATCACGTGTGTCGACGGCCTTGTCGAGTGGCCGCGAATTTTACGACGTGATATAAAAAGCGTAACTTATCGATCTTCCCTAACGCGTTATGTCGAATTATGTCGTTTGTCACGCAGTGCAAGTTATACGCAGTGACTGATGGTTATTGTATAAGGCGTTTAAAAATTTCTTAGTTACTTATCAAAAGCCGTGGTAGCTTAGTGGTTTGACTGCCAAGCAGAAAGTCGTTGGCTCGCAATTCTGAGTTTTTCGAAATTGAAGTTCCCAATCTGCATTGGACCCGCGTGAGAACTAAAAGGCCTCTCATACTGTGAAAATTTCATTTTGTTGATTTGCTTAAGTTTTTTTTTATTTCATTGTATGTTTGAGAAAAGCACTTTATACATACGTACCTCGGCGTGCATTAATGTAAACGTCAGGATATGCCCTTTGGAACATTTTGAGCGGCGCGCGGCCGGCGTCGCCCGTGCGGTGCGAACGTGCTCGCGGCTCATATCACTGAGACTACTTTGTAGAAAATAAAAACGAAATACCGAAGGGCCCTTCCATACCCCTCCTCGTTCTCCCTGATGGGCCGGGTTCGGGCCAGTTCCAACAGCATACTGAAGGTCATTGCAGACAGGCCTGATAGTCCCATCCTGAATGCTTGGGTAGAGCTGCATCTCAAAAAATAAGTGTTAGGTATGTTATTATTATTGTTATTTATTGCATCATTAATGTTATTTCATTGGTACAAAATTGTTGTTGACATTAATTTTTATTCCAAATTATTTTATTTTATTCAATTGTGGTTCATTACAGTGACATTTTATAATTACTATACAAGTTATTCTATTACATGACTCAATTAATTTCAGTGACATAAAATTATTGATACGGTATTTATTATTCACTAATATAGCTCGTAAGCAGAACCATTGTCACTAACAATCTATGGATGTATAATGATCTGATAATAAATGTTTTTTTTTATACGCTATATATCTATGTCTGGTCTACGTCGGCGCGATAAGGGATATCCAGCCTCATAGTGGCCTCTGTAGTAATGTATAGGTAAGTACTATGATGATACACGTGGCTATTTCCTAGGTATAGATCTTCGATCGTTTTTGCCTTAAAACTAAAAAAGCGGACAAGTGCGAGTCGGACTCGCGCACGAGGGCTCCGTACAAAGACTTTAACGCTTTTCCCCAGTTTTTTAAGTTGTTCAGTGTTAGCAGAGCCCTGTTCCTAAGCAAAATGTACGCAGTGTGGGGTCAACTTATATTGGTCTGCGAAATCTACAGACAGACATAAAAATTTAAGATTTTGAGACTTTTCCGAGTGGTTGTGCTATAAGAGCTACCTTCATACCAAATTTCAAGTTTCTAGGACAACTGGAAGTACCCTTTAGGTTTTCTCAGTACGGCGATTTGTATGGAAACCACCTTTTTAATGACTGTATCTTTTGATTGCGTTCACTTGGAGGGTTGGTTTTTTTCACAGCTTCAAGGGACCGCAGGCTTGAGTATTTGATATTAATTTCAGCATGCTACCTCCACGCGTTCCAGAGAAAAAGGGTCTTGACAGACAGACAGACAGACGGACAACGAAGTGATCCTATGAGGGTTCCGTTTTTTCCTTTTGAGGTACGGAACCCTAAAAAGAACCGGCACACGGGTGTTAATTTCTTTTTCGTGTTGTGGTCACATCCGTCGGCAGTGCCTTCGGCGATTTGTATGGAAACCACCTTTTTAATGACTGTATCTTTTGATTGCGTTGACTTCAGAAGGTTGATTTTGCCACAGCTTCAAGGGACCGCAGGCTTTAGTATTTGATATTAATTTCAGCATGTTACCTCCACGCGTTCCAGAGAAAAAGGGTCTTGACAGCCAGACAGACAGACAGACGCACATCAAAGTGATCATATTATTATAAGGGTACCGTTTTTTCCTTTTGAGGTACGGAACCCTAAAAACACCTATGTCTATACCAATCGGCTCCCACAATTACAAGTTTTTTGCCCGATGACTTCATACGTCGATCTATATTTTTTTTAATTATTGCCTTTTATAAAGCAACGACCTCTTTTGTACGATCGAAAAACAACTGTTTTTAAATATACAAACTTTTTGCGGTCGCGAAAACGAACTTCATTCGAATCTTGGTCTTGAGGCCACGTAATAAGGATCGTTGCTTTTTGAAACTGTGGCAGAACGTTTTGCTTTGTGTTTACGTTAAATTGTGCGTGAAAATACATGAAGGAATTTGCCTTTTTTTTAGGGTACCGTGTCTGAAATAACTGTTTAAGGGTTTTACTCAGACTATTTGTCAAATCGGTACTAATTTTGTGACGAAAAGTGACCCTAGCGCTTAACGCTGTGAGCGAGGCCTGCATGACAGAATAGTTAACACTAAGGGTCCCAGTTGGAAAGGGGTTGACTCGCACCATAATTTTTAGGGTTCCGTACTTCAAAAGGAAAAACGGTATCCTTTTAATGTCACTGTGTCTGTCCGTGTGTCTGGCTGTATGTCAAGACATTTTTTCCCTGGGACGCGTGAAGGTAGCATGCTGAAACTGTTATCAATTCAGGCCTGCCAATCCCTTAAATCTGTAAAAAAAAACTTTTAGGTCAACGCAAGCAAAAGATAAAATTGCCGTGGAAACAAAACATACAGTTGTCCTAGAAACTTGAAATTTGGTATAAAGGTAGCTTATACAGCACAACCAATCAGATAAATCTGAAAATGTTATTTTTTTATATCTGTCTGTATAATTACGTCCGTAACCAATAGGTATAAAATTATCTGATTTGCGTACATACATTTTGCTTTCTAGCAGGGCTCTGCTAACACTGGATAACTCAAAACAAAAAAATAGACGAACTATTAACATACCTACAAATTTGTACAGAACCCTCGGTGCCCGATTCCGACTCGAAACGGCCGTGTTTTTTTCTTTTATTATGGTTGAACCAGACTGAACCAGTATCCGATGCCAGATAGAATTTTAATCGTAACGAATCTTAGTATTCATTAAGAAATTTCAAAAATCGTGATTGATACGATTTTTAACCCCCGACGAAAAAGAGGGGTGTTGTCTGTGTATCTGTGTATCTGTCTGTGGCATCATAGCTTCCAAACGGGTGGACCGATTTCGATGCGGTTTTTTTTAATCGAAAGCTAACTTAATCGAGATGGTTTTTAGCTAAGTTTCATTAAAATCGGTTCACCCGTTTTTGAAATATTGAACTTTGAAATGACAATGTCGGGGGTTTTTCAACTTTTCAAATTAATATTTAAGTAACTACTTCTCTTTGTTTTTAGAGCAACCGTCATACCCAGAATTCAATTCATATTATTAGGGTGCCTTATCAAAACAGTAAAAATGGTGCGACTCCCTTCGCACGCCGTCTGTCACAGCTGATTATCTCAGGAACCCAACTATTTTGCAAATGAAGAGAAATAAGATTTCTTTCGCAATAGGGACTACGAGTAAAAGGAAAACATACTAAGAATGCATCATGGTTGATAAATAAATGATACCTAGTTACTTTGATGAGTATTTACTTACAAGGCAACTAACCATAAAAAAACTTTTTCAAATCTTGATCTCTGACTTTGCTTCTGCGCAGATCCAACACTCATATTAAATAATAAGTACGGCCTTCGTGATAAAACGAGTTAAAGTTACTACCGTATGCAAAAAAAAGTGTTTTTCTAAACGTTTCATTTAGTCGTAAGTTTCCTACCAAATAATTATGGAATCGTGATTTTATTAATGGTTATGAGTTATGAATGACTCATTAGTGTTTGTTTCACTGTCTGTTCGTCTGTCACGCTGCTGTGAAGCATGTTGCGTGATTTAGAGTCTAAACCTAAAACCAGTGGCTCTGTGAGCTGTAGACCTCGCGACCTCGTTTTTGAACGTTTTTCGCTTTTTAGGGTTCCGTTCCTCAAAAGAAAAAAACGGATCCTATAAGGGTTAAGAACGGAACCCTTATAGGATCACTTTGTTGTCCGCCTGTCTGTCTGTCTGTCAAGACCCTTTTTCTCTGGAACGCGTTGAGGTAGCATGCTGAAATTAATATCAAATACTCAAGCCTGCGGTCCCTTGAAGCTGGGAAAAAATCAACCTTCCAAGTGAACGCAATCAAAAGATACAGTCATTAAAAAGGTGGTTTCCATACAAATTGCCGTACTGAGAAAACCTAAAGGGTACTTCCAGTTGTCCTAGAAACTTGAAATTTGGTGTGAAGGTAGCTCTTGTAGCACAACCACTCCAAAAAGTCTCACCGTCTGTAGATTTCGCAGACCAATATAAGTTGACCCCACACTGCGTGCATTTTGCTTAGGAGCAGGTCTCTGCTTACAATGGACTTCTTAAAACATCGGGGAAAAGCGGGAAAATCTTCCCGCTCCCCAGTGCACCCTCGTGCGCGAGTCCGACTCGCACTTGGCCGGTTTTTTTTAATGTTAGGTTATTTCGTGCACTCCAGTACTCTGGGCCTATACAGCCCGGAATCAAACCCACTGTTTCCTACTGGACGAGCAGTAGTTCAACTCATTCAGCTTCTTGATCTTTACAGCAAATAAGTGTTAAAAACCGTTTTTTATAGTAATTTACGGCATGCGTTAGTAATCCGTGACGACCATAACCTTAGCCATGCATGACTAACTGACTAGGAAGTGAAGAGTTGATCATCATTAAGTGACGTCACTAAATGATGATCAGCCCATCATCACACGCCTAAGTTAAGATTGAGTAGCAGTTTAACTTTGTACGGTCAGTGTCAAAAGTGCTCACTTATTTGGTTCGAAAAATGTTCAGGTAATGTCTTTTATTATAATTTTAATGGAGTATCGTTTTGTATTTTTTACTCCATTTTTCTAACCAGTAGCTGTGGTGCAGTGGTCTCGCACATGACACGTAGTGTCAAGAATCCGGGTTCGATTCCAGGAGTAAGTCATGTTTTTCTGGTTTTCCGTGTAAACATTATATTATTTACACCATGGCCTTTGGGTCTAGTACAAAATTCACGAAAAATGTGTCCCAGTACAACATGGCCTTTTTTATGACAGCCATATGTCAATATGTCATAGCGCTGTCGTTCGACCAAACTAAGACTGACTAACGCTCGATTATTGGTCTTTTTTGCAAATTAGTTATATTTTGGTTCGGACGTTTTCAAGCGCTAACCCGAAGGACATGGTGTTGGTAAGTCAATGTGTGTAAAGGCATTCCTACATTTGATTTAGCTATCTTTCTTGATTGATACTGTATGACTCACATACAAATAAAATCGACGCAATTCAAAAACCCACATCAAGCCAGTTTTTTACACTCCATAAATATTTATAATAACAGAGCGTTAAACAAAATAAAATTGATTGCCTCAAATCGATTCCCATCAAATCAGAAAACCAATTGGATCGCTAATAAGCATTTTTTTTTTTCACAATGTTTTTCATTAAAAACCCTTTAAAATCGTAAAATAACATCACGATTGAGCAATAATGTCGATTTTCCGGGTAACATCGAAATACACTAATGGGCGAAGCGAAAATCGCAAATTCTTCACGGTAACTTATTACGGTTGCATCCATACTAATAAATATCACCACGAGTGTAAAATGCGAAAGTAACTCTGTCTCTCTGTCTGAAAAACAGCTGTAGCAATCTTGATGAAATTTGACAAGAAGATAGTTTTAACATGAGGAATAACATAAGCTAAATTTTATTCGGGAAAATTGCACAGTTCGCGTGGGATACCACTAATCATATCGCAGATCAAATTTGTCGCCTTCAGTTAACAATACTGTCGATGAATGAAAGAAATACCTTTACCTTTAGAAAAAAAAATGCTGTCACTGCTTTGAGTTTGACAACGTCAAATTGTAGTCATAAACGTCTTTCAAATTCAAATTCAAAATTTTTCAGCAAATAGGCAGTTGAATGCTCTTTTACACGTCATTTTTTTGAGTCTACCAGCGCTTTCGGAAAGACCACGACTTTCTTTACGACAATTGATCTATTCTAACGTAGAACTTGCGTTAAGTATTTTTAGAATTGCACCAATTAATTAATTATGAACCATAGCGAAAATGTAAAACTATTTTTGTGTTCCTCTTTCCAAACAGATACAGACGACTAATCAAAATTATAGTCTTAGAAATATGAAATGTCGTCACTAAAATTAAGCCGTTATTAATCTTTAAATTTGACATTACAACTGTCATTTCGAAGACAAAAGAACAGGCTAGCCGGAATGCGACCGCGACAGGAATCCAGCGATTTCCTCACCAAAGACAATCGTGACCGCTCTCTAACGGGTCAACTGGTGTCCACTCTATGACAGCTGTCAAAACATGAAGGTCACCGCCATCACGGCTTGACTGTTGCTCCACAAGTAAACTGGATGTTAGCAGCGATTAATGAGGCACTATCGATAAACTGTTATCGATAAAAACTTATTGCTTACGGTGCATTGTTTTTGACGGAGGCGTTGGTAGACTCAAAAAGACTTGTACTAACCTGAATAAGTTACTCATCACCAGTCTTTTTTACGTTCTTCTGGGCACAGGTCTCCTCTCAGAATGAGAGGGCTTGAGCTATAGTTCCCACGCGGTCCCAGTGCGGATTGGGAACTTCACACGTACACACGTAGGCTTCCTCACGATCTTTTTCTTCACCGAAAAGCTCACGATAGGTAAATCACAAACGTAATTTCGCTAACTATTTCCTAAAAAATCAGGGCGAGCTGGGGGCTTGAACCCACGACCCCCTGCTTGAGAGGCCGTAGGTTTCGGCGTATGACATTTAGGCACTTGTGCTGGTGGCGCCTCCAGCGGAATTTGTTTCCAGTTTTACTTATCTCCTATTAGCATAACGACTATCAAACTTTGTATAGTTAAATTGAGAAATGTTTTTGCATGTCAAAGTGTTTATGACCTGGACATATAAGATTGATTTTTGCCTGTCCTGTGGAAAAGCTTTACGAGGGCTGTTTGATAAGTACCCGTTTATGGAAAAAAAAAAGTTTTTTTTGTATATATGCATTTATTTTTCTACGTAGTCACCTTTTAACTCTATACATTTGTTCCACCTATACTCAAGCTTCAATACACCATCCAAAAAGTATGATTTTGGAATGTCATTAAAATAGGCCTCTGTGGCGGCAATGACTTCGTCATTTGATCCAAATCGCTTGCCACCGAGCCATTTTTTTAGGTTGGGAAACAAAAAGAAATCGCATGGGGCCAAATCTGGAGAATACGGGGGGTGAGACAATAGTTCGTAGCGTAACTGTGCTAATTTAGCCGTCACAACTCTGGACGAATGAGCCGGGGCAATGTCGTGATGAAACAGTACTTTTTTCTTTTTTAAATGGGGTCGTTTGTCCTTCAACACGGCGTCAAATTCATCCAATAAATTGGCATAGTACTGCCCTGTTATTGTTTTTCTCTTTTCTAAATAGTCAATATGTATAATACCCTGCGAATCCCAAAAAACGGTCGCCATGACCTTTCCAGCCGATGGGACGGTTTTTGCTTTCTATGGAGCAGGTTCACCCGGTAAAATCCACTGCTCCGACTGCTCTTTCATTTTCGGGGTGTAGTGGTGGACCCACGTTTCGTCCACGGTCACGAAACGACGCAGAAACTCCTTCGGGTTACGTCTGAACACGGCCAAACACTGCTCCGAAGTAGTCAGTCGGTTCCGTTTTTGCTCCTCCGTGAGTAAACGCGGCACCCACCTCGCCGATACTTTCTTCATACCCAATTTTTCTTCTAATATGTGTTGTACCCTCTCGATTGAAACGTTTACAGCATCAACGATTTCTCGAAGTTTAATTCGGCGGTCGGCTAAAACGATATTTTCAATTTTCTTAACCATATCGTCTGTAGTCACCTCAACTGGCCGGCCTGGGCGATCCTCATCAAAGACGGTTGTTCTCCCCCGCTTAAACTCGTTATACCAATATCTGACGGTTGTCATAGAAGGAGCACATTCATGGTAAACCGCTTGCATTCTTACTTTTATTTCATCACATGTTTTTCCTTCCAAAAATAAGAATCTAATTACAGACCGATACTGCTCTTTCTCCGTTTTAACAATTTTAAGTTCACGCCTTCACTGAATCGTTGTCAAATGAGAAAAAAAAAACAAAAGAATGCCATTTTTTTTTTAATTTTCCCGCCTCTGAAAAATGGCTTAAAAAGGTGGTATACTTATTTGCGGCCAGTGATATTAATATATTTAGAAAACGGGTACTTATCAAACAGCCCTCGTATTCACTTTACTTTACTTATCGACATCAAATTGCAGATTTCTGTTTAAAAGGCCAACTTCTATCGAATGTAAGACTCGACACTAGGGCATCACTACTAGAAGCTACCAAGCATTGCGAAAAGCCCTAACTCCAATTCGTGCTATCGAATTGTCAACCGCAAACAAAGTGTCATAAGCTTTCATTTTGCCAAATAGCAAATGGAACATTGATTCTTTTAAGCTTAAGGCTGTTAATGCTCTTTTGCTATATGTATTATAGTTTGTACGATACGAAATTGAAACAATTGATTTATATGTTTAATAACGATCCAATTAAACAAGTTTAATTTGAATTTTGATATAGTGATAGCCTGCGGGCTTGCTCGTTCTGATACATGGAACCCTATGAATGGAGTCACACCGATTTATGATTATTAGATTTGATTGGTCGTTTAATAAATGTTCATTGTTTTATTTGTAATCCAATGTGGTAAATGAGTAAGCGGGCCACCTGCTGGTAAGTCATCAGGCAGACACCCGTCAACGGAACAAAACTAGGATAGAAAAAAAAACCGGCCAAGTGCGAGTCGGACTCGCGCACGAGGGTTCCGTAGAAAGATTTTAACGCTTTTCCCCAGTGTTTTAAGTCCAGTGTAAGCAGAGCCCTGCTCCTAAGCAAAATGTACCCAGTGTGGGGTCAACTTATATTGGTCCACGAAATCTAGAGACAGACATAAAAATTTAAGATTTTGAGACTTTTCTGAGTGGTTGTACTATAAGAGCTACCATCATACCAAATTTCAAGTTTCTAGGACAACTTTCCAGTTGTTGTTGTGTTGTTGTTGTGTTTCCAGTTGGGTACTTCCGTACCCTTTAGGTTTTCAAAAAAACGGCAATTTGTGTGAAAACGACTTTTTTAATGACTGTATCTTTTGATTGCGTTCACTTGGAAGGTTGATTTTTCACAGCTTCAAGGCACCGCAGGCTTGAGTGATTGATATTAATTTCAGCATCCTACCTCCACGCGTTCCAGAGAAAAAGGGTCTTGACAGACAGACGGATAACAAAGTGATCCTATAAGGGTTCCGTTTTTTCCTTTTGAGGTACGGAACCCTAAAAAGAAAATATTTCATTTGTATGGGAACCGAGCGTGTAACATTTTGACGTAACGTCGAATGTTTTTAACCCCCGACGAAAACCTGTGTCACCTGTGTATCTGTCTGTGGCATCATAGCTCTCACACGGACGGACCGATTTCGATGCGGTTTTTTTTTAATCGAAAGGTTTTCACCAGTTTTTAATCCCCGACGAAAAAGAGGGGTGTTACAAGTTTGACCTGTGTATCTGTATATCTGTGTGTCTGTGTATCTGTCTGTGGCATCATAGCTCCCACATGGACGGACCGATTTCGTTACGGTTTTTTTTAATCGAAAGCTAGTTTAATCGAGATTTTTAGCTAAGTTTTATTCAAATCGGTTCACCCGTTTTTGAATTATTGAACTTTGAAATGACAATGTCGGGGACTTTTCAACTCTTTATTATACTCGTAATAAAGTACATCTAAGACTTAATATCTGACCGAGGCCGACAATCCTACTTTAAAAACCAATTTTAATCGGTCAACGGCCGTTACCAAAAGTAGATATACATATAATCTCTATCCTTAATCCTATATAGCCATAGCTATGGCTATAGCCATACCTAGGTCAATTGGTCAAGCTTCCTCACGCCCACACGGGCTAAAGTGGGCCAAACCCAGCCAATGTTGGTTCGAACGTTGGCACAAATGTTGGCCTAAGCGTTTTAGGCTGAATTAGGCCTCTAGTTAGTAGATAGCCGTGATAGCCTAGTGGTTTGACCTATGGCCTCTCAAGCAGACATTCAAACCCCGGCTCGCACCTCGGAATTTTTCAGAATTTATCTGCGGAATTACATTTGTAATTTATCATGAGATTTTCGGTGAGGGAAAACATCGTGAGAAAACCTGCACACTCCTGCGAAGCAATTCAATGATGTGTGTGAAGTTCCCAATCTGCACTGGGCCCACGTGGGAACTATAGCTCAAGCCCTCTTATTCTGAGAGGAGGCCTGTGCCCAGCAGTGGGACGTAAAAAAGGCTGGTGATGAGGCCTCTAGTGTCATTTTTGGCACAAGAAAACGTCTCGATCGCGTTCGCCTTAGCGCCCCTAGCGGCTAGTATTGGCCACGAACTATCATAATATTTGACACGTTAACGCGAACGCGGTCGAGACGTTTTCTTAGCGTCTAGTGTAATCAACAGCAATAAAAAACGATTTGAATGCGGTCTTTTTTATTTAAAACCAGGTTTTCTGGCGATGGCGATGGCGATGGCGATGGCGATGGCGATGGCGATGGAGAATGACAGATAGACTTCACTAGACACTAACTATCCAGATTGATTGAATAAAGTGACCTCATAAATAAATATAACATAAATAAGATACAATATTTATATTTTTAAAACAATTGTTCAGCCAAAATATTTAATAGGTATATAAGTTATATTGCAGTGCCCTACTACAGGGTTTCATGTTTGGGAAAGTAATGTACTTACCTATTAGTCTATAAGATCCAATGTACCCATGAAAGCAATGAATAAATGACTAAATGACTATCCTGGCCGATTTTTGACTCGAGATAGCGCTCATTATTTTGATTTTTTTTCCTGGCTGTGTTTTTTTCCTTTTTCGTCCCAATGTATGTTAAATGTGACCCATTTCCAGTAGGTAGTCATATTGGCTTGAAATTTGGTATGGGTACGTAGATTGGATGTCAATGCTGGTAAGTACAGTTAGTTAAAAAGCATGTTGTATTTCTAAAATAACTTTTTAAAAAGTACTTCGAACTTCTTTTTAACCACCGACGTCAAAGTTTGACCGCTATGTGTGTGTGTCTGTGACACCGTAGCTCTTAAACGGGTGACCCGATTTGAATGCGGTTTTCTTTATTTGAAAGCAGATTTTATCAAAATCGATTCCTAGTATTTTTGGGACTGGACTTTGTAATGAAAGTATCGGGGGTTTTTCAACTTTTCCAAGTTGGTTAGGTTGTTTTCCGCTTTGCCATACTGTCTCCCTTAAATCCACAGGACATCATTATTTGATTGCCCGCCATTTGTAACTCGCATAGAACGCCATAGGAAAGTGAGCGCGAGCGCAGCTGACCGCGCGACCGAATTACACGTAATTACCGTGTCCCCACTATTACTGCGTAGAGCCGCTGGATAGTGCAAACGCGCCATTATTTCCATTAACCTTTTCAACGCCAAGGACGCTTAAAAGCGTCATGAGCCGACGTGCCTGCGACGCCACCAACGCTCATAGGCGTCCGGTTGCACAGTGCAAATGCGACCTACGAACGTCAGCTTAAGGTTTAAAGTCAGCGTTGAAGTTATGCCAACTTGGTGTGTGGATGACAACTTTTGTATGCGTCGTTGGGGGGTTAGTAATCGACGATACAGTGTAGTGAAATAAATCACGTATAAATCGAGCTTGCCCGACATGTTTCGGATTAATTTCTAGTCCTTCATCTGGGAGCTGCGCCTAGTAGTCGCGCGAGCAGAGCCGCGGCGCGTAGTGTACGTCTCGCTGCCGCTAGGTCGTTTATCTTCTTTGTCGTAATTATAATGACCTAACCTAACCAACTTAAAAAAACTAAAAAATCCGATATTTTCATTTCTAAGTTCAATATCTCAAAATCGGCAAGAACCACTGCTAGAAAACCAGCTTTCAAATAAAAAACCGCATCCAACTCTAATCACCTGTTTATGAGCTATGGTGCCACAAACCAAACAGTGCTTGCGCTGTTGTATTTCGGCGTGGAGAGTAAGACAGCCGGTGTAATTACGGGCACAAAAGGCATTTCATCTTAGTTCTCTAGGTTGGCAACTCATCTGCACACCCTCCGGGGTTGTGCGTGTCTATGGGCAATGGTGATCACTTACCATCAGGTGACCCACTTGCTCGTTTGCCTTCCTCGTTGTATAAAAAAATCACAGGCAGATACACACATATAGCGGTCAAACTGATAACACCCCTCCTTTTGTGTTCGAGGTTAAAAAAAACAAGTACGCTCTAATTTTAACCTAAGCCACGCTCAACATACAATTCACTTCCAGTGTTTAATTATGGCAGTATGTCAGTGATACAGCATGATTAAGTTTGATGCTTGATCAGAACATGTAGCTTGATCTGGGTCATGTGGATTTACGATACAACTTACACTATGTTGGTCAACGTGTGTCGTATTAATACAACATACATTACATATAACTAATTATAACCTAAGCAGTGTAGTTTTGACATAAGAAACGTGTCAATCACGTTCGCGTTAACCTCTCAATTCATCATCATCATCATTTAATGTCAGCCGAAAGACGTCCACTGCTGGCCGGCGGCCTCCCTCGCGGCTCTCCACTCAGACCGGTCTTGCGCTTTTCGCATCCACCCCGATCCGGCGATCCTCACCAGGTTTATAGTTTATTTCACCAACTTTACAATTAGACATAATGAAAACGGGATATTGACCGCGATAACCTTATAGGTTTGATGAGCTCCCGATATTTCGATGCAGTTACATGCATCATGATCACGGGAAAACTGACGAAACGAGGGTAGATACTAATTGCATTATTGCATTATGTCTAATGCAATTAACCGCGAATCATTTAAAACTTTACAATTGTCAGTTTTCAATGACAATTCGGTGTCAACTGCTGACTTGAAGAGCTTTTGTTTTAGCGCGCTTCATATTGTCAAAGAAATGTAGATCGAATTGTCATATTAAACTGACAATTGTTAAGATGGTGAAATAGGGGCCAGGTCGTCGCTCCATCTTGTTGGAGGTAAAAAATTCAGAATAATTAATATTTTTAACCGACTTCAAAAAAAGGAGGAGGTTCTACGTTCCACTGCATGTTTTTTTTTTCTGGTCCGAGTGGAGAGCCTTGCGGGACGTCCGGCAGTGGACGTCTTTCGGCTGACATGATGATAATGATGAAATTATTTACCGAGAATTTGTGACCTTATTGCGCTGAGTTATAACAGCTCAACTAGACGGTAATAAAAGCGAGTACGTTATAAGAGACCTCCGCACAATAGTTCTCAAATCAATTATGCGAGATGAATTAATAATTAATTCAATTTTAATTGTATGCATACAATGCTGACATGCGTCTGCGCTGGCTTTGTGTATCGCAGACAGATTGCGAAAATAAATCTAACTGATGTTATAGTTAGTAGCTATATCGACCAGCTGTGATTATCTTAATGTACTACGCAAAAGAAAATAAGCTAACCATAATTGCCATGGAGATGTCCCCTTAGTAACTCGTCTAAAATAAGATTTTCTAAGGCAACTTTCCCCCGGAAGTCAGGCTTTGCATGCTTTGGAAAGATAGGAGTTGACAATTCTAACATTTAATGGAGTGGTGCCTTTGAAAATCATATTTTCAACGAGTTGCCCAGGGGACATCTCCATGGTTACGAGTGGCAATTAAGTAGCACCTTCGGATAATGCTAAATTAAGTATTTAAGGCTAATCAAATCATTAACTGTACCCTAACTTACGAATAGAATGTAACAGTAATTTTAAACGATTATAACATAGGGAATGCGTTCTAATTCGATTCTTTATCCTATGAGATCTATCTTCTAATTCATAAGGGTCAAATTAACTTTTAATTGGCATTAAATAATCAATTAATTAACTAATTAGAAACCAGTCACGAATTGACGAAGGCCTGCTTTTATTGTATTGAATCGTTAAAGGACAAATTGCTTTTGCAATGGACTAAACTACACTTTAACCGACGCACTCAGAAACATTAGCTACCTAATAAGTATTTAATTGTAATTTGCTTTAAAATTTTCTTAAAAATCTCACATCGAAACCATAATGACAATGTCATAAATGTCATAATGCGAAAACGTATATATCAAAATCTAACTTAACTTAATCTGTAGATGTGTATTATGGCGCTTCTTCAAAAATGGCAGAAAAAAATATTGCGCAGATAAGCTAAAGGAACTCCCATTCAAGTGTTATTTAGATCCATTTGAACTACACCTTCCTTTCGCTCTTTGCAAGAATCTAAGTGGACCTTAATGCCGATATTTGCGAAACCTTTGATTATAAAATTGGCCCTTACTCGAATCGTCTTCAATATACCAATTATTGTATCACTATTACTATATATTTCATTAATTATCTTAACAATAAGATTATGCAAAAATCGTCTACTTAATTACGTGTCCTAATTTAGTTAATATTAGATGTTATTGGTTGAGAAAGATGCGTGTAACGTTTTATTATTCTTTGTTGCAGAAATTGAATCCATTGCTGTGCTAAGAAGGTATGTACAAAAGATACAGTTATAATAAAGTAAATGGGCCAATCAACTTTTAAGTATTACTCGTTGCTATGGCGACGTCTTCTCGGTCACTCATTAAAAGTATAATTTTCTAGGTTACAAATCCACTAAAAGTTAGGAGTTGTAACAGTTATAAGCCTATTTCCTCATGCCTTATCTCGCAAGCATGCTAATAGTATACATAACAACCATTTTTCTAAGCAACTGTATCATTGTGTCTCCTGAGTGACGGGACAGAATAACAACACCTAAATTTTGATTGACCCAAATAATCAAGTGAATGATATAGTATGTAACTATTTAAATGAATCAGTAAAAAACACCTTAGGTATCATGTGCACACGCAACATAGTAGTTAATCAGCGATCAGTCAACCAGCCAAGTGCGGGTCTGACTCGCGCACCGAGAGTTCCGGTTTTTCGGTTTTTTCGCTCGACTTGTGTTGTGAAGCTTCGTGCCTGATTTCATGATCCTAGTTCCAGATGAAGTATCACATAGGCTTTGATTTACTTGTGATGGACAGACCGACAGACAGACAATGAAGTGATCCCATAAAGGTTCAGTTTTCTTCCTTTTGAGGTAAGGAACCCTAACCATAACAATAAATAATAACATAGTAGAACGGAATCTCTTTTGACCGAGTCCAAAACGCCGCCATTTTTATACCTACTTCCCCCTTCACGTCCTTACACCCCTCTGTCATCCAGGCGTGTTGCTAGGGTTGCTTGCTGTTAAATATTAGGTACTTACGTCTAAAGATAATATCACTAAGATATAAGTTTTTCTTTGCTTTGAAATCATTATTTTATTCCAGTTTTACAAAACATGAGATTTTTAAATCATTATGTACCTGCATAATCATAAACACTTCTAGATAAGAAGTTATTATGAGTGCCATACCAAATGAAGCCATTTAAGGTGATTTAAGTAAGTATTACTTACCTACAAATATAAAATAAAATACATACAGGCTCACGTAAAACTATTACAACCAAACGCGCGTGCGGCGACGCCGGCCATGACAGCCTGACTGAGTAGTCTGTTTAACAAATATTCTTATATCGTGACCTTGAGCCAGTCCGGAGCGGGAGCTTCCGTTCTACTATGTTATTATTTATTCTTATGCCCTAACTACCTACTGCATACATGCAAAGGTGACTATTGAGCTCGTAATAAATAATAATGCAATTTATTTAGTTCCTAGCAAGGACCATAAAACCAAGAGGACTGCCAGTGTCTATACGATGTCGCCTTCCTTTGAAATAATAAGCCTGCTGTAGCTAGTTTTACTACGGATGGGTCTCTGTACCATTCATTTGGTATGACATGTAGACCTCTGGCTAACACAATAGAGCCATCTAAATTCGTTTTTTCTTTCAGTTCATAGATGGCGCTATTGTGTTAGCCAGAAGTCTAAGTGTCATACAAAATTAATGGTACAGAGACCTCTCTATAGTGAAACTAGCTACAGCAGGCTCATTATTTTACAGGAACGCGACATTGTATAGCAATTGGGATTCCTCTTGGTTTTATCGTCCTTGGTCCCTAGTAAGTAATAGTTAAAATAGGCACATGTTTACGAATAATCGAGCACCTTGGCCTCTTAAATTCATCTAACGCTGACTCGACGCTCACACCTAGCCATCAAAAACGAAAACTCATCAAGTTGTACATAACAACGTCTTATTTTGCAACGTCAGAACGTGTCAAACGTATAAATTATAGAAGACCTACAGTCACGTCATTGTAATTGCAAAATCTCATCTCGCGTTCACTTTTTTTTTTTAATTTGCTTACAATGCCGGGCATAGTCGTGGTGTTACGTATCGATAATGTACAGTCTGCAGAAAGAAGATTACAAGTCACACCAGGCCACTTAGGGTTGCCAGATTTTTTTGATCCTGTAAGCGACAAATGCTCATTTTGGGAAAAAAATCGGGATTTATGATTTTTCCCCTTGACAAATGAAAATCATGTAGGCACTAGTTAGGGCTTTTTACTTGTCCAAAGCGCCGGTGGGTGATGATAGCCACACGCGCCGGACTCATCGCCTTTGGTTTTATTAAAATTAAAAAATTAATGTTTTTTCGCAAATACATCCGAAAGCGCTGGTAGACTCAAAAAAATGACGTGTAAAAGAGCATTCAACTGCCTATTTGCTGAATAAAATTTTGATTTTGATTTTGATTTTTACATAATACCTATAAGCCTAAGGCACGCTAAATCTTTGACTATTTTTAAAACTATGCTGAAGGAGCACTATCTGTCAATCGGTACACGAGTTTTCTGGCTAACTTTTTAAAGTTTTCTATAGTTAGTATTTTTGTATTATTATGTATCTGTTATCGAGTTTCATTGAAATTATGTGTTTTTTTTATGCTTTTTATGTTTTTTTTTTGCTAGTAACCTGCTATAAATTCGTGACCTAAAACCTTTTTAATTAGCACCACCTGCTTTAATATGTTCTTACCTTTATTCCATTATGGTTGCCTGGTAGAGATCGCTCTGTAGCGATAAGGCCGCCCATTGCTACCTTGTATTTTCTATGTGCCTTATTTCTTGTCTTGACTGTTATGTGGTGTTCAATAAAGAGTTATTGCATTGTATTGTATTGTATTGTACATTAAAGAACGTCGTTTGGTACACGTGCTAAAATAACACATTTTCCGCACGTGTATTAAAAAGTACTAAATATTTCGGGTCTTTGCGCCAATCTACTTAGTTTATTCACTTCGTAATTAAGTAAGTAATGTTTCACAAAAATCCAGACTAAAAATCCAGATCAGACTAATAAAGTTGTTACCATTTTCGTGTTCATGCAGCTCTATACCTATAGCTACATCTCTATCTTCGGCGAACTGTACCCGCTTACAGGGTGTTACAAATGTTACAATATACAGGGTGTTACAATCGGCGCGTGCGTCTACCTTTGACGCTGCAATTATCATGTCGCTGGTAACGCGAGGGATCTGACACTTGTTGAAGTGTCTAGTTGCGCAATTTGTAGGTTACATTGTTATTGTTTATTGTATTACTGCGTTTTGTATTTTACTTGTGATATTACTTTTCGTTTTAGATTATGTCTATATAGTAGTTTATGCAACTGATACATAATGAGGGTCCTTAAAACACGAGTATGTTTTATGAAACGAGGCGAAGCTGAGTTTCATAATAGGATCTCACGAGTGTTTTAAGGCCTAATTATGTAGAGTTGCATACATTAATTCCTTGCCTTCAAACATAATAATATTATAAGTACTCTAAGATGGGTTCAGAAGTCGAAGGCATAGCATGCCCATAGCTGTCACGAATTTGACTGTTTTTTTTTTTAATAATAGATAAACGTACTGAGCTGACGTTTCGTAACGACTGTTTTTTTTTTATTAAAATTATGTTGGTTTTTGAAGATGTTTCAAATTTGAAACTCTTAACGACATCGAATTCGATATCGAAAGGCCATTACGACATTGAATCCGATGTCGTAATGACTGCAAATTTTTTACGGTTTCTGAACGCATTATAGAGGACTTTATGCCAGGTGTGTAGATAAAAGAAATATGCCTTCGTATTATGTAATTAATGTATGCAACTCCACATAATTAGGCCTTAAAACACTCGTGTGATCCTACTATGAAACTCGGCTTCGCCTCATTTATAAAAAGCACTCGTGTTTAAGGACCCTCATTATGTAACTATTGCATGAACTACTATTTTCTCTTTTCGTGGGATAGGTACAGTCGAGTTCTCCAATATCAGTCCAGTCAACGGTTCCTAAATATCTAAACACTTTATGTAACTGGCGATAAGGTCTGTTTATAGATATTATCGAACTGTTGACTGTATAGATATTGGAGAACTCGACTGTACAGTCAAGGAATTTAATTCCCTACCCATATCGTTGAAAGTTAGACATTCCCTATGCATTAAGGTCGAAATTGACAATAAGCGCGACATGTCAAAGCAACGTCGTGTTCTATCTAGCTCTTATGGTGATAGATTGCTATACGATATTAAACCTTAGGTGGGTTGGAACTTTAATTCCTTGACTGTGCTACAATGCGTTCATTATTGAAACTTAGACATTACCAAACCGCGCTGTCATCGCACAGCCCGCCGCATAGCATTTAGCAAACAATTATCGGTAATGCCATTGTCTTTATGCAGAGAAAGGGCGTGAAAATTGGCGCGAAGTGAAAGCCGCCATTTTGTTGCAGCAAAAGTGCCGAATCAGGCGCAATAGTAAAAGTACTTTTGTTCTAGACGATTGCGTGGGTTCTCACTTTTTGTTCGTGTCGGTGCGTGTGCTGTGACCTAAATTTTGTTATTTACTTTTAACACGAAACCGTGAGACTAAATCGTAGTGACATAAAACGGAGCACTCACGTATATAAGTCGAGTTTAGTCCGTAATTTTTCGAGCCAATTTGTAGTCGCGCCAGCCTCGAGTAGGTCAGCCGCGGCGCGCAGTGTGGGACTCGCTGCCGCTGTGTCGTGAGCTCCCAGAGGAAGGACTACGAATTAGCCCGAAACATATTATGTACCTATGTGTATTTCTTCGTTGCACATAAAACCAATACTATCCGGAAATTACCAAATGTAAACAGTTATTATCGATCTACTATTTAAAACCAAAAGCGTGAATGGTGCGCGCCAAAAATTTGTTTCCTATTTTATGCAAAACAAGTTTACCTGTTCGATAAATATTTGCATCATGTTATCGTATTTTATTGTAAAATTATACGAATAATATGTAAGCCTGTTTTATACTTAAAATCAATATGAATAAGGATCTTATTAAATTAGGCATTTTTTGTGTAGGTTAAAGACCCGTATAATATGTTTTAAAAGTCCTACACAACCGGTCAATGAACTTCCTAATCTTTCTAGGATCGGAATAATTAATTAAAAATAGCTTAAATGACAACCTGTCATGTTTTTTGACTAATGACAGATGTAAAGCAAAAACCTTTTGATAACATCATAGTAACCATTTGTATGAAATGTCACCCGCTGTCTAAGAAGTGACGTTTCATCATATTTTTAACATCAAAGTAATTTAATAGATTAAAGATTTATTACAGCTTTTGACATAAAACTACCGTGAAACTCAATCATAGTGACATGTCTCGGACTAATCCGTAGTCCGCTCTGGGAGCACACGCCACGCCGGTGGCGAGACGTAAACTGCGCGCCGCGGCTCTGCTCGCGCAGGTTAGTCGTCATCCCAATTTCAACCGTGAAGGTGGATGGTCAGTGCCCTCAAGTTGGAAAACTGTGTTGAATACTGCGTCAACAGCTAGTGTGAACGAGCCTTTACGAAGTGATGTGATTATGTAGTGTGCTACCCCACTTTTGACAATAATAAAAATGACGATGAAAACGAGGGTAGTTGTGAGCCGCCGTCAGCTGCGCCGAGCAGCCGCGCGAGCAGAGCCGCTGCGCGCAGTTTACGTCTCACCACAGAGTACCTTTTTATAACTGAGATAGAGATGTCACTTCAACGTTTCGCATAACAGCGACATCTGGTGCTTTGTGACGGCAAAATATGCGATGACGTCATTGACGTCTAGTTTCCTAAATGTTAAAATAATTTACTTTGAGCAATTGCTATTACACCATGTTCTATTATATACATTAGAACATGGTGTAATAGAAATTGCCCAATTTCCCGTTTTGATGAATTTGATAATTATTCAGTGCTTTATTTTTTACACATATTCTTTTTAACAGGCATTCCAACTCCAACTTAGACACCCGATGAATGTAAAAAACCACAGATTAGAGAGATAATCGCGGCCATTATTCATTCGTTCCGTTCCACTTATACCTTCACTGTACGTTGTTTTTAGTAAATAAAAAAATCTAAATAAATATCAAAACCTCCTGAATTACTAAAAATCTAAGTTTTCGCCCCATTTTATTAGGGTTTACTTGCAGATATGATACGTTAACTCAACCAGTGTCCATAGAATATTCTATATAATATTTTAGCGTAAGAAAAACTGATGTGTGTAATGATATTTTAGGTAAGACATTACTATAATTAAAAAAGGTCGATGTTACCAGTGCTCACAAAATAATTAATTAGCATAAACGCATTTTATACAAGGAAAGATAAATGAAAGCATTTATTAAGCGAAAATAAAATATTTATTCCAAAATTTAAAACTCCAATATAAACTATATTGATATTAGCACCACCTATCGACGTGTGACAACTTCATGTCTATAACCCAACCAAATAGAATATTACTTAAGTATATACTATACAATGTAACTTCAGTGACTGCTGAAATTAGCTGGACAACGAAGTGTACATTTTGTTCTAAGTTATACCACCGTGCGTCTCACCACCGGCGTGGCGTGTGCTCCCACTACGGATTAGTCCGAAACAAGTCAAGCTATACTCGACTGACATACGTGAGTGATCCGTTTATTTCACTATTTTATACAGCTGTTGACGCGTTTCACACTCTCTACGAATTCATTATCAAAGAAAAAACAAAGTTATTCGCTTCCTAAGATGCTGTGTCTCAGGTTACGATGTAAGTTAGTACAGTTTTTTACTTCTTACCATAATCTTATGGTTAAAGCCAGATTCTCAAACTATTAGTCACTTGTATGCATTTGAGAACAGGTTTCTGTAAATGTATCATAAACATTTGAAATAATTATCTTCTCACTACTTAGACATAAAGAAATAATAAGTAAGAAAACACCCTTGCTTATTTATTTCTCTAAGTATGTGTATGTCTAACTAAGAAGTTAGAAGATACTTAGTTAAGTACTTCCTGACATAACTATAACTTGGATAAGTTGAATATACCACATTTTTTTCTTACTACAACATCTGAATTAAATAAATAAATATCATGGGACAATTTGACACCAATTGACCTAGTCCCAAACTAGGCAAAGCCTGTACTATGGGTACTAGACAACGGATAAACATACTTATATAGATAAATACATACTTATATACATATTAAACATCCAAGACCCGAGAACAAACATTCATGTTCATCATACAAACATCTGCCCCGACCGGGTTTGAACCCGGGACCTCAAGCTTCATAGTCAGGGTCTCTAACCACTAGGCTATCCGGTCGTCAAATTACGGCTAATCTAACTTAATCTGAACTTAGCTAAGAACCATTGCGATTAAAGTAGTTTTCTAGGTCAACCCGTTTAAAAGATATAATGCCGTGTGACAAAATGTTTGACCATTTCTCGTTTTTCTATTTAATAAAAATTCCAAAAAACGGATCAAAATTTCACTGGAATCGGTTGAGAAATGCGACCTGTAGAGCAAAATAGCTGGCCTGACAGACAGACATATGAAAGAATTTTTGTCCAAGCTGAAACTGAGGGTCGAGCACGACTTTTCGAAACCTGCGTCACGTAAAATCGAATAGTAAACGTTGTCAAGTTTGTATGACGTTTGGAACAGCGCCGGCCCGTGAGCGTATTTGGGACTAAAATTTAGTATGAGGTTTCTCGATCTCGATACGATAACCGTAACGTTACGCAGGATTCGTAAAGTCGTGTTCGACCCTCTAAGACGCTTTGCTCGCTTCGTTCGCTCGGCCAATTAAAATATCATAACTGAGTAATGTTGTCAGTTTTCTTGTTGGAAACAAAATGTTGTTACAAAGTAACAATTTCATAGTAAATTACGAGCAAAAAGTAAAAGTGTAATTGCAGAAATAAACTGCAAATTTATCCCTTCAGCTAAACTCTGCATTCAGCCTTAGTACAACAAATTAAAAACGAAAAACTGAACTAAGAGTGCAATGGTTCCACCAGCAGTAACGTTGAGGAAAGAATATCAACTCTATGATAACTATGATAAAATTCTAATTACTTTGGCTAGGAGATGTTACATTAGGATCTTTTGCTATCAAATTGTGAACTGCAACTTCCTCAGAGAAGTCACGATTATGAACGCCTCGTAGACTCGAAACGTCGTAAGACGTCAAGAAATAGCTAAAATTGAACTTTCAGGTTAACAGGGTAAGGTTGTACATGGAGTGCAACTGAAAAATATGGCGCAAGTAATCTATCAAAGTTGAGGTTAAAGTTTTTTTAACTCGTTAAAAATATCCTTTTTTTTTCATGTCTTATTTATAACTTTCAGACTTGCTTGCTTAGGAGCCGACTTGCGCCGTAGGTTCAACACTGCTTCTACACTTCGAAACACACAGTAGGTCGAGCACGAGTTTTCGAATCCTGCGTAACGTTACGTTATCGTATCGAAATCGAGAAACCTCGTACTAAATTTTCGTTCCTAATACGCTCACGGGCGGGCGCTGTTCCCAACGTCATAAAATTTTCTCGATAACGTTTACTACTCGATTACCTTACGCAGGATTCGAAAACTCGTGCTCGACCGTCTGGTGTTAATTACATATGTCGAGTTAACCCTGAGTTAGTTAACCCAGGCCGGCACAATTGACCTTAGCGTAAGAGTAACACAGGACTTAAACATGTGCAGTAATATTAATTTAGGACGAAAACACGCACACAGTTAAAATTTTAAGTATTTAGAAAGAAAATTGTCACCGTAATGTAATTTTTTTTGGCAGAGGAAAGCGGTTTTTTAACCGACTTCAAAAAAAGGGTTCTACGTTCCACTGTATGCATTTTTTTTTTATGTATGTTCATCGATTACTCCGTCAATTGTAGACCGATTTACATTTTTTTTTTATTCGAAAGTGTATACTCCTGAGGTGGTCCCATTGTCACCAAGTCATGATCTGATGATGGGATCCCAGGGAAATCGAGGGCAACCCTCAAATTTTATACTCATAAATACTAACTGAAGACAAAAAAAAAATTGGAGGTAAAATACAAAAAGATCTGTGAAGATTTGTGATCTCTTTTATGCTCTGAGCCTTTGACACTAGTTTGCGACCCCTGGGGATCGGAAGCCTTACGACGGAACGAACGTAATTCCTCATTACGTATGCAAGCTGGCCTAGGCCTGTAATAAGAGATTATTGACCCGTTAATTACTAGCCATGTTTACATAGAGCTGACCGACTGGAAAAAAGTTAATAACTTCCTTTATGATTTTAGGGACTAGTTGGTCGGGTATGGGGATTGATAAAATCAATAATAATCAATAATCAACTTAGAAAATCATCGCAAGAGTCGTATCGAACGATCGCCTCGCCTTGGTTTTTGGGGTTCCGTACCTCAAAAGGAAAAACGTAACCCTTATAGGATCACTTTGGTGTCCGTCTGTCTGCCTATTGTCTTAGAAACTTTAAATTTGGTATGAAGGTAGCTCGATCTTATAGCACAACCACTCTGAAAAATCTGAAAATCATATTTTTTTTATGTCTGTCTGTATATGTCACAGAAAAATATAAAATGACCACACATTTTACTTAAGAGCAGAGCTCTGCTAACACTGGACAACATAAAACACTGGGGAAAAGCGGGAAAAATCTTTGTACGGAACACTCGGTGCGCGAGTCCGACTCGCACTTGGCCGGTTTTTTGTTGTTTGTAGTTAAGTATTCCAAATTAAATCTCAATCTGTTGAGGACAACTGCTTTAAAATTCAGTTGCAAAATTTGTCGGGCAACTTAACATAGGTACGAACGTGCAAGTTAAGTAAAAACATATAAAAAACATTCTCCCATACTTTCATTGCCTTTGATAGTGACAATAAGTATCTATGTGAGAATGATCTTTTTATTTTTTGTTAAAAAAAGCTTTTAGGGGTGCTCGCTTCTCACTTAGTCTTACTCAACTTCTGGCTGAATTCTTGACGTTTCTTTAAAACGCACCCTGTATAAAATCATTTCTTCCAACTGCAAATATTTTCCCTTGCAAATACTCTTACTTCTCAACTTACACTAATCTCACAAAGTACCTAACCATACCAGTTACATGTTACTTATCCACCGGTTAATTGGCTTGTATAACTAACTGCCTTAACATATAAGTTATAGCTCGAAGAACATATACAAATATACTATTTTCACATACTACTTATTTATCAACATATAAAACTAAAGGGTATGCAATTAACTGTTTACTAGGGTAACCTTTCTTTTCACATATTTCGTCCTAAAATTTCGTTTCGTAGAATCGTTCATTCGCATAAGTTTTCGTCAACTACTTAAAACATTGTCGAAAGGGTATTTCCTGCATTACGAATAAAGTCGAAAATCATGTACAATTTTATGTAGGTATTTAGTGTTTTTTTACATGATAAAAATGTACTCTTCGGCAATTTTCTTCATATTTATAAGCTATTAGCTGTTGCAATTTCGCTGCACGCTGTAAATTATTTTTCAATACATTTTCTAGAGCTAAATAATTGACCATCAGTTCACTTCCATGTTTCATGTACCGCCATTTTTTTTTTCTTACCAGTCTACAAGATGCGTTTCATAGGGTTGCCCTTAAAAGAATACGTTTTTTCCTTATGTAAAATCTTTACCAAAAAAGAGAACAAGATTATGTACTCATGTTAAAAGCATGAAGTTTATCACATAAATTAGTGCAGTTTTATATTTTCAATAGAATACAAACGGGGTATATTTATATTGGTCTGTTAAAATCTATCTAGATTACTAGTGGGAGAGCCATACTGTAGCTACTTGCTGCCGTACGAATGGGCCGGCTCGTCCGGGGAAGTACCACCCTCTCGCAGAAAATCGTCGTGAACCAACAGCACCCCTGTTGCGTTTCGTTCGGTCAGTGAGAGTGCCGGAGGCCCGATCCCCCCCCCCTTCCCCTATCCCTTTTCCTCATTTAAGGCCGGCAACGGACTTGTGACTCTCTTGGGGTTGCTGGTTCTTACGGGTGGCTGTAATCGCTCTTTCAATAAAAAAATAAGCATTTTCACAGCAAAGGCTTTGCTCCCTCTGCGACAACCCTGGCAAGGAAACCTGCAAAGCTCCTAGTAGTGTCAGCAAAAAGCTCTACGCACGTAATTACTGCACGAGCTTGCGTAAGCCCGCCGCCATTACACTTTAATCAAGCTAAAGCTGTGCATAGCCTGTATAACTAGCTTTAGGTACGAAGTATCTATGTCTAATGGTACTGGGTACAGAATGGCCACTCTCCGCCCCCCGCCCGTATCGGCTTTCGCCCCGCAGGCGATTGGGTTTTGTATTTTGACCCCCGACTCAAAAAGAGGGGTGTTATGATTATGCGTATCTTATTGCTTCGCATACATATCGTTTGTCTTAATGTTTTCAAACTTTGGTCTAATGATTATTTGTCATAATGTAAGTTTAATGAAAATATCCACTTTTATACCGCTTAAACTTTCGAAAACAGTCGTAACAATATACTACTGCAATTTAAACTGTTTTCAACCCCCGACAAATAAGAGGGGTGCTATAAGTGTGACCTGTGTATCTGTGTATCTGTCTGTGGCATCATAGCTCCCGAATGGATGGACCGATTTCCATGCGTTTTTTTTAATTGAAAGCTAGTTTAATCGAGACGGTTCTTAGCTAAGTGTCATTAAAATCGGTTTACCCGTTTTTGAAATATTGAACCTCGAAATAACAATGTCGGGAGTTTTTCAACTTTTTTTAATAATTTATTGTATCAGGCGTTACTTTGTGGAGATTCATATTTATGCTCACCCGCGGCCAAAGCAAAGCAAGGCGGCGGCGGCGAGCTTTGCGGGTGAGCAAAGTAATTGTTTTTACTTAAAAAAAAAATATTTTAATAATAAAAAAAAAAAATTTAAAGGACACAAGTTCAATCACTGAAAATTAATAAAATAAATATTAAATGCTATTTAAATACGCTAAACTTAAGCAATAAAAATTAAGCGCCAATTGAAAACCTCCTTTTTACATCCACAAAAAAATTTTTTTTTACCTTATTAGTTCCCACGGCTTGGTGCAAATGGCTCGCCATCTCAATAACCATAATTAAGTTGAAAAAAGACTGGTTACTGTAATAAGAATCTCATAAATGTAGCAAAAAGATAAAATATTGTTAAGCTGTAACGTTTTTATTTTCACGTGGGTTCTGTACACATTTTTATTCCATTATACACGTGTCTTATCATTCAGCGTATTATAGCGTTCAGAACCGTAAGTAATGACCATCATTACGACAGTCAATTTTCGTCTTCTTAAACTAACATAATTAAAAAATAGGTCTCAATTTTAAAAAAAGTCGACGAATTGAAAACCTCCTCCTTTTTTTGAAGTCGGTTAAAAACGTCGATACGAAACGTCAGGTCGGTATGTTTGTCTATAATTTAAAAAAAACTGTCAAATTCGTTCTAATCGGTTTAATCTTGTGATCTTATTGTACATATAACAGTTGTGTAAATTATTTGGTTGTGCTCCGTTCAATATCTCAAAAACGACTGAACCGATTTTTATGAAACTTAGCTAAGAACCATCTCGATTAAAACTAGCTTATTTCGATTAAAAAAGCCGCGTCCAAATCCGTCCATTCGTTTAAGAGATACGATGCCACAGACACACAGGTACATCCATACACAGTTCAAACTTATAACAATCTTTTGTGTTGGGGGTTAAAAATGGTTCCTCTCATACTCTTACGGATCCCTAAACTGAACATACTGCTAAGTAAATCATCCGGTACCGGAGCGGCGGTAGCATGCTAGTTACGGCAGGTCACGCGAGCCTAGCATACTCGGGGAACCATTGAGATGCCGCCAAAAAAAAAGAAAAAAAAAAAAAAACCGATTTTATTTATCGAGTTAAATGGGGCTTGGGTGAAATATGTTTCAATTCTATGTTGTAGCCGGTAAGACTCAAAGAAACAACATAAGTCTTAAATTAATGAGTACAATTTACATGCATGTACATACCTTCTTTTTTAGGGTTCCGTACCTCAAAAGGAAAAAAACGGAACCCTTATAGAATCACTTTGTTGTCCGTCTGTCTGTCTGTCAAGACCCTTTTTCTCTGAAACGCGAGGAGATAGCATGCCGAAATTAATATCAAATACTCAAGCCTGCGGTCCCTTGAAGCTGTGAAAAAATCAACCCTCTAAGTCGACGCAATCAAAAGATACAGTCATTAAAAAGGTTGTTTTCGTACAAATTGCCGAAATCTAAAAACCTAAAGGGTACTTCCAGTTGTCCTAGAAACTTGAAATTTGGCATGAAGGTAGCTCTTATAGCACAACCACTTAGAAAAATCTAAAACTCCTAGATCTTTATGTCTCTCTGTGTATCTCACAGATCACAGACCAATATGAAATGACCCCAGACTGCGTACATTTTTGCTAACACTGGACAACTCAAAACACTGGGGAAAATCGGGAAAAATCTTTGTACGGAACCCTCGGTGCGCGAGTCCGACACGCACTTGGCCGGTTTTTGAGTTCGGAAAGACCGTCATTGCCAAGAAGAAGTCGTGTGTGTGTGTGTGTGTGTTCTGTGAAGTGTATTAAGTAGTTAGGATTTTTGGTTTTTGACTCCCGACCCAAAAAGAGGGGTGTTATGAGTTTAACGTATTTATCTGACGCATTTGTCTGTAGCATCGTAGCTCCTGAACAGATGAACCGGTATTGACGCGGCTTTTTTAAATCGAGGACTTGTGTAAATAAATCATCATCATCATGTCAGCCGAAAGACGTCCACTGCTGGACATAGGCCTCCCCCACGGCTCTCCACTCAGACCGGTCTTGTGCTTTCCGCATCCACCGCGGTCAAGCGATCTTTACCAGGTCGTCGCTCCATTTTGTTGGAGTCCTAAATCTTGGTGTGAATAAGTACAACAATTTAAAATTACTTTTGATGTTGACTGTACAAGGTTATAGAATAGCTACTAGTTCCAAAACTTGCCTCGACATCCTGGCGCCGAGTCAAGACCAGTTCACGTAATAATGTTTACCTATAATTATTTACCAATTAAACAAGCTGCTTCAAACATACGAAAGAGTAATCTTAATTACAATTCTATATACACGTTTAGGTGTTGCATTTAATTATTTTTTTGTACAAATTGAGCAATGGCCTCACGATCTGTGGTTGCATTGATTTCATGGTTCGTTAAACAATTAAAAACTCTATAGTTTTTGCTTGGATTTGCTTTAATTGATTTTGTAATCCTTTTTAGAAAGACTTCATGTCTGAAATCGACAAATTTATAAAAATATAATAATTCTTTATCTATGTTACCAACAGATTCAAAACGTTCAACCCACCGTCGGTACCTTTTTTTTAAGTGGCGTCTTCAAAAGTTTTTAGCTTAATGCGTATACTTTGCTAATTATTAGATAATGTTACAACAGAGAGTCGCAGCATCGCTTAGATACTAACTGAACGTTCTACATAATTTATGTACCTATTAAAAAAAAATACAATGTCGGTATAAATAAGTAACACAAGTAATTTTTATTTACACCTTACGTCATGCCTACTTTTTTTTCTAAAACTGTAAGTTACTCCAGTAACAATTCAAGTCGTCTATTCGAAATATCGAACGCTTTTATTTAAATTCAGAATTCGAACCATCACTCGAACGAATCGCTGGATTGTGTAACCGCCATTTTATCCACAGTTCGAGTTCCGAATAAAAACGAAACAATTAAAACACACCTATTCGAAGTAAAACTTATTTAAGTTGATACTCCATCTCTCTTTGTCCCAGTAAGTTAAAATGGGATGTCTATATTGCGTCCGTATTCGGAGTTGTTCCGATTGAAACGTTTGGCAGTTTGGTTTCGGTGCCGTTGACCTAATATCGAAGCATAGACGAAGCAAAAACGTGATCAGAAAAGCTGATGTTTCTTTCTGTTCCTTCGTTGTAAAGCCATGGTAGTATGGTTGGAAAAGTAGTGATTATAATAAGTATTATAAATTTTGAGACAGTGAAAAGAAAAAAAACTGTTTACCTGTTTATGACCTATGATGTTTGTTACATTTGTCAAGATTTTTGACATTATCTGATCATATTGCGTGACATAAATAAATACACTCTTTTAAGGATAATACATTTATGCATTATTTACAATACCTACTCGTTTATTCCAAGTAAACAAGGTTTCTCCAGCAAATCTTACGATCCAGTTGGCTAGTCGCCAGTTTCGCTCAGAATGCTTTATGCTTTATCAACAGTCATGGAATCTTATCATCATCATCATAAGCCGAAAGACGTCCACTGCTGGATATAGGCCTCCCCCAAGGCTCTCCACTCAGACCGGTCTTGTGCTTTCCGCATCCACCGCGGTCCCGCGATCTTCACCAGGTCTTACTAAGCCTGTGGAATCTTATAGTGTCAGCTTAAAACAGCGTGTTACTGGCCAGTGAGATTTTTTGGAACCTGGTATCTAAGAAATTCGCTCCCTAAACGAAAATAAATATTTTATCTACACACATATCATAAGTCCTCTATAATGCGTTCAGAAACCGTAGAAAATGACCAGCATTGCAGCACGACGACGACTGCTCGCCGACAGCGCCAGCCCCAGCACCACCACCACCCCAGCAGTAAAGTAATAGTCATTACGACATCGAATTCGATGTTTCAAATTTGAAAAACAACGTAATTTACAATCATAGTGAAATAAAACGGATCACTCACGTACATAAGTCGAGTTCAGTCCGATATGTATTAGTATTTTATGCAACTGTAACATAACCGAGGTCATTATACATGAGTGTGTATGTTTATAAAACGAGCCCGAAGGGCGAGTTTTCATAATAAATCACACGAGTGTATAATGATAATGACCAGTTATGTACAGTTACGTACGTTACTTTTTCAAATTTAAAGTTATACTGTCGATAAAGCAGACTACCTGCCCGGTCGGTACAGCAGTGGTCAGTAAAGCGGAATAGTTTTAGAGGTTATAAAAAGATTGTAAATAAAAAGATGATGATAATGGCGATGACTAAACCTTATTTACTTAATTTAATTTGTTTAGATTATTGCAAAAATATCTATATAGGAATTGACAATGTGAGTAAATAACGGTAAATGTCGTTTCTTTGTTTACTTACATCAGGTAAGTTTTCCTTAAGTTCAGTGTAAAGTTTTCCCATTGAACACAATTCATTCAAATAAAACTTTACAGAGCAACACATCGTTTAATTAATTGACAATGAGAAAAATAACGATACATAATGAAAAAGATCAATCAATTCACCATTTCACGAAGTTGTTCAACTGTTATAAAGTTTTTGGACTTTTTCCCGCAGCACATTTTCCGTCACTGTTTGCGCCATTATTTTAATTTCTTCGGTAGTTCACAGTACCTCTATCTCATTTTCGTCGCTCATTTAGAATTTCTTTTACTAAACCGAAACCAATCCGATAACCCAATAACTAATTAAGTGCAATTTTTGCATCAATCAAAGAGAATATAATCACTACGTTTTGCATTATCAGAAACTCGCCAGCTGACACTTTTTTTTTTATTTGCATCCGCACCACAGATCACAGCAGAGCTAGGATATTAGCGTGTTCTCAGTTACGGAATTTTGCTTAAAAAAAATACTCCTTAATTATGATTGGCTTACAGTTGTTCTTACTCATGTTTAAGCAACCAATCACGAGGCACATGCATGTTTAAAAAAAACTCGATATCAGAATCGAACTTAGTATTCTTTTTTCAAATGCTATTATTTTACTCAATAAGTATAACTTAATGAAATTTGTATGGGTTATTATGTCACAGTTTTTTTAACACAGAGCATAGAACTTGAAACAGACTTATAACATTAGTTATTATTGTATACTTTTTTACCATTTAATTGACAGATTATAAAATAGGAGTAGAAACAAATAATAATGTAATAATTTACAATAAAAAAAAACTGTTTACGAAACGTCAGCTAGGTATGTTTGTCTATGATTAAAAAAAACAGTCAAATTGGTGACAGGTATGGGTATGAAATGCCTTCGGCTTCTGAACCCATCTTATAGTACTTATAATGTGTGTAGATAAAGTAATGTATGCAACTGTACATAATTAGGCCTTAAAACACTCGTGTGATCCTATTGTGAAACTCAGCTTCACCTCGTTTCATAAAAACACACTCGTGTTTTAAGGACCCTCATTATGTAGCAGTTGCATAAACTACTATAAAAACACACACACAATCGACCCTGGATCATTTTGATCACACTTAATGTTAGAGTTTTGGCAGAGGGGATATTACCCGTTAACATCTCCATTCTTTTCCTGCTCTAAGATCTATACCTAATCATCGACTTTTCATTGACAGCTCGGATGGTAAAGTACCCTTATGGTCAAGATCTATCGCATCTTTGATAAGACTGGTGCCGAACGGAAACCGAACCCGCACTGCCGACGGATGTGACCACAACACGAAAAAGAAATTAACACCCGTGTGCCGGTTCTTTTTAGGGTTCCGTACCACAAAAGGAAAAAACGGAACCCTTATAGGATCACTTTGTTGTCCGTCTGTCTGTCTGTCTGTCTGTCAAGACCCTTTTTCTCTGAAACGCGTGGAGGTAGCATGCTGAAATTAATATCAAATACTCAAGCCTGCGGTCCCTTGAAGCTGTGAAAAAAATCAACCTTCCAAGTGAACGCAATCAAAAGATACAGTCATTAAAAAGGTGGTTTCCATACAAATCGCCTTACTGAGAAAACCTACAGGGTACTTCCAGTTGCCCTAGAAACTTGAAATTTGGTATGAAGGTAGCTCTTATGTCCACTCGGAAAGTCTCAAAATCTTAAATTTTTATGTCTCTCTGTAGATTTCGCAGACCAATATAAGTTAACCCCACACTGCGTACATTTTGCGTAGGAACAGGGCTCTGCTAACACTGGACTTCTTAAAACACTGGGGAAAAGCGTTAAAATCTTTCTACGGAACCCTCGTGCGCGAGTCGGACTCGCATTTGGCCGGTTTTTTCATATTGTTGCACTTGTATGTTATACTATGTGACTATACAATTTATACTTACTTGCTCATATAATACCTACAGAGTAAAGATATGAGTTCCTAAATAAATCGACGACCGGATAGCCTAGTGGTTAGAGACCCTGACTATGAAGCTTGAGGTCCCGGGTTCAAATCCCGGTCGGGGCAGATGTTTGTATGATGAATACGAATGTTTGTTCTCGGGTCTTGGATGTTTAATATGTATATAAGTATGTATTTATCTATATATGTATGTTTATCCGTTGTCTAGTACCCACAGTACAGGCTTTGCCTAGTTTGGGACTAGGTCAATTGGTGTCAAATTGTCCCGTGATATTTATTTTATTTATTTAAATTGAGTTTTTAGTAGAACCCGGTTGCAGCTGGTGGTCACGTCACATTCGTAGAGTTGTTTGAAGTGAACTGAGGGTCGAGCACGACTTTACGAATGCTGCGTCACGTAAAATCGAATAGTAAACGTTGTCGATTTTGTATGACGTTTGGAACAGCGCCCGCCCGTGAGCGTATTTGGAACAAAAATTTAGTATGAGGTTTCTCGATCTCGATATGATAACCGTAACGTTACGCAGCATTCGTAAAGTCGTGCTCGACCCTCTGTCAGAAAGAGATCACTCTTTTATGGATCTTCAACTCGGGCGCGGACGTCACATAATAATTATCTACTTCCTGGCCTCACCTACAAATATGTCAGTTTACAATGATAATTCGGTGTAAATTGCAGACTTGAGAATCATTTGAGACGTACCTATTTAAATTTTTTTGTCAATTCGTTTTTTGGTAATTTTTTAAAGAAAAAAAAACGAAAACTGTTCAAAATGGCCTCATCTTCGTGAAATTTCGTGATCAGGTTCGTTAATTATGTAGATTTTTTATCGATTCGTTTCGTTCGAAAAGCGAAAAATTTTCAAAAATGAGGTCGCTATGTCTACAGCTCACAGAGCCGCTTGCACCATTACCCATAGATGTAAACCGGCCAATGATGTTGATGATGTTGCCCGCGCAGTTTGTAGATCACTGGTTATACCTACCACTATAGTGTAGTAGTATATAAGTGTGTGTGTGTGTAGTGTAGTGGCGTGTGTGTAGTCACTTTTTATAAAGAAAATACATATTTGGATGTGACGTGCCATCCAAGAATCTCAACATAGGGATTTAATAGACAACGAGTACCGATTTTGGCTAAAACAGTAATTTTTAACAAAGGTTTTACCTGATTACCCTTGCTCTTTCAGGTCGATCCGACGACTGAATTACTGAAAGTGGGCCAATATTTACTAGTATTAGTAATATTTGAAGCACAGGCACAGTTATACTGGTGAAGCTTAATAAGCGATTTTAAAAATAAAGCTAGGTATCAATCAAGTTTAGTAGGTGCGCATTGTTATCGTGCCCGAATTATTTCGTCCCGTGCCACCTCGGGCACGCGTGAGTAGTATATTATTGGGCATTCTGGACCACCATTCATTCGATCGGGCGAAAAATTTCGCCCTCACTCATTCGTGGTGATCCAGAAGCCCAATAATACAATGAATTGCACACAACCTACAATCAACCCAAACCCAACGGTAACCAACCTAACAGTGACCTATCAGCATTTGCGTTCAACATAACGCTCAACCTACACCTGAAATCGCATTGGGCATTCTGTTTCACCTCTCGTTCAACGCAACGAATACATCAGCCCAACAGCAACTCAAACCTAACGGAACCCAACCTAACAGTAACCTATCAGAATTCACGTTCATCATAACGCTCAACCTACACCTGAAATCGCATTGGGCATCCACCTCTCGTTCGAATGAGCGAAGTTTTGACTCGAGGTTCAACGACAAGCCAACCCGACGGGAATTTATTCAATGTATTTAAATTTCAGTCCAACTCAAGTCTCAACTAATTGACAACCTAACATAGATATGTTTAATAATGTTTGAGCTTAGATAAAGTAAAAGCAAAAGTACACCATGCACACCGGGTTGATCAAGTCCGATATGCACGAGGCCGAAGCCACTGAGCGCTCCTCGGTCTCAAGCCGCAGCCTTTGACTCAGGTTAACTCAGGTGTTTGCACAACTTGTCTGCGAAGCTGATCAGACTCCACAGACAAGATCGGGTCACCCAGGACGCGTCTAGTTCCCGGCATCCACCTACGGATGTATCGCTATGACCGCTTTTTGTGTGCGTGGTGGTTTTGGATGCCTCCCACCGAGGCTTGTATACAACTCATCCGCAAAGCTGATCAGACTCCACAGACAAGGTCGGGTCACCCAGGACGCGTTAGTTCCCGGCATCCGTTTTCGGATGTATCGCTATGACCGCGTTTTATGTACACGGCAAATTGTATGTCGGATTTATTTATATCAACGAATCTCAAAACCATCGTTAGCGCGAGTTAGGTTTAAACTAATTTACGCTGGAATAAAGCACTAAGTAAACATTATTTAAATTACGAAAACATAAAAATGTGTAACTCACTACACTAGTGAAAACCGAAATATGATTTTAAATTGGTATCGCTAAAACTAAGTCAAATAGTGTGATTTAATTGATGTTAATGTAGAACAACTCCATCTGTGAGACCGCGATACTTTATCACACTTTCTAAATAACTTATATCACTTTATCATGTTGACGTAAAAATTGTCTTGCTGACTAGAATATAAAGTTTGATCAGAAACGAGTTGTAAAGTGATATACATGATTATGTACTTAAGTCATTTCAACTCGAAGACATTGTAGTGTAAGTTAGGTACTCGATCAAATTACGTAGCGAGCGCGCTCGCTAAGGTTTATTGTTCTTAACATGCAAATGGACATACGAGTAGGCGGTGATGACATCTATCGAAATTATTCGAAACCATTTGTATTCTATACGAAACCAGTACATCAAAGGTACTTACTTAAATCATTACTTACACCTACTTAGTTCAGTGCTTAACCCACAGACAGCGCTTATGTTAAACTTTGACATCGTGCGCTAGAATTTGTACCTAGATTTTTGTGTGTCTGTCTGTGGTACCATAGCTCCTAAATGAATGAGCCGATTTAAATGCGGTTTTTCATTTAACAGGTTTTCTAACAATGGTTCTTAGACTTGTTTTATCAAAATCGGTTCAACCGTTTCTAAGATATTGACCTTTGAAGCGAAAATGTCTATTGTTTTTCGACTTTTCTAAGTTGGTTAGGTTATCTTATCATAAATGTTAATAATATAGGAATTGTTTATTTTTGTGTTCAAATTGAAAAAGGTTTATACCTGTTTGTACCTGTAACAAGACAATGTTTGTTTTCGTATTAGGAAATAACAATTGTATGTGTATTTATAATTACGATGTAAAGTAGCAAACATTACAGTTAGAACACGTTTTTACCTAAGTTTAAATCTTCGTCTTAGTAGGTGAGGTAAGATGATATTTGGTTGTGTGAGCTAACCAATTACTAACCTTACCCATTAACTTAGTAATTAAGTCGGTTAATACTGAGGCTATTTGAACGATCTGAGGAGGTTTTTTTCCAGTTTCCGTTATAATTTTAACGTACAGAACTGAGCATGAAAATGTTACCAATTAGGTATTAGCCAATTTTATTGCGCAACGTTATCAAGTTGTAATGTGACACACAGTGCGATCGGCGTCTTTTTGCTGACATACAAATGCGGTGCATGTATGAAGCGTGGTTGCGAAATAATATTCATATTATAAAGGTGTAGGGTTGACAATGATCAATGGATAAATTTACAATTAATGGGTACCTCTATTAAATGCGAATATAAATGTTCTTAAAAGAAATAATGATTACTACAATTACTGAAATACTAATATTTAGGTAATTCCTTAATTTAGCTGGTGAGAAATAAATAAATAAAAAATAAATAAGTAAATTAAAAATTAAAAAAGTAAATTAAAAAAAGCTTACAACTCACTCTCGATTAGTTTTTTGGTATCTTGAATACATGCATATGTGGAATACGAAGTAGGCAGATTTACCAACAGACAGATAGACAAATTCATAACGTTCCTCTTTCCATCGCGTCGAGAATTAAATAATGTAAAATAAAGAACTGTTATGTGCACATAAGCATAATACACAATTGTGATTTGGAATGCGACAGCCCTAGTTCATTTAGTAAAATCAGCAAATAATTTCGTTTAAAACTTTTGCGCGGGGCTAATTTGTTCCTTTCCAATTTCGAACGTGACGTGCACAGTGCATCAAGTCTTCTACATCTTCAGCTCAGAGGTTAAGCTGTGCAGAGTTTCTACGTTAGTAAAGTTTATTTGCTTTATACATCGATTAAAATGTAAGTATGTATTTCAACGTACCTAACGCTTTACTTTCCTAACGAAATTAAAACATTTGGTTCATATTGTTTGTAGGGTTCCAACAGGCATTAATATTTTTAATTTCCTTTCAGGTCTGATTCCGAGTTTGAACCCATCACTGTTGCAAACAGCGGAACCGTTCGGTCAAAAGTGGGAAGGTCGGCTGAAAAACGAAAAGCTTCAGCTCCAAACAGGTAGCCATTTTATATTTATTTTCATATTTCATGTTTTTTATTTTGTCAGCTGGGTACATATTTACTTAAATATTGTTTGTCTACTTTTTTCATTTAAAAAAGGTATTTTTTTTTCTTTTTTTATCGATGTATATGGTTATTTTAAATGTCGAGTAATAAAAACATATTTTTTATTTCAGATCTGATTCAGAGGAGAGCGTTGCCGCTGCAGATGTCAGTATCCCAAAAATAAAAAAACCTGCTCAAAAAAGAAAGCCGTCAACCCCAAGGTATTTTTCTTGTAATTTGTTTAATGAATTTCGACGAACTAAGTACAACTGTCTTATTCATTGTTTAATGTCTGTTATGTTTCAGATCTGCTGCACCCAAGAAAAAAGAAACTAAAAACCCGTTTGACGTGTTCGGAATATTTCCTGAAGACGTTGCTGTTAACCATAAGCCTGCTGAGACTGATCCGCTTGATTCATCCATTATAAGCCGGGTACCGAACGGGTCAACAAAACGAGCTTGCACCCTCAACGGAGACTTTTTCTTGGAGCTGCGGGTGTACAACACTGCTGATATTCGCGGTGAGTTACGTCAGGAGCGTTGGAAAAAGGCTCTCGTTACTCTAAAGGCGCAAATCGATGATGAAACTGTTGAATGGGAGGCATTGCAAAAATTTATTAAAAAGATAAATGTACTTTTCAAGGACGCTAACGTCAAATTTTATTCTAACGATACTAAGTACTAATTTAGTAGGTACTTTTTTGATTTTAACAGATACTGCAGGTTGTCTCTTTTTATTACTTATTTGAATAAAATTTAAACTGCATCAAATTGTGTATCAAGTAATTTTTAATAAATGTTTTTAATAAATGTTAACGATTTATTATGAAACCATAATTTAAACGCTTTTAACGATATTACTTTAAGGGCGCAAATCGATGATAAAACTGTTGAATGGAGGGCATAGCAAAAATTTGTTAAAAAGATAAATGTACTTTTCAAGGACGCTAACGTCAAATTTATTGTAACGATACTAAGTAAGTACTAATTTAGTACTTTTTATTTTTGCTTTTAACGGATACTGCAGGTTGTCTCTTTTTATTATTTGATTAAAATTGAAACTATCAAATTGTGTATTTAACATATAAAACCAGGATTACAGCTTAAGCAAAGTCGCTACATAAAACATGCCCTTTTGCACTCAGTGTTCAATTACAGTAGAAAGCAGGAAGTGGGTAGGGCACCTTAGAAGTAATAAGCATAGAAAAAATTCGGGTGTAAATTTAAACGATGAGGTTGTTGAAATTTCGTCTGCTTTTAAAGGTCGCATAGCATCTTATAGAATAATGGCAACTGATGAGCTGAAGTCTTGTTTACCTGAATCATTTTTGATTACAGTAAAACCTAAAATGCAAAAAATTTTGGAAAATTCGCTTAAAAAACATGTGTCCCTCAAAGTAAATTTCGAATATTTTGGCGATTTTCTTTTGTTTAAAGATGACAAGCAGGAAATGAAATCTTTTGCAACGAAAAATTTTCCTATACATCAAAATTATCAATTCGAAGAGCTTTTAAACACAATAATTATTAGTATACAGAAAAAAATCGAAGAATTTCAGGAGCGCGATTCTGGTTGGACTTTCTTATCTAATTTGTATTTAGAAGTTAACATAAATAAGTATGAACCATTGAAAGCGTCATCTTACATAGACTTACCTAAGATAATAAAAAATAAAAAAGCTTGCATTAATATTCAAAATCATGATAATTATTGTTTTCTCTGGTGTGTTGTTGCTGCTCTTTACCCATGTCAAAACCATCGCGAGCGTCTATCATCTTATCCTCATTTTAAAGACGTATTAAAACTTGATAATATGTGTTTCCCTGTCACTTTAGCCGATATCATTACGTTTGAGCATCACAATATTGATATCAGTATTAACGTATATTCTTTAAAAAACAACCGAACTCTTGTAGGACCTCTATACAGATCGCAATATAAAAGGAAACATCGAATCAATTTACTTTTAATCGAACGCGGTAATAAGTCGCATTATGTTTTGATTACTAATTTACCGCGTCTTGCTCGCGGTCAGATTACCAAACATCATGCTAAGCTTTATTTCTGCGAAGACTGTCTGATATTTTTTCAAACTGAACACGGTTTCAATAGTCACGTTTGTAGTGGGGTTGCTACGGTACTTCCGGAGAAAGGCACCTATCTCGAATTTAAGCATTTTGAACGAAAACAAGACGTTCCATTTGTCGTGTATGCTGACTTTGAGACAATCCTTAAACCCTATCAGAACTGTGAACCTAACACTGACAGTAGTTTTACTACAAATAAACAAATACATTTACCAGCCGCTTTCGCGTACCATATAATTTGCTCTTATGATGAGCAACTTAATCGTTTTGTTCAATACCGAGGGCCAGATTGTGCTCAGAAATTCGTAGATTATTTATATAGACATATTAAAGACATCCATAACGTTTTAGAAAAAGAAATTCCCATGATATTTACTGTAGAAGATTCTTTAGCTCATGAACGTGCCAAAAATTGTCATATGTGTAAAGGTTTATTGTTTGCAGACAAAGTAAGAGATCACTGTCATCTAACGGGCCGTTATCGCGGTGCCGCGCACCAGTACTGCAATCTGCGCTTTCGCGTTCCTAAATTGGTCCCTGTTTTCTTTCATAACTTAGCAGGTTACGATTGTCATTTGTTTATACAGGAACTTAGTAAATGTTCAGGGCCTGTGAAAGTAATCCCAAAAAATAAAGAAAATTATATTTCGTTCACTAAGTTTTTGTGGATTTCAGATCAAAAGTATGCACAAATTCGATTTGTAGACTCTTTTAAATTTTTAGGAACAAGCTTGGAAAAATTAGCGAATGGTTTACATAAAGATGATTTTATTCACTTGAACAAGTTTTATCCTGAAACTAAAAAAAATAAATTATTAACTCGCAAAGGTATTTATCCTTACGATTATATGTCGAGCTGGGATAAGTTTACAGAGACCGAGCTTCCATCACAGAACTTGTTTTTTAATTCTCTTTCCAACGAACAAATAAGCGATTCAGATTACGCACATGCGCAATCTGTATGGTCCGAATTTAAAATCAAAGATATGGGAGAATATACTGATCTTTACCTAAAAACTGATGTGTTGCTTTTATCAGATATTTTTGAGAACTTTCGGTTCATTTGCAAGTTAAATTATCATTTAGATCCGGCATTCTATTTAACTGCTCCAAGCTTATCGTTTGATGCTATGTTATTAAAAACCGGAGTTAAGCTTGAATTGATATCCGAATTAGAAATAATTCGACTCATACAAAAAGGAATAAGAGGTGGTATTTGCATGTGTTCGACCAGATATGCTCAGGCTAATAATAAGTACATGGAAACTTATGACATGAATAAACCAGACTCGTTTTTAGTATATATCGATTGCAATAACTTATATGGTTACAGTATGTGTCAATCGTTGCCCATGTCTAATTTTAGTTTTCTAGATCATCATGAAATTGCCCAACTAGATATTTTGTCTGTCGAAGATGATGCTCCATTTGGATTTATTCTGGAAGTTGACTTGCTATATCCGGAAAATTTACACCATAACCATAACGACTATCCATTTTGCGCACAAAAATTTATTCCTCCAGGAGGAAAAACGACCAAATTGATCCCAAATTTATATAACAAATACGAATACGTCATTCATTACGTCCATCTGAAAACATGTTTACGCAACGGCTTAACTCTTGATAAAATCCATCGCGTTATAAGGTTTCGTCAAAGTCCATTCTTAAAACAGTATATTCATTTAAATACAGAACTGAGAAAAAAAGCTACTACTCCTTTCCAACAAGACCTTTTTAAATTAATGAATAACTCAGTTTTTGGGAAAACTCTTGAAGACAGTGAGCGGCGAGTTGACGTCAAATTAGTAAATAAGTGGCACGACCGTCAAAACAAAACAAAAAAGTTTACTTGTGCTAACAAATTAATTGCCAAACCGAATTTCCATAGTGCAACAGTGTTGTCTGAAAATTTGGTTGTCGTACAAATGAAGCCTGAAAAAGTAATTTTAGATAAACCAATCTACGTAGGATTCTCTGTATTAGAACTTTCTAAAAGTCATATGTACCAATTTCACTACACGGTAATAAAAAAACACTACCAAGATCAAGTTACTCTGTGCTACACTGATACCGACAGTTTTATTTACAAAATCGAAACTGCAGACTTTTACAGCGATTTAAAAAATATTTTTTTAAACTTTTTTGACACAAGCAATTATAACCCTGTAAATGATTTGCAAATACCTTTACGTAACAAGAAGATTCCTGGGTTATTCAAAGATGAGTTAGGAGGAGAACTTATTACCGAGTTTATAGGGTTACGTTCTAAACTATACTGTATCAAAAGTGATAAATCTCTTATCAAAAAGGCTAAAGGAATAAAAAAACCAGCAGTTCAAGAGTTAACATTAAATGATTATCGGGATGTGTTATTCAATGATAAAATAGTTCGGAAAAAACACATATTATTTAAATCGATTAGGCACGAGATCTTCACTCAATCTGTCAATAAAGTTGCTTTATCTAACAAAGACGATAAACGACATATATTATCAGACAAAATTTCAACCAAATCTTGGGGACATGAGTCTATTTTCTAGTACAGTAGTTATCTAAGCGACCTTTCCTCGAGCTGTAATTTTATTTCGTAGGCACCCAATGGGTAATAAAAAATTAGAATGTGTTTAATAAAATAAAATACGTTGAGTACTTACGTTATTGTAAAATTATAATTATGTATGTTGTAGGGTCAGCGTCAAAAGCCGCTCATCACTTTTGTACCTTTTCGCTCTACGACCAGATGAGCGACTTTTGACGCTGACTATACCAAATAAGTAGATTATCATTAAGTACTTTATTTTTTATAATTACACATTGATTTGTAAATTGTATGGTTTGTTCTTTTTTTTTAATAAATAAATATGAAGTGTTATTAACATTTGTTTTCTTTTTTTCTTTCACCCACCTAAGTATATATAGACTGCGAGGATACCGACTGAAAACACATTTTACTTGAGTTGAAATTGAGTTTTCTCGCTTCGGAGGTTTCCTGACGATGTTTTCCGTCATCAAAAAGCTCAGGGCTCAGGCTTAATTTTAAATGTAATATTTTGATAATGGTAAGTAAAATCATGTTCTGTTGAACAGGCAAATAATACCTATCCTCGTTTATTGCATTGGGTATCAATTAAAACATGTCCTTACGTGTCTTAAGCAGCGCGGCGGCATGCAGCCCGTGCTAAGGTAATTTGCTGACACGTGAAATATACCTATTCACATTTATTGCATTTGGTACCAATTATAACAAGTCCTTACGTGTCGTTGTAATTTGATCGGCATTAAGCAGCGCGGCGGTATGCACCGCATGCTCCGAAGCGCGTGTTAATTTAATTTGCTGACGCATGAAATTACTGTAATTATAAATAGCGGCTGTTATAGTAAGTTATCATTCTGCACTCTACATTCATAACTGAGTAAAGTCGTTCCAAAGTTTTGAAAATTAAGACGAGCTGATCCATTCCCGATTCGGTAAGTAAAATTGGCATTATTTAATATTTATTCGTATTATTTTGTTGCTATTATTGTTTTGTAAGCGTATGAAAATGCTCATATGTGTTGCCAGATGCGTTTATTTATTTGATTTCTTTTGTTTCAGAATATGGAAGGAACGCAAGACACTCAAATCATGTTTTC